>OZ010579.1:131666516-131729016 GCA_963932145.1 Acanthosepion lycidas | reverse complement strand
AATTTTTTGGTTATTCGTAAGTAAATTATTTCCCAACAAGTCCTCAAGATTAATTAATCTCTATGATGTCTAAAATGTCCGACTCTGATATTCTGGATAATAATACGCAGTCATTTAACTGAATGTGCTGAACAGTTGAATTGTTGCTCTATCATAGTTTTATTACGAGAAATACTTTGTAAAAAAATTTTACCATCAATACATTATTACCAGCAATAGGACACATGGCACAGTGGATACAGGCAGATAGATCCAGTGACAGGACCCAAAGAGTGTGAGTTCAATACCCTGTTAAGACAGTGGAGAACTTTCAGAGGGAAATTAACAGATAACTGACATCCATTAAACATGGCACGTGGAACTAGAACAGTATTCCCAAGTGAGCGAAATAAATGGTTCAGTTCGACATTCCAATCACCTGAAGAAGCCGGGAGCGTACAATGGCCGAAACGTCGTAGTAAATATGGCGACAAAGATGAGGACAATATCTGAATAATGTAAATAATGTACCATCAATATTTTTTTGAAAAAAATATTACCAGCAATAAAAATGTTATCTGCATTAAATAACCCATTGAGGTGTTGATATGCCGTAAAAGAAACTAAATCAAACCAAACCAGCAGCTGATGCCGACTGTATATAGGATTTATTATGCTAGTGAAGACGACACACTATTATTCAGGTATTCGAGTTATTCTAAAAATTATCGATTTGAATGCCAAATCGGACGTCACTATTGTTATGTTCGTATTTACTTCATTCGATATTTTTGACATTTGAATCTAAATTTCTTATATTTCCAGAGTGCTATTCCATTTTTTTCTCACCACTTCTCTGTGTTCTTGATATTTGTAATGTCGCGTTTCCACTGATCCATTCTTTGTACTGTCTACAATCCATATGCCAGAAAAAAATCATCTGCCTTAGGTATCCGAGGTTTTTATCCGGATCAAGAAGCCCTTTTAGCAAATTCTGATGTTTCTTCATCACATTTTTGGATATGAATTGGACGAGCAATTGTAAACAATTATTCGTCGAGACCGATCATTCTTCTTATTTTTAAAACCCTTTCAGAACCTAAGGAGTTTAAGGCTTTCTAAATAATTTTGTATTCTATTGCTCTAACTTTTTTTATCCTTTACAAACTACCTTTTTTGTGTCCTTCAATCGATTAACCAAGCCCTTTTAAATAGGCTACACGCTCTTTCTTTCTAATTATATTGCCTTCACAATGTCTTTTGACTGTTGAATTCTATATGACATCATTCTTCATTGTGATTATATTTGGCTGTATATGGTTCCCGACACGCGACACATTGGCAGTTTCTCATTTTTCGTAGATGCTGCTGGGTTATGTATTCTACTAAATTGCATTAACTTCAAGTCGGATAATTTAAAGGATCTTTTTGAAAATAGCAATCCAAGTAACATCATAAATTTCATTAAAAAAAATTGAAATTAGTTTACTAAATATACTCATCTACAGGTTTTTGTAACGTATTTTGGAAGGAAAATTATTTACCACGAACGCATTTGTCTCTCGACAAAATCCCTCTTTAGAAACTGTGTCAATGAAAACTGATCTACAAAATGATTCCTTACAAAGAAGATATACTCTATTCATACGAATAGATCTATTCTTCGAGGTTGATATGCCGTTAAACTAAATAAACCAAACCAAACCAATTCATTAGGCATGAGACGTATTCGAATTAAATTTTTTAAATTCGAATAGAGTCTCTTTTAAATTCGAATAGAGTCTCTTTTAAATTGTAAGCATCAGTTTCTTTGTTGTTTCTATATTCCCGAAGAAATATTTTTTATCAAATCTTAAGTCTTTTTTTTTATATTTGTCATTTGTCTGTCGAAGCATACATCACTTACTTCAAGTCACTTCTCTCTGAGTTAAGTCTGATGAACTGCAATGCAATATCTAATCACTTATGTTTTAAATGATATTCTTTCTAATGTTTTAATACTTTACTTAGTTTCTGAAGACATCTAATATTACTAAATGACTCCGCATTTCTGTTTCACATTTTCTTCACTAATCAGATTGTTAAGGTTTTCTGCTTGCTTTGTTTTGAGGTTACCAATATATTGTTTGTCTATTTTAATGACGATATATTCTTGCATTTAATAAACATTTCTTCGTACTTTCTATTATTAATTAGTCTCTCAATTTGCTTTCTGGCTCGGCCATAAATATAGTCATCCACCAACCTTATGCAGATAAGACTATGTCCATAAATCACATAATTTCTAAATTTTCAAAAATACAATGAATAAAAAGCGTTCTTTCATTTTGGGTTTTTTCATTTATAACCCACTTTCCCCTAAAATGTGCACCCTTTCGTTTGCTTTCATCGATCAGTGATTCCCAATCCCAGCGCTACCAAAATCATAATATTCTTTGCATCATTACTTGGTGGTATTTTTTAAAATCTTCACTGCCATCGTATATCTGCATCAGGAAGCTGTGAGATAACCAGATTGTATTGGGATTTCACTCAATTGTGATGCTGCGGGGGTTTCAAGTGAGATATCCTCTCAGCTATTGTAACTTCTTTGCTGAAAATATATTTCACAGCACCAACTAAAACATTCTCTTGATAACTAACAACGCATTTACTGAAAGCAAATTGTAGAATTTTTAAAGTACAAAGGGAGTGAAAAAATTTTCATCTTTCTATGTAATTTCGTTGACAATCCTTCTTGATTTAATTGTAACAAGCTGAAAGTTCTAGAACATGGCACTATCCATCTTGTCTTTGAAATTGCTGGTAGCATAAGCAGTACCAGCATGAGGAAGATAGAGGATTAAACCGAAGATCATCTCTCTTATCATCTGGACTCTCCCTCCCTGTCTAAATTCTCTTTGAATTCGCTTTTTGATGGACGGTTTATAAGTCATTGATTTACTGCGCGTTTGTCGTTAAGATGTCCGTGACTTTCCTTTGTCTAAAAACAGATGGATTTTCGTGGAATGCGGTCAGGCCAAACCACTGTTGCTGAAGTTTTGTTAATTACATAAACGTCTGTGGGGTTTATTTTAAATAAACATAGAATTCTTCTTTGGAATTTGGAAAATTTTGGAAGATCATAAATCTTGTTATAGTACCCTGGTGGCAACTTGGTTGGGAAATATCTAGACTTACGAAATTTTAATCAATTCTACATCACAGGCTTAAGTTTGGGAACTTTGACGTGATGTAAGGGTTAGAAAGTTTGTCACGCTAAATTAATTACTGATTGTTTCATACTTTTGTCCTTGTGTAACGTCTAAGCTGTCCGTCACTAAATCATTATTACAAGTTCAATTTTTTCCAGGGAATTTTCCATTTTATGGATTGTAATTATTATTTTGAATCCATTGTTTCTTTCCTTTTTTTCTCTTTGATGCTTCCGTAGATTCCCTGTGATTTTCTTAGTTTGATCTCAATTATTTCCAGCTGCAATATATCATTAAGCTTTATCATGCATTAAATTACTAAACAAGAGTCATCATCCTATTATATTCCTTCATGCAATAAAGCGATGAACTAGGCTTACCCCCCCCCCAGTCATACAGTGAGCCTAATATTCTATCGTGAATATCTTTACTAGATGAATTTAGCTTTACTAGAATTATATGTAGGTCATTGTATTATATCTCATCAAATTGTCTTGTATAGTCTCTGAAAGATATGTATAAGATTTTTAGATTCTTCAGTTTAAATTGATATGAAGACAAAACTGTGTGTTTCCATTAATTTCCTTACACTCCAGCGTCATTTCTCTCCATTATTTAGACATACACCAAGTGCAAACCAGTATAAACAAAGGACGACACAGGAACTTTGAAATAGCAGCGTTTCGCAAAGGCCGTTCTCTTGATTAAAAACTAGTGAATATATTAACTAGAAATGATAAACTCACAAGGGATGTAGCCTAACGAGTGACAAGCTCAATGGAATTATCAAGTCAATCGATCAACTGAACTGTTGCATTAATTGTATAAAAGTAAAAACGTGAACTAAAAACTTGGACAAATTTTGGTTGGCTTGCGAAAGAAGATTTCGGAAGCTTTACTGTGATTTTTCAGGCATTCCCAGATTATGCAGAAAGCAAAGTAAAATCATTGTGTCAATATTTCAAATTGGAGACCCGTGTAATTGATTTGCTTTACATTTTAAAACTTTTATAATTTGTAGATATGCATAATATTCTGGCATCTGGAGTAAATATGAAACTACCCCAATTTACCTATTCCCACCGAATGTAGTGTAATTTTGACCCAATACGAAAAATCCGTTTAAAATTATAAATAAATGATGATCTCCCTAAATATTAGGCTACTAACCAAATACATATCCTACGGTTAGAAAAAAAGACATTTGTCATAAACGTTATCCTACCTCTCGACAATTTCTATAGAAACAACTTTTTTTAACAAGCCATCTATTTTCTAAAGTTCTTTTTGCCATTATACTAAGTATCCACTCGAATCTCCCCCTCTAGACCTGGCGGCATAAAACTGACAATAAGAAAAACATTTGAATAATTTTCTAATATTTACATTTATGATATAAAGGGATTAAGTAAAATTATTATTTTTCACTAATTCAAATAATTTGATACTGTTTTAAGAAAATCTAATTAAACAGATTATATTAACATATGTATAAAACTTCATTAAAACATTTTCGACTATATTCGAGAGATTTGTAGCAATGTGAAATATTAGACAACAATTTCATCTTATTTTCGTTTTCAAGCCATATATAAATTATTTCGATAAAAGCACGATCGATATAAATATTACTTATATTAGGATAGACTATGTTTTGTATTTAAATGTAGTAGCTGCCGTTAAAGCACATTGTCAAGGAAGGTATGATGGTTTTCAATTCAGTAAGGACGGTGTAACTGTTTAAATCCGACAACTACTCATGTAAAATTCGTTTTTCATCACTGGGTATTTTCCGATTTCCGCAGCATCGGAGATTGTACAAAATTAATTTATCGACTATAGTTTTGGTTGATTTTCTATTTGCTTTGAAGTGACTACTTGCTTCTTTTTGGCTCGCAGCCTTATATCCTACATCTTAAAGCTTTCTGATTGGTTGGTCGAGCTAATCTATGTTGATCCTGTTTCATTTTTTTGTTTCTTTTGGCAATATGAAAATTTGAATTAGCTATATATAATAGACATGAAATATTTATAATAATATTTTTTTATAAACTGTTAAGCAAATGTTGTAAACGCCATTTGTTAGTAACATATAGAGGAGAAACTAAAAGCCGATTTAGTATATTATGTCACGACCTAGACTGTTTTATTACACTGGTGTGCGGGGAATATAAAATATTAAGTCTTGTGCTAATTTATAAAAGTTTACAAAGAATGAGAGAATATTTCAGCAGAAAAATATTTGCACCCACTTGATATAATACATAATGTCAAATCATGATAAATATAATTTAATCAACTTAATATCTGCAAATTCTAAACCAATTATTGAAAATTAATAAAAATTGTACTTATTAAATGAATCAATGAATTTATTTAGCAAAAGTTTCCTTGTAAAAGAAATGATAGGAAAATTTATTTGAATATAAATACAATTCCTCAACTATAATATATCAGGAAAATGTCGCCGATTCCTGCATTGATTTGGCATTTGCAATGAAGATTGTCTGGAGAATTAAAACCAATTAAAATTTTGCAAAGAGAAATAATATCCGCTTGTCATCTAGTAATTTTCTACAATGTAAGATTTAGAAATACAATGAAAGTAATATATCGTATTTTAAGGCAACTTAAAACATTTTACTAAATTATATTTGTGACCTACGAAGATCGAAACTTTAGCCAAGGCTGTAGCTAAAGTTTGATCTGAAAATGTCACTGTATAGATTTTGATCGATGCGCTTTATGGAGTCAAGGTTCATTGACAATAAAAGAAATGATGTTGGAAAATATATATTTGTTCAATTTTTTTAATCACGAAATTAGAAATTTCCTAATTGAAAAGAAAGTCTATACATACTAAAATGTTATGAAGACTAAAATAGCCTTAATGTAAGAGAAGAAAATTGTTAAAAGGCATTGTTTATTGCTATCCAAATGCATAATGAGGTATAGTTGGTTATTGTTGTAGAACAATCCCTTCTCTTACAGTAACAACGGAACAACTTATTATGAAGTGATTAAATTGTGTGACACACACACACATACACACACACACACACACACACACATATATATATATATATATATATATATATATATATATATATATATATATATATATATATATATTAAAATGAGGAGATCCATTGCTTTTTCTATCGTGGTTTCAACATTACGGTATCCTCATGTGATTTTCGTTAGTTAGCTTGCCAACGCTTTATTTTGTTTAAAAACAATCAAACAATGAACAATATATTATTTTTACAACAAATAAACAGACGCACAGTGTTTGGGTGTGATAGAAAGGGAGCAACAACAGCAACAACAACAACAAGAAATGTATCAGTGGGTGGTATTTCAAATGAACATACTTTTTTAACCAGCCTTATATAAGCATAAGATTAATTTTTGTATGAATGGAGGGGCTCATGACTTCGGGTCAGTGGTTCAAAAGGATCCGGAAATGTCATTATTGCTAATTTTTCCTTTTGGAAAAGGTTGCAAATTGTATTGTAGTTGTTGTAAGGCTTCGCCTTTTAAAAAATCTTCTTCAATTTTAAAGACTTTCTTTTCATAATCTTTTAACAATGGTAAGTAAATAAATGTTATTTCACCTACATTTTTATCGTCAGAGATAAAATACTCGATATTATTATTATTATTATTATTATTATTATTATTATTTCCTTTGATTTCTATACTATACACATTTCCTTCCGGACCCCACCAATTGATCTATATTTTTGAAGCTTTTCAAATATACATTAAAATCTGCAAGAACTGTCATGTCAATAAGAAAACATATTCGTTTTTTGTGTTTTTTTTATTGCGATATCTGGGCGATTAGCTTTGATTGTTCTGTATGTGTATATTTTAAAGTTCACAGGTCCTATCTCTGTAACCAGTTCGGGGTAATGTTCATATCAGTTTCTTGCAGTTTCTTTCCTATAAAAGTGGCATATTTTTCTGTGCAGATATTGGCCCACTCTGTCATGCCGAGTTTTATATTCAGTCGGTGGTAACCCTATGGAACCTGATACAAGATAATTAACACGATTTTTTAGTATGAGAGTTTTGTAATTTCTAATTAGCAATCATTGTTCCTGTGCAGCCAAAATAAAAGTTCCGTTTCAGCTTTTCACCATGCTCTACGTAGGCACTGACATCACATTCCATCAGCTTGTTTTGTGCAGGCAGAGTATTGACCATGAAAATCTTATTTTTCCATCGTTTTCGGATTAGCTACATTGCATTTGCTTTCTTTATTAAATTCTTTGCCGCTGCAGTAGGTCTGTTATGGCTTATTTGAAATTCTTCATCAGCGTAGAATCACCTTTCGAATTTGCTGGCTTCTAATATTATTAAATAAAGTTTCTTATTTCCTTCATGTTCATTAATACAGATAATCACCCACCCTTCTTTAGTTTTCAGGTATCTTTGAAGATCTATTGTTGTGGTTTTGTAAGACAGTTCTAGTTGAACTAATCCTCTGCCTCCCTCGGATCTGGATACACAGAGGCGATCAACATTAGCCCAGAAGGATGCATGCGGTTGTAAGTTAAAAGCTTTATCGATTTGACATCCAGTCGGCTATGGTCCAATTGAAACTGTATTGCACCAAATGGCTTATATTTTGCTTCATGAATTTAAGACGTCATTTAACACCAGCCGTACACCGCCTTTAGTATTCTTTTCATAATTTTTCCTTCATTTCGGGATATTGTATTCCATCTTCTTCGCTTACTTCGAAGTATTTATAAGCTTCTTCTTGTTCTAGTTCCCTAACATTTATGACAAAATCTAGATCTATTGAATGTGTTTCTGTAATTCTGCTTTTCGTTGATGTTACTTTTGAATACTAATGTCATTTTACTGTACTGAGCTTACTTTTGTCAGAGTTTGATATCATCTTTGTAGAGTAGTTTATTAAACACTTTGTTTTTTACTTATACTATACGCATTACAAAGAGGGTTACAAAGAGTTGGACCTAGAGCAAATAGGAATTATATAGGAAAGGATGAATAGAAGGTTTGGGAATAGATCAAGGCATCTGGAGACGTCGATTGACATTACATTTGAATAGTTGGAGATTATAGCTATCAGGGAAACAGGAAGAAGGAGTTCCACAGACGAGAGGTGTGAGCCATGAAGCTATTGGAGTAGAAGAGATAGCTACATTTAACAGTTTCGACAGAGAAAGGGTGTGAGTGAGATGCCAGCCTAGTAGAACGCTTACATTCATGAAGCCTGGGAACCAACGAAAGCAGCTTATCGGAGCAATTACCATGAAATTATTTGTAAAAAAAACAGAGGGAGGCGACGACACGTCTGTGAGAGAGCGACTGCAGACGACATGCCAGATTAGGGCCGATTACATTGCATATCTGTCACTGGATCTTATCAAGAACCTTGAGACAAACAGAAGGGGCACCAGACAATATATGGCAGCAATACTCCATGCAAGGGCTAATGGTTGATTTGTAGATTTGAAGGATCGATTCCGGCGACAAAAATTTCCTGGCGCGGCAGAGGGAGCCAACTTTCCTTGTGGTGGACGAAGCTATTGATTCAATGTATTTGTTCGATCTCATGTCAGCAGTCAATGTGAAGACGAGTAGTCGCAAAGAGGAACTCTCCAGAAGTTGAAGAACTTTATTATTTTTTACTTTATAATTATCATAGTTATTATTGTTTAGGTCATACGAAAGAGGTTATTAAGTACAGAGACAGGGCGACAGGGATCCTCTTTGAAATATTCCTCGTCGGATATTCAAATAGTTGGAAGTATCATTACTGTCGGTGTGATTTAAGTACAATGTGTTTTTCCACAGTTTCATGCTATATTTAAGGACATTAATTACCCTCATTATGCCTCAGTTATCTCCCCTTTAACACAACTCTCCCAGTTTTTGTTCATCACTGCAGTAGCCAGGGACATGTCACAGGATAAAGCCAAGACATTTATCCACTGAACCATATGTCCTTGATTTTATGAATTTTGGGGAATATTAGAACTCATGTTTCAGTTTAATATTTTTTTTACAAGAGCTCATATTGCAAGTTTGTTGTTATTATCACTTTTCTCTAGCACTCTGTATTACTAGTTCCCATATTGTATTCATTTCTATGCTTGGCCAGCTTAGGAGATTTTTGTGGCCTAGCATAAGTGCTGATTCCTTAAGTTTTCGCATTTTACATTGATGTTCTCTGTCTAGAAATAAATGCTGTTTAGCTTTCTTTGCATGTGTCTCCTGAACTTACCTTTCTTTATTTACAACCTCTAGTTTATGCCCTGGTTAGTGAAAACTAAATCCTATTTATTTCTTTTCTTTTTAGTAATATGATGGATGCTATATGCAAATCGGACTGATTATTCCTACCCAAGCTTGGGAAGTGACTATTTTGGTCGTTTGACTAATCCATGATAATTTTCTAACTGATCTAAACATCCAGTAAATATCCTGTAAAATCTATTAACAACTTGTAAACAAATTGCTTTTAAAAAGTATACGTAGATGAAAACTATACGTAAATAAAATAAAAACTATATATAAAAATAAAAAATATACGTAAAAAATATACGTAAAAATATAACTACAAACTATATAAACATAAGTATAAAGATATCAAAAACTATACGTAATAAAAAGTATACGTAAAAAAATAAAAAAAAACATATACGTTGATAAAAACTGTACGTAGAAAATAGTTTGTAAACAAACTGCTTTTAAAATCTATACGTAGATAAAATTAAAATTTCACAGTGTGTTGTTTACGACCACATCAAATTGACTGGCCTGTTGGCGCCGATCTCTGAATTTCAGCAACGTCGATCCTGGTCAGTAACTAGATGGGTGACCACTTGTGAATATCGAGTGCTGTAAGCTTGAATGTTGAAACGGGAGATAAGGATTAGGAATAAGAAGGCGCAAAGCTGATTTCGAATTCATGTCGGATTCGTTATATTCGATAACGTGCAAATACCCTTGGGAAAGAAAGGAATCCTCCTTTCCTCCAGCTATGCGTTAATTAGTACAACTTGCATCATTATATCATCATCATCTTAAACATTCTTACAATCTGTAACTATCTCCTGGCTTTAAATAACCTGCGAAAGGTTGATATGTTATAAAAATAAATCAGTCTTAATCCAAATTAAAAGTATATGATAATATCAGTAAAAATAAGATTCTTCGAAACATCTGATTTAGACATAGGAACGGATAAAAAAATTGTTACCTCTGACATTTTGACAGCACCAGGTATAAACGCCCATTTTGTTCGTGTATCGTGTCTAATTAATAATGCGTACATAAACAAAAAGCCGAATGGAAATGCTTATATCAACGTAAATGCGTAGTATATTCTATTTCAAGTGAAAGTATGCGTTTATGGTTAATACATTTTTGGCAAGAATATTTGCCTGCTTTTATGCACATGACTTGTTTTGACTGAATGATTGTTGGTGTATACTTTTGGCTATCAAATTGTTCTATTTCTAATGGAAACAGTAATTAATAATTTTAAATGTCCCAGGTGTTCTGTGTGTGATTTTCTTCAATATCCTCTGGATAAAAATGGAATAAAAAGAAAGAAAGTATTGAACTTTCGATTTTAAGAAACAGTTCTTTTGTGCACAGGTGGCGTGTAAGTGACGTTCGCCTAAAGTCAAGAGACTTGGCGCCAAATTCATTTTACAAACTTTTTGTAGTGGATTTAAAAGCTTCTTGTTCGTTTTCAACTCAAGTAAAACTTATCTTAGATCATTTTATATTTGTATGCTATTTATTGTTTTTTGTCATGTGTAAATCATACAAGCTTTTATTTTGCATTAAGTTAACTTACCTAAGATGAAGGTTAATTTATAGGATCTTCCCCTTCAATTACTCTTTGTATTTTGTCAATGTCCTGACTATAGAAACTCTTTCTTCAAATAGACATTCTAATATGTAAAGTCTGGGTTACATATGCAAAGTCTTGGATTTCCCTCTATTTTCAAACTTTAGCTCGTTTGCTTTAGGACGATTTTCACTTTTATTATTGATGTTTTTCTTCGTTATTCTATTTTGCAGGAAAGTCATTTAATTTTCCTGGTTATTTTAGCACTCTCTTTATATTTTCCTTTCTAATAATAACGACTGACCTCTTGTATCCGATTCCCCTCGTCTACTAAGGCGTTTAGCCACTCCCTTTTGAAGACGCCTGTTCTGGCACATTTATGTTACTTCAACACCCACAGAACCAACCTGTGGTTTATACTGCAACTATAATGAGCGGACGTTAGTTACAATTTCTGAAAGAGTGCGCACGCGTCCTCGGTAAGAAAATAAACTACATCCGGCAGCACGTCCTCTGATTGGGAGATTGGAGGTTTTGAGGCTCGTTTAACCATCATTTAACTACTGTTGTTCTCCCTGCTCTAGGGTGATAGCACCTATTAGGGTTATATCTAGGAGCAAATAGTGAACACTCAAAGAGAAATTAACGATATATTTTTATAGTAAAATGACAATCAATTCAACACTAAAAAAAAAAATAAATATACATTTTATAGTAAAATTGTCAAAAATATATTCCATGATCTACAAACTATATAGCTAAAAATATAGGATTATCCCGAAAGTATAAATATATAAATTTTATTTGAAGGCATAAAATTGCGTACAAAATATTTAGATTTCGACATTAAATAACAAATTCAGTTTCTTACAATGCAAAACAAACAATCAACAAACAATACCTATTTATAATAAAAGTACCAGCAATATATTTGATCTTTAGTTGAAGACATTCAAAACACTTTCATTTGAAAACCTAGAATTTTGTTTAAAATAAGTAGATTTCGGCAAGAGGTTGTTATACCACTAAACAAAATAAGCCAAATGACATAAAAGAACTCAACAATTTCTTTAAAAAATCAAACTGTATTCCAAAATATAACTTCAAAAAAATTACAACGTACAACTCATCGCAATCATATTTACAATAACATGTATATGAACCAAAGCCGAGTATCATTTACTATGTATTTAATTTTGAAAGCAGCATAAAATATTATATTATTATTACATAAAAACTCCGAAGAAAATTAAATTTCGATATTAAATGACCTATAAGGTGTTGATATGCCGTCAAAAGATCAAATTAATCAATCGGATCAGCAAAAAAGTTAAGCAAATTAATCTTTCTGTTAGAATAAGCAAACTGTTATGGGACAAAGGTCATTTGTAATTCTCAAATAACATATTTATTATTGCGATAATACGCCTAAACATAACAAAATTCATTTGTAACTAAAAGACACGAAGCTTTTTTTCTATGTATGACTAAAACAGCCAATTTAAACAAAGTTACAAAATAAAAGATATTTTCTCATAAAATGATTTTAAATCACTGTTTCCTGCTCCAATGTTATTTTCACTTCTGTTTCCGTCATGTCGAATATCTTTATTTCTTTTTTTTATTCTTTTGTTGGACAGATTTCTTAGGGTCAAGTAACAGGATCGTGTTTGTCATATTTGCACCTCAAATGCAATTCCATATCCTTCAGGCGCCAGATTTGCAGATTCTATTTTAGGTAATTTATCAAATAGTGTTCAGATTTGCGCGTAGTCACAAAAAGAATGACATCAATAAAAAAAACATTCATTACATAATCTACACGAGTTGATAATTATCTCTTTAAAGCAGATCGCTAAAATGTAGAAAGCCGTGAAGAGTGAACTCGCTATCTGTATAATGTTCTAGTGCAACTGGCTTGGTAGCATCTCTGTGGGGCTATTTACTTAGATTAGTTTAGTATATGACACGGCAACAAACAATCTCGGACTCAGATCGATCACATGAGAAAGTGAAACCGTCTAGTCTGACAATTATCACTTCATGACTGTTTTTACAAATGTACTAACCTTAATTTTGACAGCTGAAATACCTTGGACACATAAAGAAGAAAGGAAACCTAACTCTCGAGGGGTATGTTGGGGGAAGAGAGATAGGGGTAGTCAGCGAACCATCTATTCAAACTGTGGGAATGAGTTTTGGAACGGGGGAACCAGTGCATTAGCAAATGGAGAACTTCTAAGCTCTGCATGAGATAGAAAGATTTGGAGAGCTATGATCGTCCATGTCCTGAATTGACACGTCCCATAGAAGTTTAACTTGGTTTAGCGCTAGATTACAATATTTGAACAGTGGCGGTTATTAGCTCAGAAGGTTAGGGTTGATGTAGCTAATGAAAGGGGGTCGTCTGAACATTTTCCATGAAAATATCGAAATTACTAGTTTTAAGCAAGGAAATACATTTCATGACGCCGCATAACTGTAAGTCCTTATGGCTAATGTCAGCAACATGGGGATACGGTACATAGTGCTCAGTATCTGGAGTGAGAGAATGGCTTTACGTATTCCAGTAGAACTTTGCTCTTTAAACTGTTGTTCATGTAAGCGAAGCTGGGAATTTTCACAATCATATCATCTATAAAAATCTTATCTAAATCTTTTAATTTTTTGAACTACTATGTCTGTGGCATCATTGCGAGACAAAAACTAACCTGTGGTTTGACAATATCAAATATTCTTTGAAGTCAGAGCTACTGAATACGCTGGCTAATAGGAACGATAAATATTTGACCCGGGAATCAAGTTTCTTCTGTCACGCCATGAAGCGCGTCCTCAAGGATAAAGATGTTTTTTCTACATTGAAATTATATTTTCTGTGAGTTCAATTCTCTAGACATCTTTAGATATATAAACCGTACGTAAATGTAGATAGCGTTTGTTTTCCAGATATGTTTGACAATTTGATTAGAAATGTTTATAAATATAGTGACAAAATCAATAACTTTCCAGTAATAGAAGTCACGCTGACCATGGCGTTTAAGGCGAGTGGTTTTTTATATATTTGATAAGCGTTATTAGTCAATGATTTTTTATCTGTGGAGCAAACCCATCATCCACAAGGTTCTAAATTATACACTTTCATGTAATAATGTAAAGATAATGTACACGGTGTTCTTCAAGAAGGCTGTAGAATTACCAAGCAGAAGTATTAAGGTAACAACTGGCATATAGCATGAGTTCAACTGACTGAACAATCATATGTATGAGTGGTGTAAAGGTAACAATATCGGAACGACAAATTGGAAGTTTCATTCACTTTCACACAGGTGTACAAGTGAAAGGTGCCGATCTATCTCTTCCCTCCGCCACAGCTATGCGCAAAATACTAGGGCAGGGTGGACACTCTAACTATTATAAAACGAAATCTCTACTTGCATTATTTACATTATTCAGACTGTTATCCCCCGCCATCTTCATTGCCATATTCACAACATTCCTGCCGTTGTACGCTCTGGCCGTCTTCAAAGAGTTGTGAGTTCAATACCATGCCCAGCCAAATTTGGAGAGTTGGGTTAAAAGGAAATAACAGTCATCTACCCTCGTGGACGAAATAAATTGTTCCGTTCGAAATTCCCATTAGCTGAAGAAGGCCGGAGCGTACAACGCCCGAAACTTTGTGAATATGGCAAGGAAGATGTGGATAACAGTCCGAATAATTTAAATAATCATAATACCTCATCTCAAAGCTATAGACGGATAACGAAATCTCCGTATTGCTACAAAGCTTATGTAGTCCTGGTTGGGTACATATTTTATTCGAGATCGTTGTAGTATGAACACATGTTGGCCCTGTGAATATTGTAGAGGAGCCAATCTGAAGATGACAAACCACACTGTTTTGCAGTCGAAACAGTTTTGTTTATGACTAGTTTATTTAGATGCAGTGATCATTTCCTCCCAATATTTGGGAAACTGTATCGTGTCCAGTTTCCGAAAAATATTGTATAATTAAGTTGATTTTTGTATAATTAAGTGGATTTTTTTGATTTTTTTAATTTTGCTACCTTCAAAGAAAAAAAACGGAGGCATTAATTTATCGCACATGGAAAACTCTTGAAAATATTGACAGTTTGAATTTTAACAATACAAAATATATTTAATAATTGGTATAGAAAACAAGCAAAGATTAAATCAAATATTTATTTAAAAGGAAAAGCACACAAGAATAGAATGGTGAAGAAGAATCAATTGAAAGAAAAACTGTAGCCAAACGAAAAGAAGAGGTAAATAAAAGAAAGAAACAAAGAAAGAAAGAAGGAAGGAAAATAAGAAAGAGATAAACAAAAGAAACATGAAAAAAAGAAAGAAATGAAAGAAAGAGTTAATGAAAATTAGGGAAAAATTTAAAGAAGGGGAGGAAATGCGGAAGGTGGGGGGGAATACGCAAGGAATGGACGAAGAAGTGAAGTGAATTTTTCAGAACAGAAAGAAAATATAAAATTAATGAATAAAGAAGAGATATAAATGGATTATATGGTTGGAACCTAAGAGAATGAATGATGGAGACACAATCGGAAATGAATAGTAAAGTGAATGAGTAGCAAAAAAAAAACGATTAAAATGGTAGCAAAATGTTAAAAAAGAAAAACGAACGAAGCAATTAGCCAAATCGGAGAGAAAGAAAAGAAGAAATATAGCAAAAAAGAAAGAAAGAAAGACTAAAGTGCAGAAGTTAGCAAAAATGAATTGTGAAGAAAGATAGAAAACGCAGAATGGAATATTGACGAAAAGTGTAACAAAGATAAAAATATGACCGGAAGAAAATATAAGATTCAAAAAAGACTGAATGAAGGATAAAAAATCTAATCATGAATGTAAGGAAGGAAGGAAGGAAGGAACGAAGGAACGAAGGAACGAAGTAACGAAGGAAGGAGGGGAGGGAAGGAGGAATGAAGGAAAAAAGGAAGGGAAAGAAGGAAGGAAGGAGGGGAGGGAAGGAGGAAGGAAGGAAAAAAGAAGGAAGGAAGGAGAAAAGCAGTGGGAAAGAAATTGCTAAGAAAATGAAAGGAAAAAGCATAGAATGGTGTATATGAGCAACTGGACAAAGAAGAAAACTGAAGATTAATAAAATATAAAGAAAAGCCGGAATAATTTAAGGGAATGAAAAGTAAGAAAGAACAATCGAGATTCAGTGCCTAAAATTATGAAATTGAAAGTGAAGAAGAATATTATATGGAAAGCGCATTGCAGAGTTTCCGTTGTACGTGTTTCCGTTATTCTAATTCCATTATGTACTCAATAGTCTGAAAAGAAAAATATCAACTGTCGATATTCTTGTCTCGGGAGAAATTATCTTGGGAATAACTTGCCTTCTGACTGAGATCTTCGTTTTTTACAAAAAAGAAAAGTAATGTTTGCTTTCATTCTTGTCACCATCCTGCTAAAACTCCTTGTCTTTGTAATCGTTATTTTGTTCTCATCGCGTATTTGAGAAAAGATTTTTCCGGTCTGAGTTGAGGTCGAGAAAAAGGAAATATTCCTGATTTCAAAAAGTTATCGAAAGCATAAAATGCCAAAAGAAAAAATGGAAACAGAAAGACGTTGACACATACGACAAATACAAGAGAAGCAGGATTTGAGTAAGTCTTTTTCGCCGGTACGACAAGTGATTCAAATTCAGACTGATATTTCAGTTGTTTCAGTTAAAATTATTTAGAATATTTTCTTTAAATCTAAGAGGCCATTGATTTGTATTTCTTGTTTTCCAGTCTGGAATTAACAAGCATACAATTATATCAACATTCAAGTGCAAACGTATTAAAAGGTCCCTATTCCATGGCTATTGTTATAACACACTCTTACTGATATAACTTAACTTGCATAAGGATTTTCTATGCGTAATGCTTTGTCTAATTGCCGCGATGCTTGTCTTAATTTGTCTTAAGAATGACACCAAACGGCTAATTATTTACACATGACCCCCACCCATTTAGACGGGAAGCGACACTAGTCAGTCCTTCATCCTGATTGTATATAAATTCTGATATCGTTTATTGGACAGCATTGGTAAGGAGACGTTGAAGAATATTTTGTTCTCATCACAATTATATCCAATAATGCCTGTTGCTGTTTTTGTAGTTCTAACAACTGCTGATTTTGTCGTTGTTGTTTCTGTTGTTGTAGAATTTCCAATATGTAAACTAAAATTTTCTCCATATTCGGAAGAATATGTTGTTGTTTTTTTCAACCAACGCGGTTGAAACTCTTGTAACTCCAGGTACAGCTCGTATGGGTTCCTGAATCCTCGTTATTCTTATAAATAGTAAGAGTTGCGAATCCTAGTCACAACTGTTATAAATCCTCAATTTCGAAACACTTGTTGCCATTATTATAGTACCACTATTATGTGGCTATTGTTCTAACACACTCTTAATTATATAACGTAAGTGGTATAAGGATTCTCTATGCGTAATGCTTCGGCTGCTTGCCGTGATGCCTGTATTAGCATATCTGAAGATTGATCTCAACCAGCAAGGTATTTAGCCATACCTCCCCACTTAGAAGGGATGCGACACAAGGTCAGGTTTAACGTGGGGAACCCGAGCGCGAACCGTCAGTCAAATGGACCGAAATTTTCCCCGTTCTCCACAACTGCGGGGAACAGAGACATTTTTTTCTCAGCCGAATCTCTATCGGTTTATAGAAGACTGAGTCATCTTCTGGTAAATCGGGTAGAATTTCCATCATCTTCTCTCAGTTAAGTCTCAATCCGTAAACAGAGCCTCAAATGAGACACCCTTTGCCCGAAGACAGAGGTTTTGTCAGTCCGAAGCCAGACAGCTAACTGCCTGAATCGAAATAGAGTGGTAGTTACCCAGGCCTCCCAACTTAGACAGGATGCAAGGTCTGGTTTAACGTTAGGAACCCAAGCCTCAACACTCGGGCAACTAGTCCTAAATTTATCCATTCCTCACAACTGCGCGAAACGGGTAATTTGCTTTTCTTTTTTTCTCTGCTGAGTCTCTATATGTAGGCAGAGCCCCAACTGAGTCATCCTCTACCCGAAGACAGAGGTTTTGTCACTCGTGAGTACGACAGCGTACTGTCTGGGTCGAAAGGGTTACGTATTTAATAAAGCATCCCCACTGAGATGGGATGCGATGAAATGAATGTTTTAACTTTGGGAATCCGAGATCAAACACAGAGGTATCTGGCCGAAAATTTATCCATTCCTCACAACTACGTGGAACGTTTTTCTCCGGCAAGTCACTATCCGTACACAGTGTCCAGACTGGCACACCCTCTGCCCGAAGGCAAGGGGTCTTGTCAGTGCGGATCTAGACAGCGAACTGCCTGACTCGAAACCATTTATTTACCTAGCTCATTCCATGCAACTGCAGGGATCGAGCACTTTGTTTGTCCTAGTCGGCTGAGTCTCTATCTGAAGTCAGAGCCTAGACTGACTCACCGTCTATCTGAAGCCAGACGTCTTCAGTCGCAGTGAATGGCCCGACACGACACGCGTAGGTATTTACCCAGACATTTCACTGAGATGGGATGCGACACGTAAGGAACCGGAGCACGAACACACTGGCGACTGGTCCAAAATTTACCCATTCGCCACAACTTCGTGGAACAGGAAATTTCCTCAGCCGTGTCACTATCCGTAAACAGAATTCCAAATACGTCATCCTCTACCCGAAGACTAGGGTTTTCTCTGACTCGAGCGCAGCAGCGTGCTCTCAGGGTCGAAAGGGTTATGTATTTAGCTAGGCCTCCCCACATAGATGGGATGCGACACACGGTCAGGATTAATGTGGGGAACGCGAGCGGAAAACTCGGAAAAACTGGTCTACAATTTACTCATTCCCCCAGCTGCGGGAAACGGGTACATTGCTTGTCTTTTTTTTCCCTCGGGTGTGTCTCTATTTGCAGACAGAGCGCCGACAGTCATCGTCTGCCTAAAAACAGAGGTCCTGTCGGACGCAACTGCCTGACACGACACGGCTAGGTATTTACTCTGATTTCCCCAAATGAGATAGGATCCGACACGTTCAGATTTAATGAGGAAACAGGAGCACAAACACTCGAGCAACTGGTCCAAAATTTACCCACTCGCCACAACTACTGGGAGCGTGTACTTAGCTAGTTTGTTTGTCTCAGCCGAGTCTCTAACCGTAAACAGAGCCCTGAGGGTGTCATCATCTGCCCGAAGAGAAATGTATTGTCAGTCGCAAGCCAGACAGCGAACTGCATGAGTGGAAACAGCTAAGTATTCATATATTCACCCAGGCACCTCCCCACTTAGACAAAATTCGACACAAGTTCAGGTTTAACGAGGGGAACCAGAGTGCAAACACTCAGACAACTGGTCCAAAACTTCCCCATTCTTCACAACTGCAGGAAAGGGCACTTGTCTTTATTTTCTCAGTAAACTCTCTATCCGTAGACAGATCCCCAACTGAGTCACCCTCTGCTCGAAGATAGAGGTCTTGTCAGTTGCAAGCCAGATAGCAAACTGCCTGATTCGAAACGGTTAGGTATTTAATCAGGCCTCCCCAAATATACGTGATGCAACACAAGTTCAGGTTTAACGTGAGGAACCTGAGAGCTAACACTCGGACAAATTTACCCATTCGCCACAAAACTGCGAGAAACAGCTACTTTGCTTGTCTGTTTTTCTCAGATGAGTGTCTATCCGCAGATAGAACACCGACTGTGTCACCCTCTTCCTGAAGACAGTGGTCTTTTCAGTAGCAATCTAGACAGGGAGCTACCTGACTCAAAACTGTTACCAATTTTACCTCTAACCTGTAGCTCTTTATTGTATTAGGTTGGTGCAAAAATAATGTCGATTTCTCACATTTGTTACTATGGGAGAAAACGACATTATTTTTGCACCAACCTAATAATAGACTAGGTCATATAGTCAGCGGTGGTGTATTTACAAGAGACCGAAAGGGGTTTGTTGTGAAGTAAATACAGAATGTGTGATTGTTGATCTTTAGAGCAATAATTACACATTCACTACAGTTTTTTTCTATCATGACGTAGGAGATCATATATCTCCACTACATCCTACCTTTTTCTTGGTGCACGTAGATATTGACACACTACCAGCCCTTTTCTTTGGTTCTAATCTTCAATCACGCAAAGTTGTTAATTATATCACTACTCGCAGCTTTCCCTTTTTCTCTTCATTTCAATATGTCCTGCGAGTGTTAAATTCTATAGGCTTCCTTTCTTCATTATGTATCACGGAAATGTCCTCCTTTTTAAGTATAATCTTTGTTGTTTCGTTAATATTTCATTGTCCCCTCCCCCCATTCTTTCTGGGGTATTTATACCATTCGTCAGTATCATCTCACTTCAAGTTTTTTTTCTTTATTAATTTGGCGGGACATTAGAAAAACTTGGTTAACGTGACAGAGAAACAGAGTGACCAGTCTCTTCAGATCTCCTTTGATGTATCACTTCGTATATATACAAGATTTTTTCAATTTGATTTTCACGTCAACCAGAGGGACGGCCTTATTCATTTATTTGGCATCAATTGTCATTGAGTAAGCGTTGTGGGCTAGCCATATTTATAACGAATATGTATCAACTTTTTTCTTGAAACATAAATATTCTTCAGCAAAAACTGTTCCAGTGATTTTTCGACGATGATTCAATATGCAAAGCCCAAATAAAGTTTCGACACCTTTCCGGGAATCACTTCAAGATCCTTTGGCTATATGAGGTCTGTGATAAAAGAGAGAAGAAAATATTGTATTCATGTGGAGTGTGCGGTCTAAAAACAAAATAAACCATCGATTGGCAGTGCAAAGATTAGAATATCTAGGAATTCTAAAGATTCTTCGGAAAGTATTCCGTCAATTTTGCTTATCTCTTCTGCTTTGTTGCCGTGTCTAGGGAAAGGATTTGGGAAACAAAATTCATGATCTACGCATGTCAAATTTCTGTCTTTTCCTTAAATAAAAATAAAAAGAATGAAATGAAGAAGGATGATAGTTTCTATAAATTAATGTAAGACATTTACAACCATCTACTCTTCTTTTTTCAGGACATCGATGAATATGGCTCTCCCCAACTTCTTACCAATTGTTCAAATTAATTTTTTTGACATTTTCCAATTCGTTTCTTTTACTCTTCTGTAGGTTTCTCGGTTTACCTGCGGTTGTTCTGTATCTGTGTTTGTGTTGCCATTATACTCATTATATATCCTCGATATTTCAACTGTTTATATAACATGGCCGGCCGGACTAGATCCGGAGTCTTTCCCACGCTGGTCAGTACTGGTGCCTGTCAACTGAGGATTATCTCTTGACCGCCTCTTTTCTTCATCTATTCTGTACCACGTTGCCATTAATTGATCACAGTATTGCGGAGATCGAACTTTCGTCCGCACTTAAGCGCTGGATCGAGTTGGCGGAAGCATGCTATGAAAACAAAAACAAAAGTACAAAGGTACCACCGTTGGTGAAAATAGATATTATAATAAATCAGAAAGAAAGTCGCCAGATTAATTTTCAATTGGTTTTATACATCGGTTGTTACACAAAATTAACCCTTCTCGTGGAATCTAGTGACAAGGAATCTTCAGTTTTAGATTGGAGTGGGCATGCTATTACCATCTCGGTCGGGAATATCAGTTATGAATTCTCCACGTTAGACATTCTCGACGTCGACAGTAATCTTCTCAGCATTTCTATTCGTCAGCAGAACACGTGATTCTTCCGGTATCTTCCGACCCATCGCCATGCTCGATCACCCTCAGCTCCCTTTTCGCTCAACTGCGACTGCTCGAAGTCTCTCAGGCTTGAAGAGACGTACAGTTTATATGCACCTCGCATATCTCTGACCACACCTTCAGATTCATTAATATTCATTTTCCTTCGACCTTGGATTGACAACACCTGATTCTCGTTAATGGGTTAACTGTTCAAAATAATCTTTCTTTTTACATTTCATTGTTACTCCACAATTATTGATTACGAATTCAATTTTGTAATTAAACAATTTATTCCACATAAGCAAAGAATTCACTCTGCTTTTAGAAATCCTCCCCTTTCTCCTAACAATATTTTCTTGATCTCCTTTTGTCTATTTTCAAAACAATCACCAATTTCTTACATTTTCAAACAGCCCAGATATGACCTATATCGATCATCTGTTCTTATCAAACCAAAAACAATGCCAAATAACTATGAAATTTTATTTTCCAAAACAAGCGATTTCAAGTCACGTTGATTTATATTTTGGTTTTTAAATAATTTTCTGCCGTCAAAAAAATCATGCTTCATAATTATTTTCCCGATCACATATCGCAATGTTTTCACTTCAATAATTTCCACATTGCAGGCCTTCTAGTGATCCAGTTCCATCCGGGGTTCTCGCATGAACCCTTTTCTTAATTCGATGTTAGTGACACTTAAATAGGGTCACATCTATTTCGGATTGTCAATATAAGTTCTGGTGTTGCAAATTTTCTTAAAACTTCTGTTTCTAGTATTTTCGATTCTTTCTTTAGTATAACCACGTTTTTGTTCCTTCAAGTTTTTTCGTCTCTGAGAAAAATCCTTCCTTCATTTTTACATAGGATATTAAATATTACTTTTGCTTCCAACTGATTTTTCCTATTGCTTAATACTGTTCTTATATTTTGGGAAACAACTGTCCCTTTCTTAATGTACCTTCGGATTTCTCTGTTCTGTTACTATATTATGCAGATTTTTCATTTTCTCTATTGATTGATTTCATCGACATCGATATATAGCTTACACCTTGAATTATTTCTCTTGCTAAAGACTTTCAATACAACCTTTTTAAAAGCAACAATCTTTTGTTTGTATTTGCTCATTTCTACAAATTATTTTAATTTGCTTTTTCAGTCTACCATCAACAGAGTTTAATCTGCATGTCGTATATTATTAATATGAAGCATGTCTTGGTAATTCGTAGTAGGTTTCGTAGTAGGTTTCAAGCGTTAATGGTCAATTTTCTGAGAGAACCTTTTTACTTTTCATCAGCGTGACCGATTCTTATTTCTAGGAAAGTGCCTACTTGCGACTTCTCGGGTAAACGTTTTCCGTTCACATGAAGTTAAAAGATTATATTTAATCAAATGCTAGGAAAGGCTGTTCCCTGTCTCATTCTAAATCGCCAACATCTATCTTACAAATTTCTACGTCTATCAATCGTCCATGCATTGAATAATTCTGTTGATTCTGGTCTGGTACTCTTCGTATGTCTCTAGATATACCTGATAAAATACAAAATAGAACCTGCAATGTTATCGGTTCTGACTTTGCATCTCAGATTCAGTCACACTCTCACTGTCATAATATATCTTCGCTTATGTATGTGCATAAATATTTTCATTCCTTCTTTTTTTATTGTTTTTTTTCTCCTTAATAATGTTTTTTTCCTTTTCTCATATTCCTTCTTATTTTATTACTTGTGTTCATGATTGCGTTCTAAGTATTTGTTCGTCTTTTGTAATGTATTCTGTAATATCTATTATGAATCATTTTTGCATCTGCACTATTTTAGTTGAAGTGTTACTTTCGGTTTCCTTACTTTGTGGAAATTCATCTTTTATTTGCATATGACTAAAAGGGTTACGCTACTATATTCGGCAAAAGAGTATGCCTTACAGAGCAGAACTGTATTTGTAGATGTTTAACCGACTACTTCACTACCTTATAGTGTTCACAATATGCATTTAGATTCCTGATGATAATTAAAATTTCTTTCTATTTATATTCATTTTCAGCATAATCTAGTGTTTCAAAACAGGTCTATGGCTTTTTCTAACATATGTTATTTTACTATATTAAATGTCTCCCCTTTCAAATACAGTAGAAGAACTGTCAGACTCTTGGCAGTATCCCAGAACACGTTTACTTTCGTATATATCTAAAAGTAACCCTATATCTCCTTTACATATTCCGTCTTTTTTATCAAAAATGTTCACCCAGTACAAGTCCCAAGAATTACTCAAGATGGAGTGTTACTAAATGATGTTTTTGAAAATAGTAATAGGAAAATTATCATCTTCTGAGTATGTTCAAGAATGTAGTGGTTTTGGGAAAAATCTATCGGAATTAAATTCTGTTTCAGCAATGGACCAGGAAGTGGATGGGGAAGATTTAACCGCTGTAGACGTAGCAGGGCGGGTCTTAGCTGTAAATATCTGAAATGCTTGAACTAAAGAATATGGCACATCAGAACAGTTGCCATGGAAATATCGATTGAGTTAGCGATAGGCTTGCAAAGTTTCGTCTCTTGGAAAGGATTTTCACGGTGGAAAATAATTAAACACCTACAAGGCCGGGTAAACACGTTTGAACTGTCAAGGCTGGAAAATGATGATCGGTCATACCCACAGCCCAGACATGGCAGTAAGTATCCACCATTATTGCTCTGATCGTAGACTTGTAAATATGGCAGGAGTCATAAAGTACTACAAGAAACCGATCATTTTTCAGCATCTTTAGCGATGGATCGTATATGCGAATACCACTTGATCTCTGAGGATGATTTGAGTTGCAATAGACATTCAAAGTGAAAATAAAAAAGAAATATCTGTTCGTCCCTAAGGGTCACGCAATGTTCCGCCATTGATCTTCACATATTAACAGAATTTGGCTGCCTTGTTGGCTGGGGCTTCAGAATATGCCGACTGCATTTATGAAGAGGGGTAAGACCCCACCTCCCAATGATGCGTCCTGGATAAACTACATCCGAATCCTGGGTAAAATGATAAAATGTGTCCAAAAGTAAATCTACTGATCAAGATATTTTGAGGAGCGCGGAACCACCTCTTAATTGCTAGTGTTTCCAGGTCCACCCTGACCCTGGGTGGTAGCACCTGTTAGGGTCACAGCCATGGGCAAATAGTTAACCTCCAAACTGAGGTGAAAAGATTATGAACGTGTCAAAATAGGTTGTAATACCAGAAATAAATTTTTGAAGAAAAAATTATTACCAACAATAAAAATCTTGTCAGCATTAAAAAAAAATCCATTGATGTGTTGATATGTCGAAAAGCATACCAAACCAAAATGTCGATGCCCTTTCATTTCTTGACTGACATTTTCTAAATTGAATATTTATGACCATTGCTAACAGCCTTTGAATAAAATTGTGGCGACTTACCGTCGCAAATAACTCTTCTAACCGAATGAGGAAATCCATCTGCTCTAATAAGTGTGGCGGAGAATATACAGATGATACACAGTCCGTACAACATCAGAGTTCAGTAATTTTAAAGCACCCCTAAGACTGAATATACACATGGGTCGTTTGAAGCTTGATTTTACCAAACTGTCGCTTTAACCCTAAATCTACAGCAATTTGACGTCTTTGCAAAGGAATTAATCAAAATTATAACGCCACCGTTTCATTTCCCGCCACATTTGTTTTGTTTTTTGGGTTTGTTTTTTTTTTTTTGTTTGTTTTTGTTTTTTTGGGGTTTTTTTTTTTTGGTTTTTTGGGTTTTTTTGGCATCCGTAATAGGATTGCACAGAGTAAACAGATGAGAAACGACGAAGGAAAATAGAGACAAAAAGGTACCTTATACTTGGAATCACAATAAGACAAGTGAAATTTCAATGGAACAGAAAGAGAAAAGAGTGCTTGGAAAATTTTATATGAGATATATGGAAAAAAAGACAGTTGAAAGGAAAGAATAGCTAATAGTTTGTGTAAATAGTTGACAGAAAAGTAACTTACTCAGATCTACATAAGAAAGGAAGTAGTGAAGAGCCATAATCGCCGATGTTCTAAAGGGATACGATACATAAAAGAAGATGTATGGACAGAAAAATTCTTATTTTACGAATTGAAGCATTGCTGTTATTATATATTTTCCAATTGTTTGGGCTGTCAGCAAAAGTCACAATAGATAAGTAAGTTAGACATTGGTGACATTAAATTCAATCAGCTACAAACATGTAATTATCTTTGTAGTGCAAATACTAAGCAACCTATTGAGAGAAAAGAAAAATATGTTCCGAAAAACAATGGCAATGAATGTTTAATTGCTATGTAATAACTTATCTACTAGGTAAAAGCGAACGCTGAAGAATCTCCCGGTAGAAAAAGAGGAGGTTGAGCAACAAAGTCTTTGTTCTAATGAAGAATATTGGCAACACCATAGATAGACCATGTGAGGAAATTTTAACAGAGTTTTAAGGAAAAAAGGAAGTAGAAAAAAAAACTGATACGTTCTATTAGAATTGGTTGATTAATTGTGTTTAGCGGCATATTAGCCTCTGTAGGTTATTTAATACCGAAATGTACATATTTCAGAACAATTTTATGGTTTTAACTAAATATATTTTGAACGCCGTTTTCTCCATTCAACTACAGATAAAATGTATCGTTGATCATTTTTTTTTTTTATAAAAATGTCTTACTGATATTTTACTGTGAGAATGCATTTTTATACTTTGATAATGATTTGTATTTGTTTAGATTTCACTATTTGCACATATCTAGAACCCTAACAGGTTTATGGTGGACCTGAGAACGACAGGAATTAAGAGGGGTTTCGAGCCTCCTCAAAACCTTCAGTCTCTAGATCAGAGGCCTTCCTGCAGAATGTAGTTTATTGTCGCACCAAGGACTAAGATTTCAGAGCATGTAACGAAGACATAATGTCTGGATAAATTAAAACTCATAGTACTTACAGAAAAAAATTAAAAGAGAATAACCGACTTAAAAAAAATTGAACGTCCGAATATCAGGAATAATGAAGAATTGTGAAAGAATAAAGCGTTAATTAAAAGAAAGAAAAGAGAGGAATCTGTGGAGAACAATCATCCCCAAAATCCTAAAGTGACATTGTACATATTAAGTTGGTGCAAAAATAATGACGTAATAATGTCGTTTTTTGACGTAAAACGTCTAAAAACGACATTATTACGTCATTATTTTTGCACCAACCTAATAAAATACGTTTTATATTCATCTTTTGATAAAGAGAAATAAGAAGTGAAAATATAAGTATATATTAATCCAAAATTAATAATATTATGAATCATTTATTTTACCAAGGTTGGCTTGCTTTCTGTTCCAAATTGAAAGTAAAAAAACTACCCTTCCTAATCGAATCTTGGCATATTAAATTATATAGTGCAATAGAGTTACCTCTTTTCGTAGCATTCAGAAAATCGAAAATTCCTTTTGTCATAACAAAACAAAAAGATACGTATAGATATTTATAATCAGTGCACTCGCATTTACCTGTACAGGGACATCCTTTTTTCCGTTTAGAAAATGCACTCATATATATATATATATATATACATATATATATATATATATATATATATATATATATATATATATATATATATATATATATATATAGAGAGAGAGAGAGAGAGAGAGAGAGAGAGAGAGATGAACAATTATTCATTTCTGCTGATTTTAGCTGTGTATTAGCATGATGCTCTAAATAGCATTAATTAAATATATGTATTGTATTTTCTCTTTTGGCGGCCGTATATTCCTCATCTCGGCTTCTCTAAATCGATAACATAATTGAAACATATTTAAGCAAGTGCAATAACTATTCTCCCCAGTAAATTGCTCACGCAGAACAATTCTCTAATGTTTGTTAAATAGAATTTTCGTTCGTAGAAAATAAAATAATTAAGTTTTGCTTTGAATCCGAATTAGCAATTAATTACAAAATCGATTAAATAAAATAATAGAATTGTTACCCTGATATGTCTAAAGAATAGGTTGTCTGCAGCGATAAATCTGCAATATGATTTAGATAGATAGATAGATAGATAGATAGATAGATAGATGCATACATATATACATACATACATGCATATTAGCAGATTGTGAAAAAGGTGTACATGGGCAGCTTGAAACAGTTTGAAAGATTCATTGATAATTAAGATTAAAGAGAATAATGAATGATAAAGAGAATGTTGATCGAGAAAGGGACAGTCTGGAATAGATAGATAGATAAATAGATAGATAGATAGATAGATAGATAGATAGATAGATAGATAGATAGATAGATAGATAGATAGATTCATTCCCACCATGAAATGCAGTAATTAGTAAGCTATTCTGGCAGATCAGCAAGCAATAGTGTTGCCAAATTTTCACGAGGCTCCCTGGATTTCAGATCTTTTACCCGCCTAGATTAAATTTACTACACACACACACACGTGTATATATATCTATATCTATATCTATCTATCTATCTATCTATCTATCTATCTATATATATATATATATATATATATATATATGTGTGTGTGTGTGTGTGTGTGCGTGTGTAATGGGGAATACAAGCATCTGTTTCATAATACAACCAATGTAGAGCTTTTTTTTTATTTAATGCAGATAATGAACTTAACACTTGAGTGTCAGTAATTACCCCCTTTGTTATTCATTTCAAATCTGCTCTTTTTGTGATTATGACTGTTTTGAATAAACATTGATTCATTTGATGACTTTATTTCATATTTTCTTACCATCTGTTTTATCAAATGTAAAAGTAAAATGATTAATTAAATTATAAGAATCTAGAATAGATTTATTTTAATTTTCCCTTTCAAATTCAAAAGATCTTTCTCAAAAGTATATTTCTACAAGTTTGATTTGCCATTATTCTTTAATGTCGACTAAATTTCTGTTTTACTTGGAGACTGCCAAGTCGGATCTTATGTGGGATTCAGACAATAATTCCTCAATTACACATACTTTGATTATTCGCACGTTGATTATCCGGAGGCGAATTAATGAGAAATATCTTAACTAAACTCAGTCTGATATTTCACCTCATATGTATTTTAGAATTTAAAAAAACAATAATGTTTGATAAAAACGCTGGCAAAATTCTTCACCTAATTTTCTTAATTTCCTCGTTATTTTTATACTAAGAGAAAAATATTTGAACTATCAGTTTTTGGTAATGTCAGCGAAGCAACTCTAAAAGCATCTAAAAGTTGCGTAAGCCATAATCACATGACATATATGAACCAGTCTTCAATAAGAAATCAAATGGGCAGCGCCATTTTGAATTCTGTTTGACTGTCTGTAGTTCAGACTATGCTAAATGACACCCCATGTTTTTACTGCATTCAACATTATCTCTACACCTGGTTGAATGAAGCACTAGGCTCTAGGTAGTTGAAAACGCAGAAACGAATGCTGAATATCAATTCTTTTATATGGCTGTGTATATTAGACAATCTCCCCACTGAAGAAGACGAAAGGTGAGGTAATAATGATGCAGCGCTACAGATTGAAGCTGAGGATAGCAGGGACGGTAATTAACATCATCACAAGGATGGGATTTTCAAACTTTCCCTGAAAATTGGATGCCCCACAAATATGCATCGCCTGGTCAGCTCATTCGACGAGGATATGAACGATAAATATTTGTTGAGGGGTCCACCCCTTTTTATACAAATGGACTCACTCAGTATATACTTATACTACTACCAGTGAATACCTGAAGAGTCAAGTCCAGAGTAACAGCGTGAAGTAAATGCATTGTAGGAGTCACAGTGCACGTAGACTCAGTAAGAAATCATACAGCGATACTTCAATACCAAAGACTGTATATATATTTTGCTACTAACCCGTATTACTGGAACTACTAACCTGCTTTACCAATTTGTATTATTACGTTAATACATTATTTTCATAAAATTCATTCCTGGCGTTTGTTATTTTTTGGTACTGGATTTCAACCCAGAATCCACAACAATATTAATCACAGAAATAAAATATTATGGGGTGGGAATTTTAATGCAGGATTCAGTTAATATAATTCACAGCTATAGTTGTCCTGCTCAGATATTTCTAAAACGTGTCTCATCAACCGTACGGAAAAGGATGAAAGCTGGAAAAATGAATTTCCGAGTATTGACACACGAAACTCACAACCAAATGGTTAGCACATTATACTGCTTGGGAATGTACCTGATTCTTTCACAAATGCTTTGTTCTTAGAAGAGTCAGATATGGTAAAAAGTGGAGTAATAATTCCATGTTTGGCGTGAACATTCTCAAACCTCGCTTTTTGTCCTTCTAATAAAAAAACCATCGTATGATTTTCAAATGAACACCATTGTTTAGTTGCACCAGTTAAGATCTTTATCTGCCCGGTTAAGACGATAAACTACGTCCGGCAGCGTGGAATCACCTCTTAATTTCTGGCGTTCCCACGTCCATCCTGACTTGGGTTGGTAGTACTTGTTAGTATCTCAGCTATGGGCAAATAGTTAAACCCCAAAATGCGGCCAAAACACTATGAAAGTTTAAAAATCGGTTTTAATAATAGAAATACTTTTTTTGTAAAAATTATTACCAGCAATAAATTTTGAAAGAAAAGTATTATTACCAGCAATACATTGCTAGCAATAAATTTCTGAAAAAAATATTACCAGTAATCCAAATTTTGTCGGTATGAAACAACTCATTGAGATTGATATGCCGTAAAACAAAAGAAACCAAACCAATCAGATGTTTATAGCTACGACTCATCATGCGATGTCCACGGAGTTAAATAACCGTCATTTCCCCCGTATTCTATTTGCAAGAAGAAAAAGACGCTTAGTTATTGTTCTGAGACCTGCTACTTTGTGGAACACATTGCCTCAAGTATGCTTCCCTGAAAACTAGGATCTCTTGAAATCAAAAGCCAATCCTTATGTTTGTAACCTTAACTTGTAACTACTTTTGTGCCTCATATCACACACGCTACCACCGCACTCACATTACAATGGTTAGCTTTCGAACATTCTATTGAGTGGACTTTAGTAGAAAATAAAAAAAAAGAAAAATATTACTCCAATTTCCTTATTGTTAATAGGGTAGGTGGCTGTCAAGAGAGAACATATGAACAGTCTGGTCAGGAGGGTGATTTAGGGTGCTAATCTCTATATGAATGTCATAGAGTTCAATAATCATAAAATAGAGAGAGAGAGAGAGAAATAAAGAGAGAAAGAGAGAAAGAGAGAGGGAGAGAGAGATTTAATGACTGACCAGGTGAACACTTGCACCGAAACATGCGATCAAACATAGGCAAATAGAAAAATATATTAAAAGAAAGAATAAGAATTTGAAATGTGCCAGACTTGTGTAGTGGCTTACGTGCAACCAGGCGACAAATTACAGTTAATCTTTAGATAGAGGAGGAAATAGAAATTGAAATTGTTGTCAAGAATAAAGATCGAAAAGACAACGTCAAATAAAGTATAAGAACAAGAAAGAAAGAAAGAAAGAAAGAAAGAAAGAAAGAAAGAAAGATAGAAAGAAAGAAAGAAAGAAAGGAACTGAGAGTGAAAAAAAGACAGGCAGTATTGATGGAAGGAAAGAAAGAAACTAACTGATAAGGGAAGTAGAAAGAAAGAAAGAAAGAAAGAAAGAAAGAAAGAAAGAAACTAACGGATAAGTGAAATCGAAAGAAAGAAAAATGAAAGAAAGTGATGGAACAAGAAAGAAAGAATCTAATTGAGAAAGAAAGAAAGAAAGAAAGAAAGAAAGAAAGAAAGAAAAATAATTGATAGGGGAAGTAGAAAGAAACTGATAAAGAAAGAAAGAAAGAAAGAAAGAAAGGAAAAAAAGAAAGAAACTAATTGATAGGAAAGTAGAAAGAAACTGATAAGGAAAAAGGAAAGACAGAAAGAAAAACAGTAACTGATGGAACAAGAAAGAAAGAAAGAAAGAAAGTTCGATTGAATTCATAGCTAAAGATGTCCATGTTATTCTCCTGGGCCCCTTTGTACATTTCCCCATTTTTGATTGATAACATCTCCGATATCCACACTACACTCTGATTCCTTTAAACATATCCCTGCGAAATTCTCGTTACGGAAGAAAAAAAAATGAAGTCTGCAAATAAATATGACTTCAAATCAGAAGTAAATCCAATCGGAATACCTATGGGAGGCCAGCGGGTTATAGAAAGATTTGGACTTCTGCTATTTTAATTATAACCGTTCTTATGGGATTACAGAATGCTAGAATTAATAAAAATTGAAGATAAGTTTCACTTATGGAGATAAAGCTGAAACACTGATAGGTTAGTGTGTCTTATGCGTTTCTTTTAAGAAAGAAATTTATCTTTTCTGGTGGAAGTCAGAAGTGACATCATTCATAATGTATTGATGTTTTTATTTGTTGTATTGCGCATTGGTAGCCAATTGTTTTGGGGGTATGGATGGTAGTATATACCATTGCAAAAAAATCTATGGAAGCAGGGTCGAACATACATATTATGTTGTCTCAAATAAAACGAGATCAATGTTTCGTATTGAAAATGTCTACTATGAAGAATTTGGAGGTGATAAAACAGTTGAATGTTTTCAGAAAAACTGTTATTAATGTGATCAAATCGAAATAGAAACAAACAAACTTACCAAACACAATTCCTGGAATACATCATTCAGTTCCTATCAGGAAAATCATTGAAGCCATCAAGAAGCGGTTGAAGAGAAATCCACGGAAAAGAAAGACAGAGATGGCAAAAGATCTGGATATTTCGGATAGGTTGCTAAGATGGATTGTGGAAGAATATTTATCATTAATACCATCCCAAGATTCAAAGACGACAGCTGCTCTCATATCCTTCAAGTAAAAATGGCTTGGCAGAGTGAAGAATGTTTGAGATGCAACTTACTGCAGACAAAGGCTTTGATTGGTCAGACAAGACAACTGCGGAGGCTGTAGTCAGCTAGTAAAACTATAAGATTTACGACACTACCCTCCTCCCAGCAACGGAAACCAACTGGTGTCAGGGTTTGCGTTGCAGCTACTTCTGACAGACCTTGTTATTCATTATGGATATTGAATGGCAGTGTTTGCTATCAAATGTTCTAAGAGATGATTTGCTTTGATTATCAACCACATTTAGAAGTCGCTATTTTTAAACTCGAGACTGAACGACATCGGAAGCAAAAATTTGACAGAGAACCGTTGTAAGAGACATGGCCGTGGATTGTTTGATAAGTCAATTTGGCCCATATTTAACTTATGAACTTTGCGATATGGACCATATACGAGAGCGAAATTTCTCATAATCGATTGTGTCAGACCTGAATGGTGCTGTGGTACAATTCCATCGAAGTGGTGGTAAAGAAATCATTCACTTGATAAGAAATTAAGTACTGTGATGAAAGCAAATTGAATTGTAAATGCATTTCACCCCAAGCAAAGAGATAATGCCACTAGAATGCAGTCGGAGGATTACAGAGAGTGAAAGAGAATGAGAATAGTTCAGTTAGAAAAAGTGAGAAAGGGTAATAAATAAATAGGTTTAGGAAGACAGAAGATGGCGATTGGCGTTGCATTTAAATCTTTGAAGATTGTAGTTGGCAGGGAAGCAAGAAATAAAAAGGAAGTTCCACAAGCGTGAAGTGCGAGAAAAGAAACTGTTAGAATAGAAATGGCGGTCGCATCTAACTAGCTCAGCAGTGAGACGTAGTTGCCAATCTACTATCTTTCTTAATTTCATGAAGTTAGTCACTAAAGGAAAAAAATCAGGAGAACTCTTATGAAAATATTTGTAGAAAAAGCAGAGGGAAGCCACATCACGTCGGCGATTAAAATGACTGAAGTCAAGCAAACAGAATTGATTACATTACGGACATTTCTTTGAATTTTGTCAAGAATCTCATGATGCCCTGCAGGTGCACCAAAACAGATATGGTAGCAATATTCAATGTACAGACGAATGGTAGATTTTTAAACGTGTAAGTTGAATTCTGACGAGAAAACTTATCTGGCACCATACAGTGAACCTACTTTCCTTGCAAGTAGACTAGCAGTTGATTCAATATAGTCGCTCCACTTCAAGTCAGTGAAAAACGTAAGCCCAAGAAGGCATAGAATGAAATCAATTTCGTTTTGGACACGTTAAAATTGACAAGCCATTTCTTGCCCCAGTTAACCACTGATTGAAACTGCTTTTCAAGAGCAGTTGCTAGCTTTACTTTGACAGATATATTGGACTTGCTGCAAACAGTTGCGTCATCTGGATAAATACTTATTTGGGAATTGATAAGACCGCGAAAGAAATAATGAAGAACTGTAGGTTCAATTCCTGGGGGAACACCGTATTAGTATTAAATGATTTAGGTGTGTGCCCTCTCAATATAACTTTCATTAAATGATTTGTTAGGAGTGACTGGATTATGAAATATTCAACAGCTAAATTCGTAGCCCTTGAGCTTATGAAAAAGGCCATCATGCTAAACCCTTTCGAATATCTTTGAGATATTTAAAGTCACTTACGTTGCTTAAAAATCGAAAACTGAAATGAATAAATACAAATAAACAAAATAATATAAAAAAACAAGTAAAATAAATTAACCCAAACAAATAATAAATAAATTAACAAACCATTCCCTTTAGAATAGACGAAATAGAATAAATAAAAAAGAATACAATACATAAAAATACAAGTAAGAACAATCAACCTAAGTAAGTAAATAAAGTAAATAATAATAAACAAATTAACAAACCAATCCCACCAAAATAACCGTCAGAATGCAATGCAACAACCAATCAAAAAATTGGACGAAAAATAGCTATAACTGTTATATATCGATAAAAAAAAAAAAAATATCAGTGCGTCACTCAAAAATCGAAAACCAAATAGAATATATAAAAATATACAAAATAAAAATAAGTAAATAAGTAAAAAAACAAATAAAAATCAAACGAATTAAATAAATAGATGAGAAAATTAACAAATCGCCCCCGCTAAAATTACCGTTAGAAGTAATAAAAATGAGCATAAAAAAGTCAGAAGATTTATAGCTAATCCCATAATTTCTATTTATAAAGAATTAATGGATGTTTGACATTTTTAATCCGACATGTTTTTTTATTTCTTCAGTAGGTTTTTTAATTCATACACGTAAATTCAATGCTAACAGTTCCTTTTCTCGCACTTCTCGCTTGTGGAAATTTCTCCCGACTCCAGGATTTTCAGCCAACTTTCATCTTCAAAAATTTAAAAGCAATATCAATCATTATCGACTGCCTTCTTGTTGACTCTTTTATGTTTTCGCTTTTTAGTAATGTTTCTTTTTTCTTATTGATTCACACCCAGTTACCCTTTGTTCCTTGCATGGGGTGATAAAAAAAGTATTTGTTTCATCTACTGGCTTGCAAACTCGAGAAAACATGTGAAGGAAAGTGTCCCCTTTTTAATATATTTTCACGAGTGAAGAAGAAATAATTACTGTTTGAAATAAAAAAAAACAGGGCGTCTACTCAAATACGTGTATCCATTAAAAATGTTATGGAAGTTATAAAAATATGTCGGGTTAATAAATTTGAAACATCCATTAATTCTTTATATATATAGAATATAGGATTAGCTATAAATCTTCTAACGAAGATGATTTCAGTAAGTATTATAGTGTTTAAAATAATGCCTTAACAATAATGGTTACAAGTACACAGGAATCAAGACAAAATGATAATAATGATCGAAAAAATAATAGGAGCAGAAAAATCATTTGGTACACACCCCCATTCAATCGATTGATTAGTACTAAGTTCCTTCATTTAATTGATGAGCATTTTCTCAGAAATAATCCAATCGGTAAAATATTTAACAGAAACACACTAAAACTAAGCTATAGCTGCACCGATAATCTAGACAACAATATAAAATAACATAATAACATTTCAAACAGATATAAATGTCCGAACAATAATGTTAATTCCAAGGTAACTAATGTCGATAATACTAACAAATGCAATTGCAAGAATTCTAACGACTGCCTACTGCAAAACAAATGTCTGACCATGTTTCTTGTTATCAAAGCACTATTTCTACAATAAAAAAAACTGACTGTTGTAAAATTTTATATAGAGAGTATTAATAATCCTTTTAAACTAGGTGGTACCAACATATCCTAGCTTTCACAAATAGCACTTATAAAAATAGAACATCTCTTTCCAAATATTTTGGAATTTTAAAGAGTTTAATAAAACTCCTACAGTTAAATTGAAAGTTTAAACTAGAACTTGTAAATCCTTAAATGAGTCTTTCTTCTTATGCTTACACGAGAAATTAGAAATTATTACATTTATTGATAAAAGTTCTGTATTAAATCTAAGAAGTAAATTAATGAAAATTGTAGGCATAGCTAACCTTTCGCCTTATAATATGGTTAAATTCTAAATTTGGTAGTATGGTTATAATTAGTAAGTAAATTGTTTTTCTAATAATGATGATTTTGTTTATTTGAATTTATTTTTGTTATGTATTGCTGTTTAGTCGGCATTATCCACATGATTATTACACATTTTTTTATTTTTAAACGCTTAAGCTACATTTAATGGTTTGCTCCCTTTTCGTTCTTTTTTCATCTCTCTTCCTCCTCCTCCTCCTCCTTCTTCTTCTTCTTCCTTTCCCTCTTTTAAACTTCTTCTTCTTCCGTCTTTTACCCTTCTTCTTCTCATTCTTCTTCTTCCTCTTCTTCTCCCTTTTTCCTCTCTTTTTCTTCCTCCTCTATTTCTTATTCCTACCCTTCTCCCTTTTTCCTCAGTTCTTCCTAATCTTTTCCCCCTCTTTTCTTCCTTCTTCATCTCCCTCTTTTCCTCCGTTTTTCTTTCTCTTCCCCTCCGACTTTTCCTCCCTCTTTATCTTCCACTTTTCTTCTTCTTCTTCTTCTTCTTCTTCTTCTTCTTCTTCTTCTTCTTCTTCTTCTTCTTCTCACTCATTTCCTCCTTCTTCCTCTTCTCCTCCCTCTTTATCATTCTTATTCTTCTCCTCCCTCTTCTCCACTTTACCTGTTTTTTTCTGTCTTCTTACCTCTCTCTATTTGCTTCCCGTCATCTTTTCCTCTGCTTTCAATTTCAGGCGACCTCTATCTCTGTCTACCTGTCTTTTTGTTTTATTTTTTATTTTTCCTCTAATTACATCTCTCCTTCTCTCTTTTTAGTCTTCTTTTTTTTTCTACTTACATTTCTCATTCTCTCTCTCTCTCTCTCTCTCTCTCTCTCTCTCTTTCAGGCTTCTTCTTCTTCTTCTTTTTCATTTTCCTCTGCCTACCTCACTTTCAGTCGTCTTCTTCTTCTTCTTCTTACCTCTTTCATTCTCTCACTTTCAGTCATCTTCTTGTTTTTCTTCTTCTTTCCATTGCATTACCCCCTCTTCCCTCTTTGATTTTCTATTTTCTTTTTTACTCAATCTCTGACAGTCTTCTTTTAGTTTATTCCTGTTTTCTCTCAACACTTTTCAATATCTTTTTAAGACGCAGTCACTGACCTGTCTCCACCGGCAATTTTTATTTCATATCTCTCTTTAGGCACACATTTTGATTTCTTTCTTGCTGCTCAGCTGTCATATTTTATATAAAACATCGAGGTTACCACATTTTGTCTGCAGGCTTGACTCGCAAACCTTACAGCGGGGGAATATAGAATAATGTCGTCAAATGACACACAAAACAAAAATCTTCTGGACATTTTCAGGGCCAAAAAACATGACAGAATATGTAAATCAAGACATCCCGAGATGTTTCCAGTGTTTATACAACCAACGGTGATCAATTCTTCATTCTTTTGACGCCAAAATACACGAATGAGCACATAGCTATGGAAATGGCACAGAAAGAAACGGCGGAAGATGGAAAGTGTCAAAATTACTTCCTCGTTGAAAGCTTTCTTTCTAACAAAAAGCTGGTTTCAGTCAAGGTTAAGAGTCACTGTTTCTTTTTCATTTGTGTATAAACTCATAAACTGTATAATATTCTAGAAATGTCATTATTCTATGCAAACAAAACTACAAATCTACCAAGCTAAGGAAATCTACTGACGCAGAATCTAAAAAGAGAGAAACATAGAAAGATGAGTAAGCAGATATTTTTCTAAAGAAGGCAAATTGTCATAAAAACAGCAGAATGATTCTGCTATACATTGAATAATATACACAGTGATCATATAATTCTATGATTATATTTTCTTATTATTTTTATTTTACTAACTTAATCATGACGTTAAAAGTGTCTCTGTTTTACTGTCCTGAATATTATTAAATGGTTTAATATATTTATATAAGAGTGCTCAACATCGGAAAGATGGCTTTTTTATATATTGACAGGAGATGGTCTGGAGATCACATTATGACGTGAAGCTGACAGTCACTATACAACGTTGATTCTCGATATTTGTCTCTATCTCTCTCAGTATATATAAAGTTACAGCCAACTCTATCAACTTCTGAGTATTATTTCCTTTTCACATGTGAGTCATATAAATTCGATACTTTACCCAGATCGAAAAATAGCAGCATGTTAAATCCTTCTTTTATTAGGCATTCTTCTTGTATGCATTTTTAAATATCTAATTATAGGTAAAAATATACATAGTTAACATATTAGACTGTTAATTTAAACCTCAGACTTTCTGATTCAAATGTTAATGGATAGATTTCATTAACGCCAATATATGCAAATATATTTAGCATATTGTAGAGAATTATGTAAGATTTTTCTAATGTTTTCATCTTTACTAATATTTCGTGGATATTGCACTAAGTTATATTTCCTGGCCGTAAAAAGGATAACAAATGGCCTTCCAAAGATTTGGCAGGGCTTATGAAGAGTTATTTCTCTTCTTCTTTTTTTTCATTTAAAACAGTGTATTTTGATGTAGTTTAATCTGAAATGCAAACGATCATAGATAATCATGCAAAGGCTATGTCATCTTCGAACATCTATTGCAATAAATGAATACTGTACGACATTAAACGCAGAAAATAGCATTTTTATTTGAATAAATTAAAACACGATTCGCTATTCTGTCGATGAAAATCCCCATTTTTATTTGGGATTTTAGCTGAAGCGAGAAAGCACTATCGAGAAAAGGATTTATTATTATTACAAGTCGCCTGACTATTTCCAACAATCTAAGTTGTAACTCCAAACACGACGTATCTCTTGGAGTAAATGAATGCGTAGAAAATGTTTTATATGCCGGAATATTGCAATAATTATATAGTCAGCGCTATACATATTTCTTCTTTGGCCACATGCAGATGGGAGTAGTTTATTGAATTGATTAGAAATTTTAATATATAATTAAAGTTATTCATTAAATTTAAGAGAATCAATCTAACTACAATACAGTACTAATGTGCAAGTGTTATGCTGCAATCAAAACTCAAAAGAGAGGCGACAAATTGATACTATGCTGAAATTAGACGACCACATGGCCGCAGTATTTTATCAGATATTTGCGATGATCATCCTTCTATACGTCCCATTGGATAATATACCCATTATATATATATATATATATATATATATATATATATATATATATATATATATATATATAATAGCTCGCTATTAGGCACCTAGCCAATCCTTATTGCAGACGCTCGCTCAGGCTCATTTGTGTTTGTTCAATACCCAGAGAGCATACCTGTGGTTTATACTGCAGTTATTCTGTGCAGACCTTAGTTACAGTTTCTGGGATAGAGCGCGTTATCTAGCGTGATCAGCAATCGGAAGACGGCCAGCACACTCAAACCATCGATCATGATGATCAAGGGTTCCGTCTACCAAATTTCACTAACAGGGTATTGATCTGCCCGTGGTATGACACTTTCCAAAGGTGCCGCACGCTGCGAAACCCACCTCCAGACCGATAACATCAGAAAAACTCCTACCTGAAAAATCGACATGGTGAGATTCGAACCAGGGAAGCGAACGCTCGAACCAATCGATCACACTCACACACATATATATGTATATGCGAAGTGTGAGAGATATTCTGCGTCATCGGACATGGATAGGTTAAAAATGAACATTATAGGAGTATGTGGAACTGGGTTAATTCGTCAGCGACACAGACAGGATCATACATTTAGGCGAACAGGCAAATGAAAGCGTAGTAGAGTTACTATTAAATAATGATAATGATATCAGTTCTTGGATTCTACAACTTTCTGACAGAATGTGTGTAATTTCAGTCTGGAAATTCCAGACATGGAAGAACACTGGAGAATTAGACATCGGATTCAATCAGTGCATATGCTAGTCTATGAGGACCTCCTTAGTTGGCGTAGCGCAGAAATAAATACGAAATGGGAGCCGCCATTAAAGAAAGAAGAAAAAAAAACCTCAATTCATCAATAGCAGCAGCTGTATCAAAAGACAAAATCTTCAGTAAGTGCTGTCAAGCTTGACAAAGCGCATAAACACTACTCATCATCGCATAGGCTTGGTTTACGGCTCCGAGTTATCTCACTAAGAATTTTACCCACGAGACAATTACATAGGGGATTAAAGCATTAGTTCGTGAATTTGGGTCATATTCATTTTCAGTCCAATCCCCAGGTAAGAGCAATATGTATTTGAAAGTGGAAACAGGGATATCTTTAACTGAGCAGTAACAAATATAAGAACTAGACGAGATATCCCTGGACATGTGCATGTAAATGAGAACAGTTAAACTTCATAGATTAAATAAAGGGTACAGTTTGGAATTCCCTGTAATTACCCAGATCGACATTTACCTCATGAAGGCCGGGATGCACAACATCCGAATAACAATGAATAAGAAGACATAATAAATTATGCAAATAATATTTTTAGTTAAAGTGAAAGGGAAGCCTTTTAAAATAGCAGTTATTGTTGCATACGTACCGACAGCCCAAATCACGGAGAAAGAATTTGTTTTTATAGCTTGCTAGATAATGCCAACACTCAATGTAAATCACAGGAAATAATTATCATCATGGATGACCTGAATGCCAAAGTAGAGAATGAGAGATTTTTCAAGTTTGGATAAGGAAAACGAAATAAAATTTGTGCTTCTAATGATGCAGAGTAAATGTCCAAATAGTTAGCAACACTTGGTTTCAAGAACACCTAAGATGTTTAGAGTTATTGAGAATCTCGGAAGGAGACACGAAGGACCTGGTTAATTAACTATTAACACAAGATGAGAAAATACAATTTTACACTTTAAAGCATATTCAAGTGCCGGCTGCGTGAATGACCAGCTTCCAATCGTCTCTTAACTCAAAGTAAAATTAAGGTAACTAAAAAACAACGCATAAACTGTAATACAACCCACGCTTGAATGACAAAATCTACAGGGCAATGTATCAAAAATAAGTGTAACTTGGACTATAAATGGTGATAGAAGCACTAGTGACATTGGACAATGAGACGATTAGAAGGAAAGCGAGAGACGAAAAAGCGTAGATGACATATGAAAATGTCGAGATAATGAAGACACAGAAATCACTCTTAACATTCTTGGCAGAATAGGAAACACTAAAAACAGAAATAAGAAAGAAATGTATTGAGTACGTAGACAAAAATATAGGGGGTGGTAAAACAGGACTGTGCCGTCTCAAATAAATTATTCAACCTCTACAGGGAAGCTATCGTAATGGAGCTAAAGAAGCTACCATGATTTGTAAGGTATGTAGCTGTCAGTGTGCTGATGACAGACAAAGGTAGAAAAGGATTAAATGCAAGAAAACAAAATGTAAAGAAAAAAAAAAGTACGGGTTACGAAGTGGAGATGTCATCATGAAACAAGTACAGAAGTTTAAATAAGTTGTTTTAACAGACGAGGAAAACGCGACACCGAAATCCGAATGCGTATGGAAATAGCAAAGTACTATTCTCAAAAGATAAATAATGAAAACAGAAACATAAAAAACGCCCTTAGAAGCAAATAAAGTAATGCCGAACTGTTATGTAATATCAATCATCTTATATGGCAGTGAATGCTGGTCAATCTCCTCAGAGTCGAAGAGAAAATTGGAGGCAACAGAAAAGTGGTCATACAGAAGAATGTTGGAAAATGTAACAGAAATTACACAGAAAAAGAAAGAGCCGGAATTCCTTGGACCTAATGAGGAAAGAAGTCTTACAGAAGTTGACACAGGACATATTGAAAGCAGATTTAGCGTACCACTTTCCTGAAGAGCTTTCGTGAAGAGATGGATTTAAAGGGGATGGGACGATTGGCTAAGGGACAGACTCTTTTAAAAGATACAAAAGATTGAAATTTATAAAGATCCAATATCGCTCACTTCCTTAAGGGACACGGTACATAGAAAAAGATATGGTTCTGGAATATAAAATATCGGATAACATGTTAAAAATGCTTTAATAAATTACAAGAAAAAAGGAATCGGCCTTTTCTGTCTCTATTCTTTGATTCTGTTGGTACTGTGTGTCAACCATATGCTTTTGATCAAAACTTCACGTCACCATGGAAGTCTTTCACCATATTTACAAACATTTACAAAACCGTAATTCTTCCTTGCATTGAATATGTCTACCAGATCTGGTCTGGTGTTCTGGTGCTCTGGTGGTCTGGTGATTCTTGACAATATTCAAAGAAAGGTCTGCAATGAAATCGGTCCTGACCTGGCATCTCAAATTCAGTCACCTTTTTCATCGACTTGACATGGCATCTCTCTGGCTTTTCTATAAATATGTTCATGGCAATTGTTCTGATGAGCTGTTCTAATTAGTGCCTCCTCGTCCGCGTGAATTTAGGAGTTCTAATAGATTGGCAACTGAGTATGTTTTACTGTTGAACTAGTTAATTTTATTCAAGTAGTTTTTCTCGCACTTCTAGCTTGTGGTACTCCTTTCCTATTTATTGCTTCTCTGCCACATACAATCTTCAAATATTTGTGTTCAACGTCATTTGCTATTTTCTGTCTTCACTTTCCCTCACTATTACCAATTGAATCCTAGTGGCATTGTCACACTGCTTGGGGCCAAATGATTATATATATATATATATATATATATATATATATATATATATATATATATATATATATATATTTCCAACATATATTATTAAATATAACAGATATACAGTTATAAAAGACAACAGATATAAGAGACAATGAATGAAAATTACATTTCAAACCACTCAAAACATTGCATCTAATCACATGGTTCTGTTGATAAAATGTCTTCCTTTCACGTCGTCATGTAAAGCATGCAGGGCATAGCAAACTTTTATGTAAATATAAACAGAATATCATCTTTGATGGTGAACAACTTTGTTTAAATGTCCATATAAGCACTTCGAATATCGCTCATAAAAATCTAGCCAAATGTTGGACAATCCTTGTGTTTATTTTCTCCCAAAACTAAAACCACTATACAAAGCTTAGAACTGCTCATGATCAAATATAATAGCCATTCGTTGTCTGTTATATTTAACAGTATATGTTTGAATATCGATCTGCTGACCCAACACACTAAATACACACACACACACATACAAACACACACACACATATATATATATATATATATATATATATATATATATATATATATATATATATATATATATATATATATATATATATATATATATATATATATGGGTGGGTGTGTACACACAAAAAACCACACGCAAACACATACTGCTAACATTATACCACAAAAATAGTGGCGAACAAAGTTGAGATCGATCTTACAAGATTACAAAAATTATTTTTATATTAAATAAATCTACTTCTGAATATGCAAATCATTGAGACGCATACAATAAAGAGATATTTATTAAATGCGTATCGTATAACGTGACTAAGAAAGTTTGATAAACATCCTGTCATTTGCAATATTCTGTCTATATCTGTGAGATGAGGTATTATGATTACTTGTATTATTTACATTATTCGAACTTATATCTTCATATTTCCTGCCATATTCACAGCATTTCAGCTTCTACAGTTGTTTGGAATTTTGAACCGAACACTTTATTTCATCCACCGGGGTAGATTGTTCTAGTTCCCCATACCATGCATCTTCAGTATGTCTCAGTTATTTCCCTTTAACTCAACTCGCCAAGTTTTATGGGTTCACCACGGCTGGGGCCTGGTACTGAACTCACAACTCTTCTAGTCACTGGGTCTAATCAATGTTTTTGTCCACTAGGCCTTTAAGGACATGTGTGTATGAATGTTTGGGATCTTTAAACTTAATGTCTGAGCCACTGATTTTTACCATTGCTCATATTGCAATTTTTTGTATATATTTTTTCATTTTTTATCAGCGCTTATATTGCAACTTTCTCTAGCACTCCTTATTGCTGGTTTCCATCTTGTATTTATATCTATACTTGATGGGCTCAGGAGATTCTTGTAGCCTAACATATGTGCTGATTCCTTAAGTTTTTGTATTTTCCAGTGATGCTCTCTGTTTTCAACCTCATCTCCCAGGGAGCAGTGATCATCCTTTTCCCTCCATATGTGATCAGCTATGCCTGATTTTTCTATTTTCCCATGTGTTACAGTTTTACGATGCTCTTGAAGTTTTACCTTAAGAGAGCGGCCTGTTTCTCCTTTGTATTTCCTACCACAGCTACACGGGATGTCGTACACACAGTCCTTAGTCATGTTCTCTTCTATGGAGAGGTCTTACACGGAAGTCTCGATGAAGTGTCGAACAGAGATCCTTTGTATTTTTTTCTGATAATCCTTTCACATAGGGTAGGAAGACTGTTTTCTGAATGCTGTTATCATCTTGTACCCTTTTATCCCAGTTTGTTGGAGATGCTTTCATGTACCCAAGGTCGTTTTTACTTTGTAGGGTTCATTTTATACTGACCATTTTTTGTTGGTATGTTTCTGGGTTGCCACATGACTTTTGCACGATGTTGTAAGCAGCGGACGATCCCATACTTTACACGATATCAATGGTGGGAGTCAAAGTTGAGGTATTGTCCGGCGAATGTTGGCTTGCGGTAGTCAGATATCTTAAACCCCTACTCAGTTTGAAGCATGTGTACATCCAGGAAAGCGAGTTTGTTTTTGATTTTTTGCTCTATTGTCAACGGTATCGATGATCTTATTGAGATCACATGGTCCAGTAGTATTTGGACGTTTTCCTGGCGTGGCCAGAGTATGAAGGTATCATCTACGTATCTCCACCGTAGGGTTGGCCTCAGTGGTTTGGATTCTAATGCTATTTGCTCAAAGTATTCCATATGTAGGTTTACCATTGTTGGTGATAATTGCAAGCCCCTTACTAAGCCTTCATTCTATCCATATATGTCTGATCCCATTCCGAAGTATGTTGTTTGTGTACAGAAAGTCAGCATCTCCATCATTATCTAGTGGTATATTGGTTCGCTCTCCTAGGGAAGAATCCGAGGCCAACCTGTCCCTGGCTACCGGGAGTGTGTAATCCGAGGATACCTTGCAATTTTCTGCCCAGTTCTTCTATTCTGGTGTTCGTTTATATAAACAAATCATGAGTTGGCGTTATTATGACGAAAAGTAAATAGTTTTGCATCATTTTATTTATTTCCCTATCTGAAATCTCGATATTATAAACTTTCATCTCATTTAACCTATCATCCGCTCATGACAAATTTATTTTACTATTCGCTAAAATACAGGGTGTGGCTGGTATTTGAGGACAGATTTTATTGATTAGTAAAAACTTGCTGAATAAATGAATATAATGATATTTCATTGCAAACAAGAAAATATGATATTTAGCTAACTGTTATTTAATTTTATTCAATAAAACCACCTCTAGCATCAATAATAGCCTCTAAACGAGGTCGAAATCGACTGCAAGCTCTGATTAATTCGTCCTTATTTATGTCAGACATTTATCGAACTAATGCAACTTTTAGATAGTCTTTGGTATTATAAGATTTTTTATTAACGTCCTTCTCAACAATGCTCCACACATAATAATCTAGTGGATTGAGATCTGGAGAGTTAGGAGGCCAAATGTTGGTTGTGATGTATTCGTACAAATGGTCAGCTATCCGTTTTTGTGTTCGTAGAGCCTTGTGGGATGGAGCCGAGTTTTGCTGGAATATGTAAGGTCTGCCGTTGCATATGTTGTCAATCCAGGGCTTGGCAACTGTTTCTAGCACTTCAATATAAGCAGCAGCATTTACTTGTGGAATAAAGTGTTGTGGTTTAACATGTCCTTCATTGCTAACAAAGCCCAAAACCCTAACACTTGAAGGACATTTTGTGCGCATCACTCTTGGCATATCAGAAGGATCTGAACAAAGCCATCTGTCATTTCTTTGTTTAAGTTTTTAATCTTGATCAAATTTTTTCTCGTTTGAGAAAAATCAAATCACGCCATCTTCTGAAGGATTTTTAAGTTTGTTTAAAATTCTTTTGGATCTGTTTAAACGGTTTGATTTTGTTTGTTTTTTAGACATAAATTAACCTCTCTTCATCACGTAGGACTTGTATCGAATGTCTTCATGAACACTCTTTCTGATTGTTTTTTTTCAGATACTGTTGTGTTAGGATCCACCTAATTTGCATAGTGGAGTACCGACCATATAAATATGGTTGGTACCGGGAAGAGAGTGAGAGGAATCAAGAGATCAAACCAGACACTCTGCCCGACTGCGACTCAGTAAACACACATTTCAGGAACGGTCTTCCCAGGAATATACAAAAGACTATATGTAAATACTGTGTACACTTTCTTGTTTCAATACATTTTGTTCTAAGTACATTTTGTGTTGCATTATTATTCCATGCATTAGTCAAGTTTCAACAGATACATGCAGCTTTTTGGCAGTTGACCTCATTGATTGACCTTGATCAATTGTCTCCTTGACTTCCTGAATAAATTCGGATGTTCTGACTTTATCAGAACGGGCAGAATATCTTTTACATTTTGCTACACACATTGGGGAACTGTCAGCGTCTTCTAACTCTTTGCGTATCTTGCAACTCTCAGGAAACGTGCAATATCTAAATCGCTATTATCAGCATTTAATGTCACAATCACATGCATTTTCACCTCATTTGTTATCATCGAGTTTGCCATTCTTGTTTTCTGAAAAATAAAAGCATTAAAAGTTAGTGAGAAGTGAGTATTAATCTTAAATCTGTATGTCCTCAAATATCAGCTGCACCCTGTATGTTATCCGAGTCCCGTAAATAATGGAAAGAAAACCAAGGTTTACAATCATGGGTGAATTGTAATCTATCTATCTATCTATCTATCTATCTATCTATCTATCTAAGTCTGTTCATATCTATCAATCTGAGTCATATTCATTAGTTTTGCATCATTATAAACTTTCATCTCACTTATTCTTTCATCCGCCCATAACAAACTTTATTTTACTATTCACTAAAATAGTTTATCCTAGTCCCATTTTCTTATGTTTTTGTATTTGAACAGAATACAAACGATGCATAGAGCGACATTAGTTGCCATAAGACAAAGGAATTGCTAATGAATCTAAATTACAATGGTGGGTTCGGAAATTATTTCTGATGAATTAAATATTCAAAAGGAGCTTTAAAAAAGACATTAGAATGATATCAAAGATGATCAATTGAGAAAAAATCAAAGATATCCGTAGAATTATAGTTCGATCTCTTCCAGCCAACAGTAGAATTCCTCCAGGAGCAACTGTTCATTTGCCTGAGAGAGGAAAAGTAAAAATAAATTATTCAATTTTATTCTATCGTAATTAAACAAAAATCAGAAACTGCCTAATTTTAATAATGTGCCAAAGCCGGAAATAATGAAGCCGTGTGGGGCCGTGTGGGGCCGTGTGGGGCCGTGTGCTAAATTCCTGTAGCGAAATAGGAACGTTTTAAAAGCTCATAAATGCATTTATTTTTTTTACAATTTTGTCTATAATTGGGGAAGAGTTATTGTTCTTTGAAATTTTGCATAGAAAATTTAACACTTTTGATCTTATTTGCACAATGTTTCAGCCAGTCCACTTTTCATTATGTATCAGATGTGTAAAACTATTTCTTGTGAAGGCTTTTCCTCGTTTATTATATACCTGCTGAAGACCTAAAAACGCTCGGCTTAAATAACTGAATAACATCATCGAAAACATACAGAAAGAGATCAATTATCTGAACATTAGGAATATACATTTTGGCTTATAATATATCAATACACACACACACAAACATAGATGGCAATTGGTCTAGGAGAACAACAACTCTCAATTCAAAACCTGCAGATGATCGTTTGGGAACTTTGTGGCACGTAGTGAACCAGGTCGTTATATTCATCCCTTAAAAAGATGTGGTTTGTTCTGCACAAAGCCTTCACAACTATAATTAAAGCATATGTGCTGGTGTCTGGCTGTCGGTTCCTAGGAACTGAGCTGCTTGACCCTCATGCGTCGAATACGACGGAGAGTCCATCATATATATATATATATATATATATATATATATATATATATATATATATATATATATGTATGTATGTATGTGTGTGTGTGTGTGTGTGTCTGTGCGTATGTTTGTGTGTGTTTTGTTTCTGTATTTTCGCACAAACAGGCAGACATACGTGTGTGTGTGTGATTGCGTGTGTGTATATTAGCGATAATTGTACAAATAATATATACCATATCTAGTAATATATATAATTTATCATAAAATAAAATCTTATTGCCTGTGTGTGCAAGCATTGTGTATTTGTGCTTGCATGTATTAACAATGTGAATAATTAAATCGTGATTGACTTTTCACAGTAATATCGATCGTACAAATTAAATAATAGAACATTCACTTTGAAAGAGAGAAAAAGAAATAACCTCTTTAACTGATTTAAGTTTTATAAATATATATCTTTTGAAATATACGAGGTGTGTAGACATTTCGAATATGTCGATAACGGTTTATTGGACCAAATCAGTGAGAAAGGTCCTGTTCTCTTTGGAACTGTCTGTTTTCTATTAGGTTATTCAATGACTACTGCAACGTCCTTGAATGAACACATGTGGGCCTGGAACTCTACATCTTGACATGACACCTGCCACGTTTTTGGTTTATCGTACCAGATTATTTTTTTAAAAAATCACATCACTCACCTATGTCAACACTCAACCAACATTTCAGATTTGGCTCCCGGTGACTTCAGGATTTTGCCAAACCTAATAATTCAGCAGAAATATAGCTTCCAGAACAAGGATGAGAATAAACAGAACGCCACCAGGTAGATGATGTCAGTCCTGGGGTGAGGTTTTTGCTGATTCTCTATCGGCAGCATACTGTAATGAGCGTGTTAAGTAGAAAGGAATGCGTTTTGTAGAGAACTAAGATGACCTTGACCCCGATAGATCTTTAAAGAAATATTTTTAACATTACAGGGTGCAGTAGGTGTATCTTCCAGAAATTAGCGTTGAGATAAATTTAGTCTTGAGATGAAATTAGTGTTGAGATGAAATTAGTATTGAGCTTAAAATAGTGTTGAGCTGAAATTAGTGCTGAGATTAAATTAATTTTGAGATAAAATTAGTTGAGATGAGCTAAATTTAGTGTTGAGCTGAAATTAGTGTTGAGCTGAAATTAATTTTGAGATGAAATTAGTTTTGAGTTGAAATTAGTGTTGAGTTGAAATTAGTGTTGAGCTGAAATTAGTTTTGAGCTGAAATTAGTGTTGAGTTGAAATTAGTGTTGAGTTGAAATTAGTGTTGAGCTGAAATTAGTTTTGAGCTGAAATTAGTGTTGAGATGAAATTAATTTTGAGCTGAAATTGGTTGAGATGAAATTGGTTTTGAGCTGAAATTAGTGTTGAGTTGAAATTAGTGTTGAGCTGAAATTAGTTTTGAGCTGAAATTAGTTTTGAGCTGAAATTAGTTCCGTCATTTGAGTATACTTTTTGTTTCCGATGATATATTCGGGTATTGAAATTTAAGGCAATTTTGAAACATTATTGTAAACGTATTCTCAATGGCACTGAAACGGCTTCTGGAATTCAGGTTGTTTGAGGAAAGGAAACAATATCTGACTGCACTGGCCACATCTAGCTTAAACGTTGTCCTTGCAACGAAAAAAAAAATTATGAATATAATTTGTTGAAGAGACGCCAATCTCAAAGGCGCTAGGATCGTTCTAAGCTACTGTATTTAAAGCTAGCATGTATGTATTAAATGGAACAAAATTATTATTATTATTAACGTTCTGCAGAAAAAGCGTACATTTACAGGTATTTGTGCCGCTGTCTGATGTGTGTACGGAGTAGAGGTTAGGGTTCGGAAATTGGAAGTGTGCTGTGTCGAGTTCAATTTCTAGTTGATGTCGGTGAGATCACTTTCATTGAGACGAAGAGATTTGTTCATAATAAAGGATACTGCGCTAGTTACCATTGCTTGGCAGCCAGTCTAACGGAAGATCAACTCTGGATCGCAAGCCGGTTGCGCGTGGGTCTAATAAACTCTACCGCGTAAAAACTTACTTGCTATGCCATCCACAGAAACATTAGCCCAATTCACACGCGGCACTAACAGAGTTAACAGCCATCAGTTTAATATTCTTTAAACTCACACAGTTCAGGGCCATTTCGTCTTTTCTAACAATTAAAGAAAAATATATAATAATCTAGACTGTCATATGAGGTCATGTTTCTTCCCCTAAAACTCACAATAAATTAATTTTTGCTACGTTTTATGGATTAATTTAAGTAACTGAACAGGCAAGTCGACAACACGGCCGCATATGCATATAGTCAAGATGATATTAACAGTGAGCATACATTTCATATATTTTATGCTCCAATTGCCAGAGCCTTTTTGTCTTTTCTAACAAAAAATAATGCCGATAAGACAAGGAGGAAATGATGACAACATCAAATTAGAAATGCTGTTTCATTTTAAGAAATATAAATCAAGTCAAACTATAACTAAACAATATTAAAAAGGTTGCGCAAGACGAGATATTCATAGATATTGACCGCGGAAGGGCAAAAAAAATTACGTCTGTCGATGAAATAAAAATTTTAATTCGAAATTTCTGGACATTTCTTCGGATAGACAGACACACTACAAGATCGGAGGGAAAACGGCCGAAAAGTTGTGATAATATCCCCCAAAATGGGGACATTACTCCGAAACACGGAATGTAAACAATAGTCCCACGTTTCAAACATTCAGATAACAATCTTTTGAAATTGTCAAGAAATTATCGCAATACATAAGACTTGTAAGTGGTTTAGGTTGTTTGATTACTGAAATAAGCACCTCCTTAAAAAAAGTCTTACGTTCACAATTCATTAATTACAACCTGATTTTCTATATTATTTACGTTGTTCTGACTGTTGTCCGCAGCTTTATTGTCATATTTACGACGTTTCAGACTTTGTGCACTCCAAACTTTTTCAGGTGATTGGAATTTCAAACTGAACACTTTATTTCGCCCACATGGCCCAGTGGATAAAAGCCTTGATTGAATCCAGTGATTTGACCCAAAGAGATGTAAGTTCAATAGACGGCTACAGCCGTGATGAACAGAAACTTGAAGTGTTGAGAAAGGGAGATAACTGTGACATCCGGAAGAAGCATGGCACGTTGCACTGGAACAAGCTACCCTGGTGAACGAAAGAAACGGTTCAGTCGGAGTGTATAACGGTCGAAACGTCGGGAATAGGACAATACAGATGAAGACAACAGTCTGAACAATGTAAATAATGTAAATAATTGCAATACGTCATCTCAAAAATATAGACATATACTGATTTTCAATATTTCTATAAATATATAGCGGATAGTATTTATTTATATACCGTGTTTAGAATAGTCTGGCCCAAGGCCAACATAATAGAGCATCCTAGATGGTCTTCTATACAAATGATCAGTAAAACTAGTTTGCTAATCATTCTTCTATGGTAGGTATATCTTGTAAATATTTAATAAGCATTATTTAATTTCGTACAGATTAATCTAAATCTACTGGGCATACACTCATATCACGTTGAAAACTAAGTTCGCGTAAGATCAGCGAAATTAAGCAACGCCGATCCTGGTCAGTACCTAGATGGGTGATCATTTATGAATACCAGACGTTATAGGCTTACCTGTACGGATGGTATATTGGATAAAGGTTTGTAATTGTTAATCGGATAGCAGATTTCAAATTCTAGCCAGGTTCCTTATATTCACTAACACGCAAATAGCCTTGGGAAAATAATGAATCCATCTCTCCTTCCCCTACCTATGGATTAATTAGTAACACTTGTATCACTAAATCAGTATTATCTCAAAAAATACTTTCTGGCTTCAAATAACCTACAAAATGTTGATAAACTGTAAAAAACCGACCAATCGAATATAAATTAAATTTAGTAACTATCTAAGGTAGAAATTGGTTGTTATAAAGATAATCTTGCAAGCTATTGTCAATGTACAGATCTCAGTGCTCCCTGGGTGATTTTATATTGTTATATGACAGATTAAACTAAGCTTCGTAAAATTTCGAAACACAGAATATAGACAAAATATTACCGATGCTGTAACGAGGAAATGAATGAAATTAAGAAACTAAAAACAATAATGTCAAATATGAAAGTAAAAAGAAAAATATATAAACGTTTGTATAATTACGTATTTACTTCATCAAGTCCATTATTTTATATTAATATTATAATTAAATGTAATTAATTATTTTTCGGTCCAATTAGTTTGCAAGAAATCGAAAAACCACCATAATTCTTTAGAATTCATTGCCCAAAATTTATATTTATCTAATTCAAACTTATAAAATCTAAACATTGTCGCCAAATGTACGCAAATATAAGAATTTCGTTTCTTTAAGAAAATAAATATGTAAATCATTGAGCTATCAAATAACTTGTATATTTTTTTCATAGTTTGACGTCGTTCCTTCAATCAGATCTTAATAAGGGCAATAAATACCTTGTAAATTTTAAACCTTGCAAAAGTGTCTTTTTTGTCATCATAGTGAACAATTTTTGTTTTCTATCAACATGGGTGATGCTAACCTACATGAGAGGAACTGCTCATTATTTACATTATTCGGGCTGTTGTCCTCATCTTTGCCGCCATGTTTATTACAACGTTTCGGCTCTTAAATTTTCCACTAACAGGAAGTGGAATTATTATATTAAATCAAACGCTCGAGCTTCTGCTAGAAATGTTGGTTTACTGTGCCATATCAATCAATTTTTCTCGTCCGAATTCATCTTCCACGTTTATAAATCTATCATTCGTTATTCCATTGTTAATTGCTATTATGTCTGGTTTGGTGCTCATAGAGATTATAGACAAAAGAATTATCTTTAATTTTATCTATCTTCAACTGTTATGCGATTTCAGTAAACTTCCTCCGTCGAAACAAGGCTTCCCTGTGTCTTTTCTATAAATATTTTCATGGAAGTTTTTCAAATGAGATATCATCCTTGGTATCTGGACGGCATAAATTGAAATGTACGACTGGATTGGCAACTAGGTCTCATCGTTTTATTTTTTAAATAGCTTTGCATAACCGTAACCTCTATTCTAATAATTTATTTTCTCACTGTTCTCGCTTGTACAAATCTCTTGCGTGTTGTTATTTTTTTTTGTTTGTTTCTCTGTCACATGCAATCTTCAGAAATCTCTGCGTCCAGGCTATGACGATAAACTACATCCGATAGCAAGGCCTTTGATTAGAAGGTTTTGAAGAGCGTGGAACCGCCTCTTAATTGCTGGTGTTCCCAGGTCTACACTGATCCAGGGTGGTGGCACCTGCCAGGGTCCCAGTTATGGGTAAATGGTTAACCTCAAAACTGGGGTCAAAACTATATGAAAATATAAAAATAGGTTTTAATACTAACAGTGTTTTTATGGAAAAATTTTTTGCCAACATTACATTTTTCAAAAAAATATTACCAGAAATACATTTTTGAAAAAGAAAAAAAAATATATATATATATATATATATATATATATATATATATATATATATATATATATATATTTAAAAGAAAATATGACCGGAAATACATTTTTGAAGTAATATATTACCACCAATACATTTTTGAAAACAAAATATAACCAGCAATACATTTTTAAAAAATATTACCAAGAATATGTTTTTCAAAAAGATATTACCAGCAATAAAAGTTTTGTCGACATTAAATAGCCCACTGAGGTGCTGATATGCCGTAAAACAATCCAAAGCAAAGCAATCAAATCTCCAAGCCCTATTTTCTCATTTTGACTCCTTGAATTTTCACCTCTCCTTTTTTTCTGATTATTATCACGTGAGGGTTAATGTGTTCTCATTTTCCTTGAATATTCCACATTGCTCACTTATTTCGGCAATGATATCCCTAACTTTTTTCAGACGAAACACATTATAATAAAGCCTTCAATTCATCTGTTAGGATATTGTCCAGAATTTACTTCCATATAGATATGTGATAGCCTTTCAGCAGTCTTTTTTGTTTATAGCGAAATTTCCCTGTTTTCCAATCCTTTGTTTAGCTTTTGGTAAGGATCTTTCTCTATTCGAATATGTCTTCGGATTTCTATGTCACATTTTCCTTCCTTTGTTATAGTACTTCGTACGTGTATATTGTTTTACTTGCTTTATTCTAACATCCCTACTTCCTAGATGACACCTTGGGGGATCTTTCTTTCTAGGAATCACACATTGTGTCTTCACACACTTGAAGCTTAGACTTTTCTTCTTCTCAATTTCCATAACGACATTATCCATCATTTCCTGCTTTTTTCTTTCCGTGTCTACCATCAATACAATGCTATCTATATATTTAAGGTTGCTAAGATTGTGTCTAACAATAATTATGGTAGGACTTCTCGCAAATCAGTAATCATTACAAATAATGGGATTGTACAACGTAATTTGTTTATATGTTTATATGACTTTGAAAGTGAATTTAATAAGTGAAGCTTAGATTTGATACAAGTCAGAAGGCTTGTGATACATGCTGTGACGAAATGTCTTCACAACCAGTGTTTAAGCCGAACCAATAGTGATACTAGCAATTTTTTACTTAAGTGACACAAAGGGAAAAATGATCGATATATTTTTTACATTGAAGAAGAAGTTAAATATATAAGCATTAACAAAACAACTGAGCAGTTTGGTTTAGGATAACAACCAAATACTAGAATACATTTGTTTTCATTTTGTAGAATTTCAAACGAAACAGCCATTCTATAAGAAACATCCAATAGTCTGGATATTCCCTCAGATTTACAGTTCCTCGAGATTTTCACTGGTGTTCCTATGATCGGTATTATTCTTACTAAATCATCTTAATCTATGTCTAAATTCTCTGTAACTTATCCATTTTTATCTCATCTTGTTCGCTAGAATGACAAAATCTATTTCAAACATTTTACTTACTGTTCACCATTGTTTTGTATGACCGAAGATTTCTATAATTATTATTATTACGTGCAGTGAACCAGATTAAACTGATATTATTTAATATATATATATATCGACGTTATCTACAGATATGCCAATCGTAATATATACCGTGTCACTATAATGAAAAATTCAATATTATTTTATCGATCAGCCAGTGTTACTTTCCGATTAATTGTTTCTCTTAAAACAATTTTTCAGAAAAAAATAAGTTTTTAAATCCAATAATTTCTATTGATCTTTCCAATACAAATGGTGGTTTCTTTCCTAACTTTTTGTTTAAAGTAGTGTGGAATGTACAAATCTTCATTATATCAGTAGTTTCTCTTCGAGTTACATTTAATATCAATTTTATTTCTTTTTGTTGTTTAAGAGATTTAGTTATTTAGTACAGTTCATTGTGATTCTGTAGCGCCAGTCTACGAGTTTCAAAGAAGAATGATCCTCGCGGAGGCTAAAAGGATTCATTTACTAAAAGCCATTTTGAATCATAGATCTGAGAAAGAGGTTGTATACAGCAGATATAGTTTTTATATTTCTAAAGGTGCCATATATGATATACATGTAAAAGTCATGATCTGACGAGGCTATTAAAAACATGATTTGCGATGTCTTTCACAGATGCCAGTTTTCCGTTGTCTTCAGTTTTCCGCTTAACAGATGATACAAATTTAATGTTAGTCTAATATACAAAATTAGACGAATACTCTTTCGGAAAATTGTCGTTCTGAACAAATTAATAATTAAAATTAAGAATTCAAATGTGGCGATGAATTCATCTTGAAGCCAGTCATTTAATGAGGTTTCCAAAAAGAGTGTTATTGAGAAATATCAGTTTTGCAGATATTTGTAAGTTTAATTTTTATTGCATTAAAATTACTCGCAAATGGCAAGATAAAAATATAATGGTAAAAAAATGTGATAAGAATTAAAAATTGGGAGTGAAATTGAAGAAAACTCGAAACAGGAAGAATTTGAATTTTTATGTTCATTCAGAGGAAGAAAAATAAATTATACAAAATTAAAACGAAGACAGAGAAAGACACAAAAAAGGTAAAAATATAGTATTCATGAGTTCAATCTCTGAAGGATATATTCTGGTTTGGTTTGGTTTGTTTTACGGCTTATCAACTCGATGTGTTATTTAATGCCGACAATTTTATTGTTAGTAATAGTTTTTTACAAAATGTATTTCTGTTATTAAAACTTATGTTTACACTTTCATAATGTTTTGATCCTAGTTTTGGTGTTAACTATTTACCCATAGCTGGAACGTTGACAGGTTCTACCACCCGGGGTCAGGGTGGACATGGGAACAGTAGCAATTAAGAGGTGGTTTCACGACCCTCAAAACATTTTGATGAAAGGCATTCTGTCGAATGTAATTTATCGTAATACCCAGGACGGTATTTTGGTTTAATTGGAATCATAGTTACCCCTTTAGCCAAGATAGTAGGCATCTGAATGTATAACAATATAAAAATCGAAGACAAAATCAATAATTCGAATGTGTCAAGATTTAAAGCAAAGGCAGTTTCAATAGTAAAGGAAGAACGATGGAGGAAAAGAAACTGATGAAATTGTCTTGCTTAATTATTGGGATTTGTGTTTCTTTCAAATGTGACATTATTACCTTGGCAATTAAACTTTTAGTTCCGTAGTATTCAGGCCAATACATCGAAGTTGCATTCTCCCACTTTCTTACTGAAAATCAACTCAGCAGTTTTTCCCCCATGAATAAGTTTTGTTTTGTTTTTATAGTAACAGTCGCAATGCATATGCTCTGCATGGTGTGTTTTTATTGTCCACAGTAGATGCATTTTTTCGACAACTTATGATGGAGAGAATATAGTGAGTGAAAGAAAATCCTCTATCCTAGCATTAAAGACACATAAACCATACGGCGAAGATTCTTACTGAAGTATTTGCGAGTAAAAAATTATTTTTACAGCAGTAAATATGACCTACTCGCTAACTGCCGATTCGTCAATTCACGGGATATTGAAAAGTCACCTCAACAAATCTTTTTGCGGTATCTGTGATCTTTATGTGCCCCTTTTAAATATATCTTATCTTTTTAGCTAGGAGATTTTTCTCCCTAATCTTTAACATATTCTTCTCTGTTTTACACTGATAAATTTATACAAATATATACACGCATATATGCGGATAGATGCACACGAATTGGATTTGCCGATTATATAGCAAACAATAAAGAAATAAAGAAAATGTGAATGTAAGAAAGAATGAAAAAGGAACAAAAGAATGAAAATAAGATATGTTTAAAGAATACGAATAGACAATAAGTATAAAAGAAAAAGATATTAACAGATGATAATGAATAAAAGAGAGGAATATAAAAGGGGAAAAATCAAGAAACTTGTAAAAAAAGAATATGAAAAAAGATGAAAACGGTAGCAAAAATAAAGAAAGAAAAAAATGAGATAAAAAATAGGAAAAATGAAATCAACGGAAGACATAAAAAAACTAACAAGTGTTACAAAGAAAGTAACAATAGAAACACTGCTGTAAATATGTTGATAAAATTGAAGCCTAAGTGAAGCAACACAAAAAAAAATATTTTTCGTGGGCAAAAGTTAACTTTTACGACACTTTGATTCACTGAATAATGAAAGCAGAAATGGATGAACTTCTCACTTTCTCTACAAATAAACTTGGTTGGAAGTGGATCTGTTGACTAACAGAAAAATGAAAAAGCGTCTTCATCATTGCAAAAGTCAAGCAATGATTGACACTTTTACAATGTTTTTTTTTTTTTTTTCAACAAAACTCTATAGAATGGCGAACATAGTCTGGAAGATGAAATTACATTAGCTTTCCAGCTACTTCACTTGCTGAAATGGCTTGCGTAAGCACTTTTACAACTTTTGAAAGTATTTCTTTCATCAAACCAGGAAAGTGTTTAATAATAAAGTACACTCTAATGTTTTATAAAATCCTAAATCTATAAGCTTCATTATTATTAAAATTAGGTACTTCTGTATTTGAATATAAGTGAAACATTTGTATAGGCAAAATACTGACAAGCAAAAATCCAAATTTCTCCTGCCATCCTACATAAATATATAATCTCTATATTTATAAATATATAATCTCTATATCTCTAAATCTCTAAATATATAATCTATAAGATATGGTTTAATAGTTTTCAAGCTCGTTTCGTTAGATCCCTTATGACCAAGTAATGAATTCGATTCTCACTGGGCGCTCCCTAAGTTCGGCCTTGTACCACATCTAAGCTATGCTTAGTAAATTGTTATAGAGTTAACCTATTCAAGAATATTGAATCAAAATATAGAATCTTATAAACAGCACATTTATCTGCGCATATATAAAAACCAGGATAATACATATTATAATATTAAAAAAAATAGTTACAAATATATTTATTTACTGACTCATTATTCGTAGCAGAAAATCGATTTCTACATCCATTTTAGAATATGGATTCAGGCATGTAGTACTTCATTGCTATTTTCAATGATTGTTTTGATATTATCTACCAAACTCCATAATCCTGGGTATAACGAAAAACAGCATCCGGTAGGCTGCAAGGCATCTGCTCAAGAGAGTGAAGGTTTTGAGGTTCGGGGAAGTTCTTAATTAATAATGTTCCTAGGTTCACGCTGATCCTGGGTGGTAGCACCTGTTAAGGTCCGAGCTATGGCAAATAGTAAAACTCCAAAGCAAAGCGAAATACTATGGAGATGCCAGCAATACAATTTATATATAAAAAATTGCCAGCAATGCATATCCATAGTATTAATTACCAAGAATACATTTTTAAAGCAAAATGACTAGCAATACATTTTATAGTAGAATTATATTTTATCTGTAGTTGAAAACGTAACATTTTTTACAAACTATTTCAACATTACATAATCCATAGACGTTGATATGTTTAAAGAAAACCAACCAACCAACCAACCAAAATTGATATTTTCTTTATTATCACACAATTCCTAATAAAAATTCTTTACGCTTATATTAAACATTTTACGATGCAGATCATTAAAATCTTTTCAAATTTAACATCTTTGGGATTAAAATCCGTTAATACTGAACATTCCATTTGTGGATGTTAGTCTTTAACAGGTTTTAGGTAAAGCATAATACCAGATTTTTAAAATTTTATTTCTTAATTTAGTACTGGATATTATAAAATGATTATTGTATTAATGCTTTCCATTTAATTTTTTTTCTTTGCTTTTTTGCTTTTAAGAATATCAAATAAAATCTTACAATGTTTGTAAGAATATGTAGCTGTATACTTTGGAAATGTTGATGTGATATCTTGTGAGAATTTTCTTGGCCGTCGTTCTTCTTTGAATTGAAGGGTGATGCACGGATTCTAGAGATGTTTTCTTTTTAACATCTGTTGCTGGGCCATATTTCGGAAGTTGTGTATGCTTTTGTCTGTTACTCTGTCAATTAATTTATAAGAACTTACCTTCAAATATAATATATGAAAAAGAAAAGAGAAAACAATGAAACAATAATAAAAAAAAAAATACATAAATGAAAAAGATAGAAAATTTTAAGAAACATTTTTTTGAAAAAAGAAGATAAAACTCAACATAAATTTTTAAAAAGTAAAGAGAAAAAGAAAGAATTTGAGAAAAAGAATTTACTGTCAAATAGGTCATTTTTTATATCGATCTTGGTATTTCGACTGTGTAATTCCTTCCTGATTTTCAATACATATCAACAGAATGGCAATAATAATATTAGGCGTTTCCTTATAAGGAAACTTCAATATTCATTGAACGAGTAACTCGTGCTACAAGAGTTAAACTTTTACCCTTCCTTGGTTATCGTGCTGGCATCAAAGTGTAGCACGTCTCAACTTAATCTCTCATGGTAATGGTAATATTAGCCGTTTCCTTATAAAGAAACTTTCAATAAATATTGACCGAGTAGCCAGTGCTACAAGAGTTACAATTTTCTTTTCTCCTTGATCATCGTGCTAGCATCAAAGTGTAGCACGTTTCAACTTCATCTCTAATGTTAATGGCAACATTAGCCGTTTCTTTATCAGGAAAATGTTTGCATTCCCTGACGTAGCAATCAGTGCTACTCGAGGAAAATTTTTCATTGGTCTTCGGATTGGTGGTCAGAGTTTAATACCTGTTCTCCTTCATCTAATAATAATATTAGAAAATATAAGGAAAACATTTGGCATTCACTGAATGAGCTGCCACTATTACTGCTGGTTGAAACTTATAAAATCTTTCTCTTAAAAAAAATTTTCAAGAAAATATGTTTCACAAGTCCAGTAGCTGTTATTGCTCTTTTCATTATTGATAGGATTTTCCTTCCTAACCTTTTGTTTTAAGTAGTGTGGAACCTCAACATCTTCATTACTTTTAGTTGTTGCTATTGATGAAAGTCCTCAACTGATGTAGTTCCTGTTACTTGGTACTATTATTTATTTGTGATTCTGTAGCGCCAGCTCATAAATTTAAAAAAATATTGTCCACGCCAAGACCCACGTGATTCACTCGCTCAGACATTTTAACCATCAATTTTGAGAAAAATGTTGTATACAGTAAGAATTTCCTCTCCCCCAAAAGTGCACACAAGAATGTAAAATTGTTGAACACCAACGAACGGGGTAATATTTTTCGATTTGCTTAATATAAGGAATTGACAATGAAATATTAAGTGCAAAATTATACGACAAGCAAGAATCGAATTTTTGAGCTGAATGTGATTAAGTGTTGATCGTCATTCTACAATGTTTCGATCATGAGGTGCCCGAAAATTAGAGCGGGCACTGACTAAGTTTGGATAAACAATAGAGTCAGTAACCACATGAACTTTCAACTGGTTTAATAGCTAATATGAGGCCATGTGTTATTGAAAACTACGGAACTTTTCCGTTTGATAATCTTTCTTTTGATTTGACAAAGAAACGCACATACACACGCATATATATATATATATATATATATATATATATATATATATATATATATATATATATATATATTGTGCTAATTTGACGAAAATGTACAAATTTATTAATGTTTTATTTATTATTTTAAAATTTAAAGAATTCTATGTAAATCAATTTACCGAAAACATGTCGCTATAAAGGCGGCCCGATATATTATACATTTCTCTATCAACCGCTGAAGGTTTTTTTTTTGTTGTTGTTTTGTTTTTAATAGAAAGAGACTCACCCGAATTCCAGCCGTGTTCACAACGCAAAGGCTCGGAATAAACGCTCCTACTAAAATTTGAAACCACACAAATAATACATGTTACATAGACAAAACATGAAAAGAAACTAAAAAGAACAAAAGACCGCCACCTTAAAACTGGCAAAATGGGTAAATTTTCGCCATTTCATATTTTCAATCTCGCGCATGCGCGTTGTTTGTTTTTGATTTTTTTTAAGTGTGTTGCATAGTAGACTCAGTTGAGCACCGTCTGTAAGAAAAAGATCACCATGACAAAATTCACGCGGCCAGAAATTTGGAAACGGCTTATTGTATTGCCTGAAGCTCCAATACCCCAACATTTCAGGGTATTTGAGTGTCAATCTGAGGACAGTGCAGAGGATTCGGAAAGAGTTGAAGTGATCACTAGTGATGGCCATGCAGTCTCCATTCATCTTCCCACGGGGCCTCAGACTCAATACGGACGCCTATACCATATTCCATGCGGAGATAGTGTTGCCCTGGGTCAAGAATGTGCTTGCTGGAAAACCCAGTGGCTGTTAACATGCCACACAAGCAAAACGCAGTCATGGCTGTCAGACATTTTCTGCGACCACATCACCCCTTATCACCTAACACCCTAGACTGAAACGCCCTTCATAATTATGTGTAGGCCGCAGTTGACCAACAAAACTTCTTTTAACATCAAACATGAACTGAAGGCAAGGATTATGGAAATAGTCACTAATTTAAACAAGGAGAGTTGCAGGAGATTCAGAAGTCGCCTGCAGGCCGTGGTTGAAGCCAATACCGATTTTATGGAATAAATTGACTCTTTAGTATTTCAAAGATAAGTTTGCATAATTTTGGTAAATATATCTCTTAAAATGATATGTCAGTGCGTAATGTATATGCATTGTGTGTGTTTATATGTGTGTGTATGTATATATGTGTGTGTATGTGCGTGTTTATTATTACTTAAATGTTATTTTTCGTGGATACTACTATTTGAGTAGACGCCCCATTTATTTCTTTATAATATTATTCATGATATTTACCTATTATCGTCTACCGGCCTCAATATTTCCGAAATCTTATTAGAGAAAAATATGCGCTCTCTAACAGGATATTTTTCTGAAATAAGATT
>OZ010579.1:131531516-131664016 GCA_963932145.1 Acanthosepion lycidas | reverse complement strand
TGCTACACATAATGCACCAATGCCCAGCATATATATTGGAGCCAAAACATAGCACTTATGACCTGAAGTTTACGTTCAAGCATGAAGCAGACTGTCGATTTTGATATCAGTGTTATGATACTGAGCATATTTACCTATAAATATACCATACCATAAAATTATATTTTTATTAAATTATATATATATATATATATATATATATATATATGTATATATATATAAAGAGAGAGAGAGAGAGAAACAGACGAAGAAAAAGAGAATGTGAGATAGCAACACGAAGATATATATTATCTTTTGTACTTTTTCCCTATTTAATTATTGACACATGCTTATTTTTGTCCTCGATAGAGACGTGAAGAATGAAGATCTATATTTTTTTTCTCCCTTTTTCCATTTACCAGTTTACGGTAAATCTGTTTTAATTTTCTTGCTTGCTCTTCTTATAATGTGTCGTGTTTGATCTGCAGTAATTATTTAAAATCTATCCGTTATCATCTCGTAGAATTCGAAATAAACACCTACCTATTGGTCAACAAATGTTCGACTTTGTACAAATCCTATTTTTCTTTGCAATGTCAATAATGGTATTTACTAGCAAAATTTAAAACAACTCAGTTGTGTTGTATACCAATTTTTATATATATTTTTAGATTTGAGATCATTTCCACATATCATACCCAAAATTTTAAATTCTTAAATAGATGTCGCCTTTTCTTTTATTCGTCTTCCGTACTACATCAACGAGAAAAGAAATTACTCGCAATCAGTAATTTTTTTTTTAAATAATGGCGAAATTGAATTCACATATAAAGGAACTTACAAATAATGTCTTTTCATGGCATTTCATGTAATCAGAAAAGCACATGATTAAAATTAATATATTTAATTTGCAACTTTATTATTTCCTATGGAAAAACCAAAAGATAAGCGTACAAAATCGAAAAGGAAATTTAAAGAAAAATTTAAAATAAGCAACATAAATGTACATTTCCTTGGCCACAAACGGAGGTTAAAATAAACTTATACCTCAATATATATCAAATCTCAGTATAAACTTTTTACGGATTCTCCAAAAGCCGGTAAAATTTTACGCAATGTAAAGCAGAAAGATCTCTCACAAAAAATACTGGCGAAATATTTCAAGGTTTAAAGAAAAACTTACAAGAGCATCAAAGGGACTTAAAATTAAATAGTATACTCTGCACATTTGTGAACTAAGGAGAACATCACCATTAAGAAATTTGATCAGAAAAAAAGCTCTCTCAGTTAAAAAAAGGATATAATTTATTCAGACACATAGAAAGTTCCATGATCTATGAATTAATATGAGACAGATATTTCATTTTAACATCTGTCGTAACAATATTATTGCCGAAACAAATTGAAAGATTCTTTTTTTTTAGAACAGACAGAGGGAGGCGACGGCGCGTCTGTGAGAAAGTGACTGTAGACGAGACGCCAGGGCAGGGCCAATTACTTTGCATATCCGCCTCTGGAGCCTATCAAGAACCCTGAGGCAAACAGAAGGGGAACCAGACCATATATGGCAGCAATACTCCATGCAAGGGCGAATTGTTGTTTTGTAGATCTGGAGGATCGACTCCGGGGAGAAAAACTTCCTGGCGCGGCTCAGGGAGCCAACTTTCCTTGCAGTGGACGAGGCAATTGATTCAATGTATTTTTTCCATCTCAGGTCAGCAGTCAACGTGAGACCGAGAAGCCGCAGAGAGTTGATCTCGAGAAGTTGAGCGTCAGAAATTCTAATGGAGGGAATGGAAGGACCTCTGTGGTGATTAATAGAGAGCAGTTTTGTCTTCGAAGCATTGAAGTTGACCAGCCAATTCGTGCCCCAGTTCACAATCGATTGGAGATCCTTTTCGAGACGCACGGCCAGGCGAGTTTTGTCAGCGTGACTAGATTTGTTTTTGAGGCAGGAATAAATTGTCGTGTCATCCGCGTAGATGCCAACTTGGGAAGTAATTGCGTCAGGGAGGTCATTTATGTAGATAAGGAATAGGATGGGGCCTATGATGGAGCCTTGAGGAACACCTGCGTTCGTGGGATAGGAACTGGAGGAGAATCCATTGAGAACGACTTTCAATTTACGGTTTGACAGTAATAATCGTATTAGGTTATATAATCGACCCGTAATGCCATAACCTTGGAGCTTGCGAAGAAGGCCGGCATGCCAAACCCTATCAAATGCTTTGGAGATATCTAGTGCCACGGCTCGGGCTTCCCTGTTATTTTGAAGAGCTCGATAGACTGTTTCAGTGATGGCCGTAAGCACATCGGCTGTAGATCGGGCAAAGCGGAAACCATATTGCTTGTCTGAGAGCAGATTATGGGATGTGAGGTGGTTAACCACCCCGGTATTGATTAGGGCTTCGAAGATTTTGCCGAAGACGGGAAGGAGACTGATAGGGCGGTAGTTGGAAGGGTCAGAGGGGTCGCCGGAGTTCTTGAAGACAGGAACGATGGAAGAGGACTTCCATCAGTCAGGAAAACAAGATTCTTTGAGGCAGTAGTTGTATTGTTTAGAAAGGGCGGGCGCCAGTTCGGGCGCGCATTTCTTCAAGACAATGGCTGGTATCCCGTCTACACCACTAGCCTTGTTGGGGTCTAAATTAGAGATAACGCCCAGTACCAGAGATGGGGTTATGTTTAACCCGCTTAATAAGACCTCAGTTCCAAGAGGGAAGTCAGGTATGGGTACACCGGAAGAGTCGAGCGTCGAGTTGAATGAAAATTTCCGAGCAGAGCATTCAGCCTTGTCGGTAGAGGAGATCAGGACTTCAAACTGGTTGAATAAAGGAGGTATAGAGGGTTTGCAATTGTTCAATACGCTCTTGCAGAGACGCCAATAATCTTTGGAGCCAAATTTGTGAGATGCAATACGTTCCTTCATCCGAGCCTCAAATAGTGACTTAGCATCGTTGAGGACACGCTTATAATCGTTACGAGCGGAGGCAAAGAGACGTCTATTGCAGTCAGACATGTCGCTACGGAATAGGTGGAAGTAGTGGTTCCTATGGGCGATGACGGCTGAGCAAGAAGCGGAGAACCAGGGGGGGAGGGCGACTTGACCCTATATTTCCTTGATGGGATGAAAGCGTCGATTCCAGCTTTAACCCAAGAAGAGACTTCAGAAGCACAATCTTGGACGGGGAGCTTAAATACTCCATCCCAGGGGACATCGCGGAGGAAATCACGGAACGCGTTCCAGTCAGCTCGTTGATAGTAGAACGAGGTTCTAGTGGTAGGAGGTTCTTTATAGGGGGTGGAGTTGAAGGAGATGTTACCTGATACTACTGCATGGTCAGAGTTACCAAGAGGGCAGAGTTGCGAGTCGCTACAGGATTCGGGGATGGAGGTAAAGCACAGGCCGAGAAGAGAGGCTTTACCTTCCCGGTTGAAGGCAAAACGAGTGGGGAAGTTAACTATCTGTGTGAGGGAATGTGAGATTGAAAAATTGAGCGTTTGAATACCAGCGTGGCCAGTTGTAGCATTCTTAAACCACAAGGTGTGATGGGCGTTAAAGTCGCCAAACACAAAAATGTGAGCAAACGGGTGGAGGGAGAGAGCTTTGAGAGGATGGAGAGCGATAAAGGAAGAAGAGGTAGCTTACCGCATTGAGGAGAGAGGGTCAGAGACACATGTATGACTGGTCTGGCGATTCGAGAGAGGAGTCTCTGGCCAGAGGGAGATGTTCCTTGACGCAGACACCAAGACCGTGCATGTGGGTTAGAGAGTCTTTTCTGAGGAGAGAAAGATAGCCGGGGATCGAGAGATCAGAAGAGGAGATAGACGAGACAAGGTTTGTCTCACAGAGAGCCAGTATATCCGGGACTTTAACAGTGAGGAAGTATTCCAGACTGCAGAAGTTTGTCCTAATGCCCCGGATGTTTGAGAACGAAATGTTGAGGGGTTTAGGTGGTTTTTGAGAGGCTGGTTTAGGGTTAATCTTTCGGTTTTTGTAACTCATGTTGAATTTTGTTTGTAAGATGAGAAGGCCCGAAGTAAAAGAAACAGACAGTTTCAACCGTGACGCGGGCAGAGAGGAGTTGGCAAAATCTGCATCATTATGTGGCCTCAGGGCTGCCCACCGGAGTTGACTGCAGGAACAGCTAACCATGCGCGACATGGCACTACAAACACCCGGTATTATACAACTGTTGATCAGAGCGGCTGCTCAAGACGCTACGCAAGAGTTAGAGCTCTTAACTACCAGTCGGAAACAGCAACAAAAGAACTGTCAGCCATGTACCCTCAAAATGAAGAGATGATGCCACAAACTGCACACATCACGGGAGAAACAGAGCTGCACTAATACAAACGCCGGAAAGAGAAAGAGTACCGGGAACCCCTTCCTAGACAAGAAACAAGGGTTAAGCCTCTACTCATGTCCAATAGAAGGGGGAGGAGTGTTAACCGGGCGGTAGAAGAGATTACCTACTCCTATTACAGATAACACAAAAAAGGACGGCACAAACAGAGGGAAGGATTAGGGTGTTGGTGGGGGAGATAACAGGTAACGAGTCCTGGACCTCACTTCGCTAAACCCTATCACATTAAGTTTTAACTTAGTATAAGTCCCATTGTCTAATCTAAAAAGAAATTGAAAATAAGGATACCCGGATTTATTACTGACGAGACACATTCTCGCATCTAGCCAAAGACATTTAATTTTCCATTTTTTTTTTTCTTTCGAACCGGGATTTCTTACTAAACTATCAAATAAGGGAGAATCATTGGGACAAAATGTCTTTGAGTTGGGGGGTAGAGAAAAAATAGATAAATTTAAAAAAAAAACAAAAAAAACTAAGAAAAATGTAAATGGGTTTCTACTAGAGCGAAACAATACTCACACGGGCCAGCAAGTGGTTGTCTGTTTTCTTCCTCATGATAATAACAGAATGGTCGGCTTACCTTATGTCCGACAGACGAACTATTTTATACATGTTTTGTTCAAAACGACTGACAAGTGCTGCCATTAAGCTTTTTATTGTGTGTGTGTGTGTGTGTGTTCGTAAAAGTTTTTTCTTTTCTGAAACCAAATTGTGTAAAACCTGTCCAAACGTTCAGCATATCTGATCGCTTTCGGCTATTCTTTTAGCCATTATCAATTTTCTATTTTTTTTTTAAATTTTTAACTGAATATCTTGGTTTTTATGTATGTGTCTAAAGTTATAGGAATGATTTATTTTCAAAATTCGGCCAGCACATTGTGGCCGTGTTCGTAGTTAATGTTACTGAATGTTAAATGTTCCTTTTTTATTATTGCAGCTTCCATTATTGTTAATATTTATAAATGTGGATATGTCTATCATATGTTCTAATATGTTTCGGATAGAGTTTGATAGGTTTTCGTGTGTGTTTAATTAAGTTTATTGACAAGTAGGTTTAACGCAATTCGTCCAGATAGGCAAGTACAGGTATGACCAACGTAATTGTTTATGAATTTGGTTTGTTCAGGAACACTTTTCTTTAAGGGGTATTTTAACTCGTACATAAGTTCTTTTTAGTTTTAATTTTGCGAGTGTGTTGTTATTGTTAATTTAATTTTCTTGTTCAGATCGACTGGGGTTGTGTATTTCTTTATGATATTACTAAGAGAAAATTTGTCTATTTGATTTTAGTAGATGTCTATGTGATTGTTTTGATCTGTGCATTTAGTTTGAACAGTTTGGTCATTTTCTACACACTCTGTGTCCTGAAAAGGAAACATTTGAATGAGTACAAGAAAAAATATATAAAAAGCTTAATCGCAGTACCTTGTCAGTCCTCTTTAACGAAACTTTTATATACACACATATATATATATATATATATATATATATATATATATATATATATATATATATATATATATAAATACTTTTTTACACAAACATACACATGCAAACATACCATACATAATATATGTAGTTACTGTTTAAATTTCTTCATAATAATATAATATATAATATATAAGAGATATATGGAGAACGAATATATAGACAAAGAAAACTAGACAGGCCAAACACACTTACGCACGCACATACCCAGACACACAGATGAACCCTACGCACTATACAAAGTATATATATATATATATATATATATATATATATATATATATATATATATATATATATAATATTTCCTTGTAATAAAACAACATATATGAATGTACAAGAAACAAACACACACTAGCAAAAAACACATACTATACGCAAGAATGGAGTTAGATGTATGAAGATTCATAGGAAATAAAAAGATGTGAACAAAAACCTCATCTTTTCCGCCTCTTTCTGACCAATCCTAATCGTTTTATTATGCCTTAAGCAAAAAGACACTCTTCCATCAGTTCAAGATGATTTGGATTGCTACAACTCACAAAAAAACAATGGTTAAAAAAAATCAAGAAAAATTAATTCCTTTAAATAATAGGTGGAAATAACCTTTCTTCTCCTGATGAAGGTTAAAAGACTTGAAAACGTTTAGAAAAAATATAGAAAATAATAATATATACGTATAAAATCCACATTATAACCACAAACTTTTGCGGCGTCTTCTCTCTTTAAAATATACACTTTTCTCTAGTTCAACAACTATAATCTCTCCCTGACTCACACACACACACACACACACACACACACACATATACATATATATATATATATATATATATATATATATATATATAACTAATAGATATACCTATATACTAATAGCAAAAATAATTTATAATCAATATTAAAAAGAATTACAATCTCCAAACTAGAATTATTTTCATGTAAAAAATACGTCATCACGCAGATTCTTCACTCATTGTAGCGAGTTGAGCCGAAAATTTTCTTCATAAAAGTTCTGAAAATATCGTAGATCCAAAAAGAGCGTTGTTTTGAAGGACCATTTGCAATTTGAAAAAGATGGACTAACCCTGTCGACACAAAATTTCTTTACACTTTAATAAAATATGTTTGAAGGAACAATTGCAGCGTAATTACACTGAAATATATATAACCCTATCAGTAAACTCATTACTTTAATCTGATGAAGTCCTTTTAGAGCATTAATCACGGTGCCTAAAATAATATTCTAAACTTATATTCGATATTGAGCACTCTACCACAAAGCGTGCTTGCCTTAAATGCCATTATCTGCAAATCCCCGGAAAAAAACCCATAAATTTTGGCTCCCAAAACAGTCTTCCAAATTACCACTATATATATATATATATATATATATATATATATATATATATATATATATACTAAATGATGTTGTGTAATTAATATCATAAGGACATAGTCATAGAAATATGCATGTACTTTCGATGAATGCTTTCATCATCTTCAGGCATGGATATTATTCTTCAATTTCAGGCAAACATCGGGTAACTTCCGAGACGAAAATAAATGTAATACAGGTTGAAATATATTTTATTTAAAATTGTGTTAGAAAATTTGGGGGCGTGAAAAGTCGCGACGCTAGAGTTTTATTTTGAATATTGTAAGCTAGAACATTTTTTAATATAGTAATATGGCAATTCCCGAATTGTTATTGCTGTACGTGTTTTTATCCGTGAACGTGACATGGACTAATTCGTCCAAATGTCCACGTAGATTCACAGAATTTTTCTACTCCACACCAGTCTTTTTAAATCTAATAAATGATGCAGTGTAATTAGTATTATAAATTAATTAATCCATTTTAGAATTTTAAAAAACAAAGATCAACGAGTGGTTATAAAGTGGTTATTAAGTTAATGCTTTATTTAATTTGTTAGCGAAGTCAATTCGCCATTTATTACATTAACTTTACTGATTTTTTCTTTGTATGACTATTTCTTTATAATATTAATAACATAACCATTTCCCTTACAAGGCTTGGGTCAACCATGGTATGGTTTTCAGGCACTTTACAAAGATGTGAATCGCCCCCTCCACTCTGATAACATCCAGTCGATTGATCAGGAAGGAGACTTCCTGAAAAATCGACCACGATGAGATTCGAACGCGGATCTTATGTTCTAACCACTCAGCCGCGTACCCATAAATAAGTATATAAATGTTTACCAACAGTTAAAAATTTTATATCGGAAGTACCAAATATTAATTTAAAAGTAGGTGGTATCAACATATATTTTCTTTCAACAACAATGCGTACTGTAATCAGACGTCCTTTTGTAAATATTTAATGGTAAAATGGAAAATATTAAAAAAATAAATAGAACTTGTAAATCGTTACATGATCTATGTTTCTTGTGTTTACAAGAAAATTCCATATTATAAACTTTGCTAACAAAAAGCTCTGTTAAACCAAAGAAATAAATTAAACGTATTATGTCGACATGTCTAATTTTTACCATTAAATATATTTTGAAAAAACATTCATAAATAATTACGTATTATAATTTTATAATCATTATCTTATTAGAATATAATTACCTAACCTCTACGGGTCATTTATTGATTTGCTTTATTCATCTTTAATATTGCCATGTTTTCCCATCTATTCAGCATTATTAGAATCGTATATAAGATGTTCCACATTTTTTATTGTATCTATTGCCTCCTTTAAGAAGTTTCCTAAATATAAAACACTTTTTTTTATATTTTGTTTCTGATAACTTTATGTCTGATTAATCTCCCTCACTACTTCAACAATTGGGAACATCATATTTGGCAAAATTCTTAATACACCTGTCGCTGCTATATTTGCTACAATTGTTGGATGACATGTCGAAGCGCAAGTTTATCTTGACATGAAAAAATAACTCACCTACCTCTAATCATCTGACCTTATTTTTCATTTTAGCTTAGATCTGACTTTTAATTAGTTAATCGTGGCACACCCACTAATATATATTCTAATTCTGACATTATACCCCACCTTTAACTTTCGAATAGCGGAAACAATTTGTTTTTAAATTTCTCTAATAAATTATTTTTATCACAAGTTATCAATCATCTCCTGACGAAGTACAATCATAGTATTAAAAGATGTAAAATGTCTTTATTATATTTTATAATAAAAATATTATAATGATATTTTGCTCTACTTTGTATTGATCACTTTTTTAAAAAAGTAAATGCGACGAATTGTGTATTTTTACCCCATTTGTTCTTTCGCTTATTTTTCCTCAGTAATTTTATAATTTTAAACGTAATATAGATTAAATTTAAATATTAAAATGGGTAATTTTTAATTTAAAATTTTATTGTATAATTTTATATTTATTAGAATGAATTCTATTTTATTCTAACTTCAACAGTAAAGCATTAAAGAATTATTATAATCATAGTCCGTTGTCAAGTTTTTTGAATTCTCATATACTTGTATTTTGATTGGTTATTCCAGCTTATGTAACAGCGTTTTCACTCGCGAGGGGTGTTTGAATGATTTCAACCTTTTAAAACCCTTTATTCTACATTCAACACCATCACTTGATATGACGCCAGAAGTGTTGAAACAAAATGGCTGTTTTTTAGTGATTTTCTAATATATTTATGTTATAATTTTCGAATAAATAATTATATATATATATATATATTATATATATATATATATATATATATATATATATATATATATAACATCAAAATTGTCCAAACCGTGTAATAGAAAAATGGCCAATTGTTAGATTAAGCTTTCAACTGCTATATCTTAGAAATGTTTAAATATTGATGGAATTCTCCGAGGTTTTTATAACACTACTGTATTCTACTTTAAACAATAAAAATGTATTTACCTCTAAGCTGAAACTATGATCCCTCTTGTTGTTTTGACCTGATGCAGTTTTCCTCTCTACCATCCGCTCTTTTTTTAAACTTATTCACTGTTCTATTGGTGGTTCTTCAATGGACTTTGAAGTTGGAATCAAGAGTATGAATGTTGGGACCAATACTGAAAGCCTGAATGACCTTTTTCCTCCCATCATTGTTCAGTTAGGGCTGACACAAAATGATTTTAACCTGTTCTTCTTTTAGTTGAATAACAAAGGGATTTTAGTGATTCTTACGCTATATGGCTTCAATATGGCTAAATAGTTTATCTGAAAACCTGTAAAAAAAATAGTCAATTAGTTAAGTAATTAATTAATTAGATTAAATATTTTGTGGGATCGTCAATTATCCTATGCTGTTACACGATTTAGACAATTTTGTTTGTTAGACCCGGTAGAGTTAATCTTTCAATACAGATAGATAGATAGATAGATAGATAGATAGAAAGAAAGAAAGAAAGAAAGAAAGAAAGAAATAGTATTACACTGATATAAAGACATTTATAACACTGTTAAAAAAAATAATTAGAGTTTTGCACATGATTATGAAGAGATTAAAGAAGATGTGAATTTAGAAATAGAAAATGTTTGAGAAAAAGAAAGAAATAATTAATTATGGCTCAGTAAGTGGAAGACAGTTTAAAACGAACGAGACCAGTGTAAACATAGAAAGAAACATATATAACACAAGATAAAGAAAGATAAGTCATAAGTTTTTTTTTTTTTTATTTGTCATATCTTTCAGGATGTGGGCGATTGAGGTTTTATTTCTAATTTCCTGGCTTTTGTATTTCTCACCAACGTTTAGCCCATTACCATACGTCTTTGTCTTTGTCATATCGAAAAGAATTGAGAAATAACGAAAAATTAAGACATATTTAAATGAACAATACAGAGATCGCGTGGAAAATAAAAAGGAAAAGAGGGTTTCAATGTATATAAGCGAAGACTTCGAATTGAGAAATATACAAGAAAACATAGCAGAAGGAAAATATTTAAAAAGGCGGGAAAAAAGAAAAGCATTATGAAAGACAATGAACAACAAAGAAGTAGAGAGAGAAAGAGAGATGACATTAAGAGGAAAGTAAGGCAGTTAAACAAAATAGAATTGAAGGATGAAAGTATCAGAAGACGTGTAAAAAGAAAGATGGAAAGAGGAAGAGGAAGTAAACAGAGAAAGAGTAACAACAATGAAAGAATATAAGAGAAAAGAAAAAACTAAAGAAACTCTTGAAAGAATAGAATGATATAAAATATGATTGCGATAGGGAAGAAGAAATAAAAAGTTCAACGAAAACAGAGAGGAAAAGCAAAGATAACTGATAAGGAAAAGATAGATGGAAAAGAAAGATCCAATTGAAAATGGCATGATACATTTTGAAAATACAATATCAGTACAAAATAATATTAAAATTCGAGTTCATTAACAAAGAATTTAATGTCCATGAACATTCTCCTCCGCCAACTAATTACCACCTTCTAATCTCGCCAATGATCGCATGATCACGTCTTTTCACATCAACATTTCTGGGCGGAGAAATCGTCTGCATCCAACGACAATCAATGAAACCGACCACTGACCACCGACTTCTTTACGTACCGAGACCCCCCAGGACACAGACGATATGGCTCTCCAGAATTTCCTCTACTCTGTATCTCTTAATAAATTTTCTCTTTTTTCTTATCTCTCCTATAGCCATCAATTTACTCAAGCTCACTAAGTACGTGTTACGTTTTGTTTTTTCTCTGTCCCTCTTGCCTTCAACCTATTCTGTGAGTATCATATTTTCCAATCCCTCTTTTCTCATTACTTGCCCTAGAAATTTCAACAATTTCTTCCTGATGTTAAAAATAAGTTTCTTTTTTGTTTCCATTTTCTCTAAAACTTCGTCGTTAATCAGATATTCGATCCGTGGTATCGTTATTATCCTTCTTGAGAAATACATTTCTGTTCTTTTAAGTCTCATCATCTCTGAGTAGATTGTCTGGCATTCAATGTCATATAAGACAGATATCACATAACAGATCAGTACTCTTTTCTTTGTTAGTAACGATGTTTTCTGTTTCTTAATACTCTGCTTAGCTTTAACAAGGCAACTTTTTCTATGCTAATGCCTGTTCACATTTCAGTGTCGCATTTTCCGTCCTCTGTTAAAACTTTTACTAGACTTTATAATTAAATCATGTCGCTCCCAAGACGACATGATATAAGAAAATGGGATCTTAAGTTAAATGATTGTGATTAACTGACAACGTCAGGAATATATATTGCGTAATGGCATTGTTACAGCTTCAACGTTGTTTTTTTTTGTGATTGATTGATTGAACATAGACGGAGATACAGTAATATATACTCTATAGGGATTGCTACCCAAAATATTTGGAAATGTAATAGAAATATTTGCCACTTTTCCCTTTATTGAGTCTTTGTAGAATATAGCGATGCCTGAAATTCATAGAAAACAGATGAAGATTTCTTGAAGAAATTCTTTTTATTGTCTTGCAATTCTTACGCACGTAGTATATTTAATTCATAGGAAGCATAAGTAGCATTAATAGGCTTGTCTGTTTAAGTATTACTTATTAATAAAAATAAATTAAGTATTACTTATTAACAGTATTAACAAATCATATCACACGCATACACACGAACAAACACAAATACGATACAGATCAGATATGGATGTTTCAAGAATCGACAGAGAATTCGTGTTTAAAAGGCACTATTTCGGGATTTGTTTGACCGTAAGTCCTACGCAGCCGAATGGTTAGGTACGTCAGATAAAATTATGGTTAAACATAGGGGATCCTGGTTTGCATTCTGCCGGAAAGGGGGATATTTTTCTTACAAGATTTTTGGAATATTCAAGAAGGTAGAAGTAGTTAGATAAAAATACTGTTTAATTAAAAAGAGTGCTTCTAATCGAATATGATTACCCATCAAAAATAATAATTTAAAAATAACAATATGTCGGATATATTCTATTTCCTAATATATATATATATATATATATATATATATATATATATATATATATATATATATATATATATATATAAAGGTGTATATAAGCGATGTTAAGTTTTTGCTTACGTAAAAAATTTGCAAATAGTGAGTGCAGATATTTTGAGAATGATTCTCATTGAGGGCTTTTAACTACCCTCTTAGTCATATTTCAAGATCCGGGTTTATCTAGACATGTTGTCTTTTGATATATTTGATTACACTGTGAAGCTTGATACGTGTCATTGTTAAAGAGTATTGGGAGTGTCTGAGGTTTGTCGTTTTTAATTACGTCAGGTTTCGTTTTCATTTTTTTATTTTTTTTTCACTTGGGATGGAAAGAGTTAAACATAAATATTTGCTACATTCAATATGAGATTATTAAATGCCTACCATCTTTCTTGATGACGTCTTAGACTCGTTTATAAATTGGTTGAATTTGATGCAATAGAAATGTATTACATTTGTTATTACTTTCGATGATGTTATTCACTTACTTTAGAGTTTTATTGTCTTATCAACAAGTTAGGGCAGACCTTTTTACATTTCTTTATTTGATATAAACAATTTGGTTGTAAAACAGTCTACGGAAAGATAATGTGTAACAGAGAGATGGAAAAATTATTAATGCCTGACTGATATCTGTAGGAATTCACCATTCTTTATTAAAATGGCCAGAGCCTGAACGCTGTAGGTCTGTCATATACGGAGGTTGTGATGTGGAGAGGCATTGGAATCAGATATGATGTCTTAGAAATTGATTGTACAGCAAGATTATTTGACCCAGAAGGAGAGCACTAAATTATTTCGTAATGGCAATAATGGTAATATTGTTGTTCGACGATTACGAAACTTCCAAAACTAAAGGACGGAGAGGATACGGGCAGAAACTGTCTGATTACAAATAAAAATCGGAGTCAACAGACCAAAACCAAATAGGGAAAATGCTAACTGCTCACCGTAGAAATTCAAAAAGAAATTATCTCGTGACTAACACAGGGGATCAAGATGTGTGTCCCGAAATTATATATTACATCGTGTTTTATATTATAGAGTATATATATATATGCCCGTCTGTGGCTATTTGCGTGTGTCTTTGTGTGATTGTTTAAAATATTTGAGAGGGACTGACGTCTTTCTTCACACCAATTATAAAGTTCTCCCAGAGTAATAGTGCCAAGTGTGAATATTAATTAAATAGATTGAACCTTATACTCGGAATATTTTCTTATCAAAATTCAGCTAATAACTACGTATCCGGCGGTTCGTTTATTGATACTATTCACACACACACGCACACGCACGCACACATACATACATACATACATACATACATACATATATATATATATATATATATATATATATATATATATATATATATATATAATATTAGTGGTAAATATACACATACATATTCAAAATATATAAATATATATATACATAGATGCATACATATACATATATATTTTTTGAATAAAAAACTTCCAAGAAGATAGAATCAAGGTAGAACTCAATGTCCAGGACACAGTACGGATATAATAAAAAGGTTTAAACGCTAATATTCCATGGTCATAATGTATTCCATTGGAATCGTAAAGACGATCCAATTCATCAGACCTACAAAAAGAAAACAGAAAAAAAGAATGGGGTAAAAATTCACAGTTCGTAGCATTTATTTTTTATAAAGTGGTCAATACAAAGTAGAGCAAAATGTTATTAATAGAGTATAATAAAACATTTTACATCGCTACACAAAACCTTTCATGTTTCAATACTATGATTGCATAGAATGGATATATAATTCCGACAGATAACAGATGAATCAGCAAGAGAGTATAATGCATGTCTGCGCAATATAAGCATTAATTTTTTTTTTTTTATTCATAATGGAGATGCAATGTCCGAGGTGCATGAAAATTGCTAGACAACTTTATATTTAGATAGGATTGATTTATGAGGTCTGTTGTGTTTGGTAATAATTAAGGTAGATATTTTAAACTTTTTCTAGTAGATGATAAATCTTAGATGTTTGTTAGGATCATTGATATGTACTATTATATATGTACTCTATCCAGAATATATATTAAATTTACCATATAAATATAACATAATTTTAAAGTATATTCTATATATATATATATATATATATATATATATATATATATATATATATATATATATATATATATATTGCAAGGAATAGATACAAATTATTTCCTAAAGGCATTATGGAAAATAAAAAATAGAGATTGATGGGGTTGCTATGGGCTCCCCTTTGGCTCCCGCTTTGGCCAACATTTTTGAGGGCTTTTATGAGTCGTCCCTCCTCACTTATGACAATGCACCGTCTATGTACCGTAGTTATGTGGACGATACATTTTGTCTTTTTAATAGTGAAGTGATTCCTTTCTCACAGTTATAAACCAACTTCATCCATCTTTGAAATTTACCATCAAAAAGGAGTCTAATTCTTGTCTCTCTTTTCTTGATGTCCTTGTGCATCGGACTCCTCAATTTCTTACTTCGGTGTTTCGCATTTTCTGGTTTGTATACGCGTTGGGACTCATTTTGTCGAAAAAAGCGTAAAATCAATCTCATCATGACCTTAACTCATAGGGCCTTGATGATTTGCAGTCAACAATATTTGGATGAAGAATTGGATTTTATCCGCTGCATTCTATTAAAAAATGGATTTCCTAGTGATACTCTTGATAGTGTCATGCGTGATAAGATTATTAATTTTCGAAAGGAAAAACAATATTTAGTTCAGAAATGTCCTATTTACTTGCGGCTTCCTTTTATTGGTTCGCGGGGCGAGCTCGTGGCTAGGCAGGTCTTGTCTGCTGTCCATCTGTGCTATTTTTCGGCTCAACTAAGGATTCATTTTGCGACTCGTTGCGACTCGTTCTGCCTTTCCCTCTATGTGTAAGGATCCTCTTCCTCCCCATCATGTTTCATCCGTGATTTATTCTTTTAAATGTGGTTTCGGTAGCAACTACATAGGAAGGACTTCCCAACGTTTAGATTGTAGAATTAGGCAGCATGTCCCATTGCGAGTTCTTAATCCGGATGCCCGTAAGAGCCAGTTGGTTAATACTTCCGGGTCAGCGATCACTGAACATTTGATAAATTGCAGGGATTGTGTGAAGGATTTCAGTCCGAATTGGTTTACTGTACTGTCCAGTTCGCACTCTCCATTTCATTTGCGGGCACTTGAGTCTCTGTATATTCGGTCCAGGGAGCCGTCTCTTTGCAAGCAAAAAGACTGTCTCCTTGGGCTTCACGTAATTAGACTCTTGTGTGTATCATACATTCCCCTCACACTAACCAATTTTTTTTATTTTTTTTCCTTTGTGCTGTGCAAATTCGTGCGGTTTGAATTTTTTCCCCTCATACCATTAATTATTTCATTTTTTAATGTTTTAATTGTATGTAGGGTGTTTGTGTGAGTCAATATATTGCAATAATTGTTAAATTGTTCCCAGTCGACCCTGATGAGCTTGGCCACGAAACCGGTTGGTCTGTTCTGTAAGTGTTATCATCTCTTATTTTTTTTTTATTTTTCATAATGCCTTTAGGAAATAATTTGTATCTATTCCTTGCAATATTACGGTTCTGTACCTCCAACAATTTTTTTAAATATATATATATATATATATATATATATATATATATATATATAACTACGGAAAAAGTACAATGATTTCTAAACATATCTAGCAGATTAAAAGCAAAAAAAAAAACAAATCACATCAAAAATACCATCGAAAATAAGGAAAAGAACATCAGCCTACAACAATTAATCCAAAAAAACATAACCTTTTTCCCAGAACGAAACAAACTACTAAATAAGCGATCAGAACTCATCCCAAAATGAAGACAAATAAAATTTTACTCTGCTACTAAAAAATCGTAAACTGAAAACGAACAAGAATAAATCACAATAAATAAATAAAATAAGTAAAAACAAGTAAAATAAAATAATCTCAATATATAAGTAGATAAAGTAAGTAAATCATAAACAACTTAGGAAACCAGAAACACTAAAATAACCGTCAGAAAAATAAAAATAGACAAACCACAATGCAACAGACTACCAACAATACTCACTAACATGTAATTAGAAAAAGGTCGAGCAAAAAAACCCTACACATGCTCTGACTGTTGTGTTTACCAGGACAGAAGACTGTCACCTCTGGGTGTTGGCTTAAATATTCACTTTTATATATACATTCCTGATAACACATAAATTTAGCATACGTTAAAAGTATATTTCCTCATATATATATATATAATTCTATATTTGTGTAGTAACCCATATTTTACGCAGGTTTCATTAAAATGATTAGAAAGTTCATGGGATTAATCTGCTTATTCAGTAAAACCTGTCGAAATATCCAACCGCTTCGATTATTCCATTATCCATTTTAAAGGATTGTTTTAAATGAATATGTGGATTTTTAATATCTGTGTATCAATAGTGATAGGAATATTTGGAAAATATAGATACACATGTATAAACGCCTTTATATTACATTAAAAACATCCTTAATAATGGTTAACAAAGTAGGCCAAATCACTCAGATATATAGAACATTTAAACAGATTTTATGCACTTAATGTCCAGAAAAGAAAACTCTTATACGAACAGAACAAAATAAGTAGGAACTTAATGGCAGTACCTTGGTAATTGTCGTTAATCAAACTTGTAACTCTTCTACATGTTTTTGCATGAATGCAGCCGTCCACAAGAACTCTATACTTGAACCTAAAATCTTTCAAATCTGCATCAATAACATTCCTGATGTCATCAGTTCTCAACTTAGTACCCATGATGGTGACTCGACTATCTTTTTACTCTCACTATTACTCAATTAGGAAGAGAGTAGGATTGACAGAAAACGATTTTAACCTGTTCTCCTCCTAGATGAATATCTCAAAGTGTTTTTCAGTGAGTCTGAAAGGGAAAAAATAAACTCTGTTAGTTTAGTGGTGTTTTGATATTAAACATTTTGTGGGATGGTCAATTATGGCGTTGTATCGTTTAGACAATGTTGCTATTACACCTGTAATACATGATAAAAATGGTAATCCGTATGAAATTTCCAAAAGGATATAGAACCAGTGAGAGCTCTATGTCTGAGACAGAGCAAACTTATTAATTAATGAATATCAAACACTTAAAAGCAGGCATCCCAATACAGCCCACAATATCAAAAAACAACTCACTCCGCAAACTATATATAAAAATCTCTATAGAACCTATTTAAACGGACATACAAACCTACCAGACTTCATTCGAAATATAGCAGAAAAAAAACATAATTACCTCATCTACGTGTAAAAAAAGATGAAAAGCGCTAATAATAAAAAAGAAAAAAAACAACTCTTAACAATATTAACTACGAACACGGCCACAATGTGCTAACCGTGTTCGGAAAATAACACACTAAATAACACACTAAAACATATACATATCGGACACACTCAATTAAACTGGAAAAAAATAAAATCGTCCTTGATAATGGTTAAATGTATAGTCGAAATAACTCGGAACTGTAGAACATTTGGACAGTTTTTACACAATCTGTTTCCAAAAAAGAAAGCTCTTGTCCGAACAAAAAAAGAAAAAAGAAAAATCTAAAAACTGTAGTACCTGGTCTGTCGTTTTTAATGAAACATGCATAAATGAAGGATTGCTGCATAAATATACAATATATATATATATATATATATATATATATATATATATATATATAAGGTTGGTGCAAAAAATAATGACGTAATAATGTCGTTTTTGACGTTACAAAATACGTCAAAAAACGACATTATTACGACATTATTTTTGCAACAACCTAATATATATATATATATATATATATATATATATATAAGTATTTATCAATCCACCCACGAAGATCGAATGTGGCACAAGGCCGGTTTAATGTGGGTAGCCCACGAGCCCGTAGGCTCGACAAAAATATGACCTTTGAACCCGCCTAGACGGGTTCAGGTCCTGTCTACCTCCCCGAAGGAAACCTTGCCCTTCGGCAAAGCTTCCTCCGAGTTCCTCTCTGCATTAAAGAGTTCGACAGAAGCCAGCCCGGATGCTCACAAAGCACAGATACTACACTTTGATCCTAAACGGGCCGGGATTAATAATAATAATAAATTAAAATGGTAATCCGTATGGAATTTCAAAGACGTTAAAGATCCAAGGAGAGGTCTATGTCAAAGAAAAGCAAAATTATTAAATTATTAATTAATTAATATCAAACTCTTAAAATTCCGTAGCTAATAAGTTTTATTTCATGAAAAAAGCCTTCAATCTTTCAGACCTGCAAACCAAATACAAACGGGAAAAATTATATTCCAATGTAGATCTTCTTCACATCAAAATGCAGGCACAAACATCGCTTTAAAACATAGAAGAACTCTTTCTCCTGATTTATATACTTTCCTGTCTGCATCTTCATTAACCTAATGTTATTACGCATGTTCACATAATTCTGTTTATTTTACATTGACAGTTACGGTTATGTTGTATATATATATATATATATATATATATATATATATATATATATATATATATATATATATATATATATAAGGATGTATTTCTAGATATTTATGTGTTGCAATATATATATATATATATATATATATATATATATATATATATAAGGATGTATTTCTAGATATTTATGTGTTGCAATATATATATATATATATATATATATATATATATGTATGTATATAAAAATTAAATAAGGATGCATTTCTTGATATTTATGTTTCTACTTATGTGTATATGGTGTGATTATACATATATATGTGTGTGTCTATGTATGTTTATGTATATTTATATGTATGCATATATATGTATGTGTGTATTTGTATGTGTATATATGTATATGTGTACATGTGTTTGCATATATATATGTGTGTGTGCGTGTATGGTTATATATGTATGTGTATTTATGTGTATAGATATATGTATATGTATGGGTATGAAAGTATGGATTTAAACTTTTTTGTATGTATTTGTGTATGCACTTACTGTGAATGTTATTATGTGCCTGTATATATATATATATATATATATATATATATATATATATATATATATATATATATATATATATAGAGAGAGAGAGAGAGAGAGAGAGATAGTTATTTGAGTGTGTATATGTAAGTGTGTTTGTATGTGTTTGTGTATGTGAGTATATATAAGTGTAAGTATGTATATGTATATATTTGTGTGTTGGTGTATCTTTAAGTGTACATGTCTACAAACTTCATATATATATATATATATATATATATATATATATATATAAGTTTGGATGTTTGTAAGTATATATCTTTTGGGTAATTAATTTAAATCTTTTGGCAATTATATTGATAACTTGTACTAATTTACGTTAAATTCTAAATTTTTCACTAAATTCAGAATATGATTTAAAATCAAATTAACCAAACACTAATTTTTAATATAAATTATAAATGATTTGTTAAATCTTGGCCGGTGATTGAGCCAGACTGTATGTATTTTTAATTTCAATTCACTTAATAAGACTTTTATTTACCCTTATTTGCTACATTAATGTAGCGAGTGAAATCAGAAATCAGTATATTAAATTAGATCACCACAAACCTTAAAGTCTGCTGAAAAAAGATAAGGTAATAACTCTATTTCACCTCCAACTTTAAATGATCCTATATTTGCATCTTTTTCCCTCAATAAAATATCAGTGTTTCTTAACTTTAACCTGGAGTAATTTTTCCGTTTATATTTGGTTTGCACGTCTGAAAGGTTGAAAACTATTTTTTATAGCTTTCATGAAATAAAAATTATTCCCTCTGGAATTTTAAATGTTTGATATTCATTAATATATATATATATATATATATATATATATATATATTTGGTTGGATTGATTTGAGTTTGTGACCCTGGGTTTCACGCTTTTGCGATCGTCAGACAAACTGATTAATTTTTTTTTTTAATTTTGGGTTTATGTAGATTGCGTGTATTGGTGTTATTATGGAAGTGGGGGGGGGAAACCTCATCGTGGTTTCATCGTACTAACGCAAACATTGATGTATGTTCATACGCCCAATGAAGTACGCAGACACACATACACACTTGGTCCTCCGTCGGGACTCATACATATATAAACATATGTAGACAGTTTCGGATATGACATATGTATGTATACGGGTGGTGTTGTGTCTATACATACGCATTTGTATGATGAAATTCAAAGATTGGAAGAGTAGCGAAAATTTCTCGTGAAAGTCTCGTGAATGTATACATGTCATTTTTCTTTTTTTCCACTGAATAATATTTCCTCGCATGTATGTATATACGTGTGGTGTTTTTTTGTAAAATTATGATAGGTAAAAATTATTATTATTTTTATTTATATTTATTTTTAAATTTTTGAAAAAAGGGGGTTTAATTGTTTATTTGTTATATTTAAAGCTGGTTATTTGTTTGTTTTTGATGACTGTGTATATGTAACAGGTAGAAATTTCGGTTTGTAATCATTATTGGTTATTTTATATGGTGATATTTAATATTCGTTATGCAGGGGGAGAGGGTTGTTTATGTTAATAATTATAGCGGATCTATATGATAAGAGTAGATGTGATGTGATAGTAATGTTGTAAGTGATTGGAGACAATGATAATATAAGTAGCTAATAGTTATTGTAAATTGGTATAAGTGATTAGTATCTGATATTGAGCGCTTTCTAATAAGTACCACGAATATTATATATAAATAATTATATATATATATATATATATATATATATTTATTTATATTTATATACACACACTTTTCACACACACACACACATATATATATATATATATATATATATATATATATTGTTTGTTCCAAAACAATAACACATTTCTCATAGCATTTTTTCGGATTACATCTCTATTTTCGTTGTCCTCTTATTACTGAAAAGGAAAAACAAGAACAAAATCTGCTTCCATACCTGATGATGTCTGTAGGAACAGACGAAAGCTTGTAAAAAATTAAAAAACCTTATGCAACTGGAATTTATAAACAGGGATCATATCATTCATATACGAGGTTGATGTATCTTATTTATATTGTTTGCGACGATGTATTCTCGCCATTTAAATCATTAACCTCTATATTTGTTTTTTGTATGTATGATTCATGAATTTATATTAGGTTTGTGCAAAAATAATGACGTTTTCTAACATATGTTACTATGTGAGAAAACGTCATTATTTTTGCACCAACCTAATAAATTATAATTGCACCTTTTAATAGAAATATATATATATATATATATATATATATATATATATATATATATATATATATATATACCTGATAACACCCTCGAGTGTTTAGCCTTGGAGCGGGCAGAATGGAGATCAACGTGTTTTAGTGGACTCAGCAATTTTCAATCAGCTTGTCTGAAGTGAGAGCAAGATCTAAACTGTCAGCCAATCTAACAGTGATGTCATCCCAGAATCCTTACTCTTACTCCCTATGCGGCCTCCTTTGTGAATCAATAGCGGGTCTTAAGTGCTACAAAATTTCATTAGATTATATATATATATATATATATATATTAGTGTGAAATATTTCGAAATATATAACATGATTAGTAGAAAGATCTATATGTAAAGAGATTTTATGTGTGTTACCCCGACTTTTTTTTTTGTCCCCGATTTTCGTACTTACTATTGAGTTGGTGAAATGCCAAAAGTGTGAAGGTTTTTACGGAGTATCTGGTCGGGGTTGAAGCAGTAAATGATTTCTCTGGAAGAGCAATGTGTCGTATTAATGACAGAAATGTAACTTTTAACGATATAAAAACTACTAAGGAACTTTGTTTTGTGTAGTTACTATTTCTTTCTTTCCCACTCCACGAATAAAAATACTATCACTCCTTATATTAAAACAACGTAAAACAGGTTCTTCTCTATATCAATAATAACCTGATATGGCTTAAGAGTGGAACATATTACTGGGAACTTACTTCTTGTCCTAGAGTTTGATCAATGAGAAGCAAAATTAAACCTGACAGGAGAAAGGTAAGGACTTGCTATTTAATTGGCTGGTTGCTCCTTCGCAAATTGAGGGGAGTTCCATGGAGAGAGAAAATACACACACAGAACTAAGATTACTACGCCTCTTCAGCTTTCTCGATTTTACTGTTTCAGAATTAAGAACAGGCATATTTTTCTTTACATCATGTTTGTATTTTTATTCCAATTAGTGAATAGGACCTGTTAAATTCATGGCTTCACAGTGTTATTTTCCTTAGGGCTTTTTTTGAAGGCTTTGCCTGTCGCCTTGTAAATTGCTTACTAAAAATCGACTCTGTTGGAATCCATTCCAACGAAAGTGACAAGAGTACACGGTTGAACAAACAACAGCAGTCCGTTTCGCTTAACTTGAAAACCTAGAGAGTTAATACACCTACAAGTCCGTTATTTCTAAACATAAATAGTGTTGCAGTCGGGAAAATAAGAAGCGTGGAAAGATGTTGTTCAGCCCCTGTGTCTTTGTGCGGGTGTAAGAGCGTGTATGTGTGTGCGTGTGTGTTTCTCAATATAATTTCATATATCTTCTTAGAATTGTATCCTATCTGTATCTGCTGATGTTTCTTCCTTCTCCTATCTATCTATCTATCTCATCTGCTATCTCTCACAGTCACTTCCTATCTGTCTATCTATCTATCTATCTATCTATCTCGTCTGCTATCTATATATCTATCTCTCACAGTCACTTCGTATCTCTCTATCTATCTCAGATTCTTCATATCTATCTATCTATCTATCTATCTATCTATCTATCTATCTCTCACAGTCACTTCGTATCTATCTATCTATCAGTCATAAGAAAAAGAAACTAAATAGAAACGATATGAAGCTGGTACTCACAAATTCCGTGGTTATATTCATCCAACGGGTTTTGCCCCAAGAGCAATATTCTTTTTCGTCACCGAGGACCGTGGTATAGTTTGTATATCGTTTGCATTGTAACGAAACGGTCCGGGTTCGATTCTCGGTAGTTGATGCGCACTGCTGGTAAGTCCCAAACGGGCGTCCAGTGATTTCAGCATTATGTTATGGATTCTTCTAGATTCGATGAATTACTATATTGATTATTCCAATTCCACAAAATTCTATCACTTGTATATCCTTACTTGACCCAGCTAACACTCTATGATGGAGAGCATTGCTATTGGTTTATAAATACTTGGGTGAGTATCACCTTGGGATTTATGAGGAGCGGCGCTATATCGAGTCTATTCAGTTATCACTTATATATATATATATATATATATATATATATATTCCTGTTTGTAACATATCTGTGTTATTCCATACCTGTGTTCGCGTTCTTCTTTATTGGTTCAACCTTGGACTATCACCGAGGTACAAGGAACCGGACCATAATAAAAAATTAAAATTTTCAGACACTCTGGTTTTATATATATGTTTTTGTTTTATTATTTCTATTATGTTCCTCGACTAGTTTCGGCTAGCATTGTCAGGAGAAAAAATCCATGCTAGTTAGAAGCAATGAACAACAGGAGTGAATAACTGTCTCTGAAGAAAGTGAACGTTGTCTGCATTTTCTCGTTTGTTGTTAATTCTGGTCAGTCCTTTTGTTGGTCAAACGTTTTTTTTTTCAAGTTGTTTTTAAAATAGAGGATGGGAGAAGAATTCCCTCCTTGGTCATTTTGACAGTTTTATTGGTTGCTGGGAATGGGATGTTTGCGTTAAGTGCATGTTATCTATTACTTCTTTCTGGGATGAGGCATTATGTACACTATCTAGATTGTTCGGACTATCATCCTCATCTTTGATGCCATATTTATTATAACGTTTCGGCCGTTGTACGCTCCGGTCTTCTTCAGGGGGTTGAAAACTGAACCATTTATTTCGCTCGCTGGATTAGACTGTTGTAGTTCCACGTGTCATATCTAATGGATGTCAATTAACAGTTATTTCCTCTCTGAAAGTTCTTTCCTACATATTGTTTCTAGCATAGTGGGTATTCTAATAAGTAAAGTATGTTATGACTTCTACAGTTAGAGTTGTGGTAGATTTTGAAAGTAGATTTAGTGACTGAGTTAGTGAATGAATTGGTATTTCTAATGTGGTAAAATATACGTACATCAAGGAAAAAATTAACGCATCATCGAAAACACAATTATAAATGATAATTTATTTCAATGGGTAAGTTTTTAATACCGTATCATCAGACCAAAATTAAAAAATAACTAATTTTCTATAAAAGTTTTTTTTTTTTTTCTTTTTGTAATTTTCGATGATGCATTAAGTTTTTCCTTGATCTACATCATATTGCTCTGTATTATGCATTCAGCTCTCTTTATGGATTTATCTTTTTAATATTTCATATTAAAAGGATCTTCTTGGATTATCCTTTACACGTACAGATTTGCAAATATATATATATATATATATATATATGTATGTATATATCAAGGAGGCTCGGATTGAAGAATCGGAGTGCCAAGTTCGAATTCCAGTCGAATCTATTACAATCACTTACGTGCTAATACCCTTTGGAAATGTATTAATATCTTCTTCTCTCTCCAGCTATGGGTAAATAGCAGTACAAACTGAGTTCTATAGATGGCAACTGGTCTAGAAGAGGGACAAATCTGAATTCGAAACCTGTGGAGGGTCGTTTGGGGACCTTGTGGCACGTAGAGCACCAGGTCTCTGTATTCGACGCTTCAGAAAGTGCGGTTAGTTCTACACGAAGCCTTCACCTAATCAAATCTTGTGTTGGTGTTTGGGTTTTTAGTTCATCGGAACTGAGCTGCTTGTTCCTCATACGTCGAATATGACGGAAATGTCCACCATATATAAGCATTTCACCCATGAAAGGGAAGTTACCAATTGTGAAAGAATATGAGAAAAATAAACATAATTAAGGAGAGAAAAAAAATTCGAGGAATTAATGAGACAGAATATAATGATTGACATTGCATTTAAATTTTTGAAGATGAAATTTGAAAGGAAATCAACAAAGTCGGAAGTGAGTTCCACAAACAAGACTTCCGAAAGGGGAAACTGATTAGACGTGTTAATTACAATGGTTAGTTGATAAGTCCTCGTTGCCAATCTATTATTTCGCTTAAATTCGTAAATTCGAGCTAACAAAGGAGAAATCTTATCAGAATAATTACATAGAAAATATTATAGAAAAGGCACAGGGAAGCCACGTTAAGGTGATATGAATTCGATATGCTAGAGCAGGATCTATAATATTGCAGATTCTTATTGCCTCCCATTATTACTTTGGCTAATAATCCTTTCAGTTTTTTCCTCTGAGTCTGTCATTACTGGTAGGTTTTCTGGTGAGTAAACACAGAGATCTCCTGAAAGATCTGCTACACATTTCCTCTTTTAAAGTAAGCATAGTAAATAACCATGATGAGAGATCCGCTAGTATGAGTTTGTGTAAACACTTCCTCTCCAACTTGTGTTTTAGATCTATCTTGTCTTTTATCGAGACATGGCACAAATTAGACGTCCTTCTATCCCGCTGATATATCACTCAGACAAGACGTTCATTTTGTATAAACTGCAACTGGTTACAGTTGGACGTGTTACAATGTTCGGATGGATTGATCATATTATTGCCAATATCCAAACCTGATGAGAAAGCTATAATCATAAATTGATATTTAATTACTGTAGTGTGTTTGAGAATTACTAGACATTGTGCACTTCCGTTCCGATACGTTTTTAATCAATAGTTAGTAAATATTTGGATATCGACCTAAATATTTATCTTTATTTAAATATTTCAGTTCAGAATTTCTCAAATCATTTTCATATTTTCTTTAATGTTTGCTTTCCTACATTCTTTCTCAGTTGACTTGTGTTTTTAGAAATGTGTATCTATTTTATGTATCCATAACAACTTGTATGTGTACACAAATTTTTAAAAAGTAAAATGTTGAATTCTATAGAAATTGCAGTTTAAACTCGCTGTTTCTCTTTTTCACTCTTGAAATGTTCCTTGCTTTCCATAGCTCCGCCTGTATTTACAGCGCTGCCATATTTGTTCGTTACGTCGACACTGTTTCCCATCATCACCCGTCTAAAACGTTAAAGCATAACACATCTTTTTTTTCTTTTTTAATATTTCAAAAACTAATTATCCGAAAAACATTTTTACCTTTTATAACTGTGTTTTAAATCTAAATTTGTTCTATTTCACACCTACGGTTTCGAAAAAAAAAAGAAACTTTTGATTTTGTAATTTCGTATTTCGTTCGTCTTTTCAGTCTTGTTTTGGTTGTAATCTTTATTTTCAGATAGAAATAAAATATTCAAAATGATCGATTGCCAACACTTTCTAATCAGTATTTCTATCCAACTGACACGATCGATCATGATGCACGATCGTGTCTATTCAGTCCAAAACAAGAATGCATCTTGGAAACGCAGTCCAATTTCGACATACAAATTGATTTTGATATATTAGGTTGATATAATATTTAAAGGTTCTACTTTTGCACATTTTAAAATATATCTTGCAAGTCTCTTTGAGAGAAACACAGCTTATTTATGATCTTCACATCGATATTGAAATAATTTATTTATTGACAATAATTAGAAAATATTCATTTATGCATAGGAATTCAGAATGACCTACAATGCAAAAATATGTAGTCTTTCATCCTTTGACAATTATTTCGCTGCTCTAAATTTACAAGTTGGTGAATTGAACTGTGTTTGAATTGGCGTATCAATTGTTTAGAAAGGTACAATATTTGTAGCAATGCGATGAAAGAAACATATATTATCTTTCACATTTGTAGTTCCATGCTAGTTAATAAAAGTGTTTGCTGCAGTCAGTAGCACCATTCTACCATTCAAAATGATCTTTTCCAGAAGGTTTACGAAAAGGAATTTATAGGCGACGAAACGTTTGTTTTCTTGGAGTTGACCTATCCGGACAAATGAAGGAAAACCTCTTTCTAGAATTCATCAAGTATATGCGAGTTACTCTTTTTATCTGAAATTCACGTGCCTCCATTTAATATTGTGTTGCTTGAATCTTGATTTTGGAAAAAAGGTTGTTGACCTACCCTCTTGCCTTCCCCCACTATTTGTATAAACTGAAACAAGTTGACAGCAGTGTCTTGGACAAAAGAACATTTTGTAACTAAAAAAAGACTCTATTTTAAGAAAACACATGGACGAAAAGAAACCTATGAAATCAGTATATGACAGAGATTCCACTGCAAACGACTGTCGTTTCCCGAGTGGCTAATACCACTAAGATCAGAAAGGATTCTAAAATTTCAGGAAGATAACTTGAATCCTGAAACTGAATTACTCAGTTGAACAGACAGGATAGAATCCTTCATATCTAAACAAGGAACAGACTGAGATAGATGCAATAGATGCAAGGAAATTTGGGTCACTGTCTTTCTTATATCAGAGCCCATCTTGCAAATATACCATTCATTCGTGCTTTGAACACTGCTACCATATCTGGTCTGGTGCTCCTGCTATTCATCTTGAGGTTCTTGACAAGTTCCAGAAAAATGGATCTACAATGTAATAGATATTGACTTGGCATCAATCAATTTCTCAACAACGCTGCGTGGCTTCTCTCTGTCTTTTCTACAAATATTTTCACGGCAACTGCTCTGAACAGCTTTCTTCCCGGATATAAATTTAAATTTACATTTAGGTCTCACCCTTTTATATTGAAATTGTTTAATGCAACCGACACTTCTATTCAAACAGTTTATTCTCTTATATCAATATATAAATTATCAAATCCTTTGGTATATAATCCTATTGTATCCCTATAAATATCCGTATATATATAAATATATATATATATATATATATATATATATATATATATATATATATATATTACAGTAGGTTGATTTTTCACCTTTTTTAAAATATCAAAAAGGATAATGTACTGAAAGATATGTATAGACCTATTAAGTACTGACACTTCAACAGTTTTTTTTTTTCATTTGGCATCAAAGATCTTAGACCAAAATACACTGAAAAATCCTCGATTTTGCAAGATTTGGCCTAAATATTATGAGGAAACCAAACAATTTCAGTATTTAAATCAGGGAATGTTGTTATTTTATTTTATCAAAATGAAATAAAATGAAATTATAAGTAAACTTTAAATTGAAAGTATGCCCCCCACATTTTCAGTGACGACTTCGAAATACTGTTTTTTACCTCTTGAATTAAGCAGTAATAGTTAAATACATTATAAAATTGTTTTTTTTCTATTATGAATGAAAATACAACCAACAAATATGAAAAAACAAATAATAGTTTAATACGACTTAATATATAGAGTCAAATAGCTCCATATAAGAACCCTCAGATGAAATTGATGGTCCCAATTTCTGACACAAACTTTTGCTATTATGTGCAGATGCCTCGCTATTATGTGCTGGTGCCTTGCTATTATGTGCTGGCGCCTTGCTATTATGTGCTGGTGCCTTGCTTCAAAGCCATACACAGATTGGGAAGCTTCTGTTGTTAACTTGACTGCCCGTTCCACGCCTTGAGAATGTGAGGGAAAATCTAGCAAGTCAAGCTTCATGCCATTTATTAATGATTCCTGAAGTTCTTTTTCAGAAATTTCTTCTGTGAGTAATTGTTTCACAAACTCCACTTAATAACAGATCAACTAATTGTGTCCAGTGCATAGCTTTAAAATTGATAGTTGTCATTTTTTTAAATATTTTCTTGGCTGGCTCTCCACTTCTGAAAGAATATAAAAATTAATTTGAGTTATTTAAAAAATACACTTTGTACTGCTTTAATATTTATGTTGAAATTAGATTAAATTCTTAAATTGATTCTATAAATCACATAACTAACTTAGTCAGTTTTATGAATAACTATTTACTTATCTAATGGCCAAAGTAAAAACTTCTTCCCTCACTTCCAGTTCTTCAGATTGGACCATTGAATATATTTTCAGGCAGGAAGGCGAAAGTATTGTATTGTATATTTTTCAATGTGATTTGTTTGATTTCATATGGTTGCTTCCTAATCCTTTGGATCATATTGAAAATATACATTTGCTGATTATGGAACTTGTTATCTCTTTTAATTTCGAACTAACAAATGGCATAAACTTTCACAATAAAATTTATTAAACTGTGGAGTTTGGTTGAAAGATTTCGTGGGTAGGCATGACGAGTTCATCAGTCTGATGGCTAAAGTTAACCATCTTGCCTGATTTAATGGAAATATTTTCCACGATGCAAATCTAGAGTTCAGCTTACCTCTAGAAATACCCACTGTATATTCATAAAGGAGTCTTTGGTCACAACTAAGGATATCTGTATTTTCAAATTTTTAAAATATAATCCAGAGGATAGTCAACAACTGAAAATGATATTTGGGGTGAATTATGATAATCATTTACACATAATTTACCCAGTGGACCATTGAATGTGCTAGTAATCTACATGTTTCAGCTCTAAACGGAAGTTTATTTTGGTACAATAGCAACCAATAGTGTGAAGATTTCTGTTAAGTTTTCTTTCTAGAAGTACAACAAGTCCACCTTCACAGCCTGTATTGGTATTAGTGTTGTCAACAAGGATAACCTTGATAGTGGCGACACGGTTGAATTCATGCAAAACATCAGCCACTTGCTTGGCAAGAACCACACCAGTTGCACCAATATTAGGAAGAACCCTCTGTGTCAGATATTTCATATGCCATCTCCTTTGTGACCGTCAAGTGGTGTTCTGGTCTCTTGGTTTTGTTTTTCGGAGTTTTCTCTCCATTTTCCTCCACTATTTCCTTGTACGTTAGTGTGTCTTTGTCAGTTTTCCTATCAACTCCATTACAAAGATGGCTAAAACGATGAATTACGTCCAACAGCAAGTGTCCTCTGATTAGCAAGTCTTGAGGATCGTGAAACCATCTCTTGGTTGCTGGTGTTCACAGTTCCACCCCAACCCTGGATGCTGGCACTTGTTGGTATCTCGGCTGTAGGCAAACTGGATTTAGGGCACTGTGCAAGTATAAAAATGTATTTTAATACCAGCAATGGATTTTCTGGGGGGAAAATTATTGCCAGCAATACATTATAACCAACAAGACATTTTTTTAAGAAAAGGTCAATTATCGACAATACGTTTTTGTGAAAAATATTACCCACATTAAAAAACTTGTCGACATTAAATAACCCATTGAAGTTGATATGCCGTAAACCAAACGAAGCTAAACCTGCACATTAATTGTCGATCACACAATATTTAATTGCAGTTTCTCTCGCATAGTAAAATGTCCTCGTGAGCCTGTATCGATGCATTCCAAGAGGTGATCTTGGGACCTATACTAAGCTTTAGCTATCACCCCCATCCTTTACCTTTTACCTGTCCCCTTGGCCAGACGATTTTAATGAATTCTCTGGACAACTGTCAATTTCTGCCCTGTGTCTGTGACAGGAGTAATTAAATTTTAGTTTTAAACTTTTTTTTCTCTTACACTCAAATAGAATAATTAACTTTGCTCCGTATACCATCAGCCTAACGACTATACTCCTGATAACTCAAATGGGGGTAGGAGATGCATATGCACCCCCGAGAAACTTTCGTCACCTCCACTTCTCCCAATGGCCCTTTTAGACCACATGAGTCCTTGTTGGAGAAGAATAATTTTTCACATGCCAACCTCTCTCTCACAGGCGGGATGGGGTCATACTCTAGCTGCGCTGTCGCCATTATCTTGAAAAGTGCTCGGACGAACTGCATCTCCTGATTCCACAAGGTCTGACCTTCACCGCTAGGAGCCTCCATCCCACTTACATAGTATCAAACCACCTAAAATCCCTCGTTATTCCATCAGTGAGAAATAAATTTCACTCTAAATTCTTCTTCTCGCGAACCACTGCCATGTGGAACATACATCCTGGTGCACGTTTCCCCGATCACTACAATCTTAACCTTTTCAAGTCCAGAGTCAACCGTTATCTTCCCCTCCTAGTCATATAAATTAATGCTTATCGTAAGCATCTACCTCGAGTGGCTCCCGGACTTTGTAGAGGATGAACCTTACAGAGAAAAAATTACCTATATCGGTCATACAGCCACCTCCTTGAGTAGACGCCGCACGTGTCATTTATCTGACCATAAAAAGGCGCTTAGTCATTCACAATTTACAACAACCCATAATAAAGATTCTTGTCGATAAGACTAGCATTCTATATAGGTATCGTTAACGAAAGCATCTTGCTGAGAGAGAAACCATTTACATAAAATACATGGCACGCAGTATAAATCTCACCTTCTTCAGTAGCGGAAATGTCGAAGGGTTGAAGGATTTTAAAGTAGAAAGACGCCTAAAAATCCAGCCATGCTCAACACGCGAAACTCGGAATAAATGCTACGACTGTTCAAACTATTATGGGGTCCACTCTTTTCTGATATAAATGGACTCGTCCTGCTGCCATAAAATAGCCACAGTCAGTCAGTCAGAGAGTCTGAGAGTAGAGGAACGAAGGTAGAGGAACAGGGTGGAGGAACAGAGTGGAAAGTACATAGACACTGTGATTGAGTCGACGGTAGAAGTCAGTTACAAGGACGCCCGACTCTAAGGAAGTTTACTTCGAGTCTGTATATAGCGATCTTTGATTAATACTAACCGGCGTTCCTGGATTTTACTAACAGCATTACCTTTTGTATTTTGTGTAAATACATTTAATTTCTTTGCTTAAATACTTGCGTTTGTCATTTATTGGAGACCGATTTTTCACACGAAATCCACAACACAAACAGAACAAAGACTAGATCTTAAACAGACAAACATGAGAAGAAAATAATGGCCCCTAAAAACAAAACCCCTTGAAAATGTTTAAAAAAATGACCGAAAGCGCTTTGGAAAATGGACAATACAGAAAACTTTTGCACGCCTTTACTCGCACGAAGCTGAAAAATGTAAGAATATTCGAAAAAATAAAGAAAAAATAATGAAGTTAATTATATTCAGCGGAACATATTTGAAAGAATCGTTGCTGTCCAAATATACATTTAATAAATGAACACTTTCCCGCCCAAAACAACCCTCTAAGTAAGATCTTCAATAGGAAATCGATCAAAATTAGCTACTCCTGCACAAACATGTACCAAATTATCAACTCCCATAATAATTATGTCTACAGTAAATTATGAGAAAAATTAAATCTAGCTCGGAACCCCACTGTAACTGTAGAAATAGAGAAAAATGCTCAGTCGCGAGCAAATGCAGATTCACTAGGCAACCGTTGCCGCCAAAGAAAATATGACAAATTATAATGTTTACATCGGAATTGCGGGAAAATTGAAACAGAGAATTTATACCCATAGGTACACATTTAGCAATCCTAAATTAAAATTCCAAACAACACTTTCAAAGAAATTTTGAGAATTGAAGGAGAAGGGTTTAAACCAGGTGATAGAATGGAAAATTATAGTTTTCTCACATAATCCTAAAACCTTTATAAATAGATTCATCTATGTTTCGAGAAAAATATCGAATAATAAAATTCAATGTAAACTATTAAATCAGAGAACTAGTATTAAAATTTAGGCATAGAAGAAGGTTCAAACTTATATAAGAATATAGATCTTACCTGATTAATTACTAACTACCAAAAAACAACAGCGCCCGGCAAACTGATGTTAACTCCTCTGATCAAATTTTTACTTTAATATCTTCTTCTTAAAGAATTTCGGGTACAGCTCGGATTCCTAATAATATGGCCGAACTTTAATGGTGTAAATGGATGGTATATATACATACATTTTTATGTTTATACATTCTTTTTATAGATACAAATATTTAAGTAAAGGTTCTGTTTATAATAAACAGTATTAAATAGCATTTACCGGCCTGAATGTCCGAGAAATTTTCATAGAAAATATTCGTCCTCCAACAGGAATCGACTCTGTATCCTATACGGAACCTACATATAGCCGGACGTGCCTAACCGATTGGGCCACACAGGACCGTTCGGTTTGCAAGGTCGATTTTACAGCCTTTAGACTACAATCTTCCAAGATTCTCTCATGTACATTCATATCTACTCAAAGCGCATCCAAATGTAAACAAATGACGTCACACATTATGATATCGACAAAGTCCGACAATTATTTTAAGACATTTTATGTCTATAAATTCTTTTTATAGATAAAATATTTAAGTAAATGCTTCTTTTATAATAAACATTATTAAACAACATTTATCAGCCTGAATATTCGAGAAATTTTCATAGAAAATATTCGTCTTCCCGTAAATGTTGTTAATACTGCTTATTATAAAACAAAGCAGAAATACTTGTATCTATATAAAAAGAATGTATAAACATAAAAACGTCTTAAAATAATTGTCAGACTTTGTCCATTTCATAATACATATATATATATATATATATATATATATATATATATATATATATATATATATATATATATATATAAAGATAGATAGATAGATGTGTGTGTGTGTGTATGTGTCTGTGTGCGTGTGCGTGTATGTGTGTGTGTGAGTATGTGTTTATGTATGTGGGCTGTACGGTATGATTTATTCCATTGGTTGTCTCGGTATTACGGGTTTTTTTTTTTTTTTAATTTATTATTTAGATAATTTATTCTAACTTTAAATAGGCTTGTCTCTAAATCCACCATCACCGAACTTCATTTACATACAACTAAAGGCTTTGGCCATAAATAAACTGCCACTCCGCCTCATCTCCTTGTCACCAACCCAGACTCCATATTAAAACAAGTCGTCCTCTTACGTAGCCCCGTACGTTATTACTGACTGCTATCTAAAATATATTCAAATCCCTTATTCCGAGACCATCAGTCTAGGATTGAGGAAGTCTGGCATATGCTTGTGCTAGTCTGAGACTATATCCAAATGAGGTCATTTTGGATTTTTTGCTGTATAATATATATATATATATATATATATATATATATATAATTATTTATTTAAAAATATGATTCCAACTCGCTACATAAGAGGTCTCATGTTTCAAAACAAGAGCCGAAAAATTCAAAATAATATTTGAATTAACTTGAGTTAAAGTAGGCTCTGTTCCATCTTCAAGCGAAATTTTTTGGGAATGACTTATTTCTGAAATTTACGAGTTTTAATAGTATGGTCAGAATTGAAATCAAAAATTTCCATGGTAACATCAAGGGCGGATTGTTTAGAATCGGCAGGGGTGGGGTGTTAATAATTTGTGTCAGTATAGAGTTACTTTCATAGATGCCGGGTCACGGTAAGGTGGGGGTGGCTAAATTTACGACGGAGGAAGTTTTCGCATAGTCTGGCTTGAGCGTCTACGGAAATTTATTTATTTATTTTTATTTTATTCTTTTATTATATCTCTTTATGAAAGGGATTTGTGTATATGAAAAGGCCGTAACGTTTGTTATTTGACGACTTCATAAAGGGTTATCAATTTTTGTAGGTTATTAAAACTATGTATATGGGCTATGGATTTTAAAATTTATTTTTTTGTATGCGTGTTTTTAGCTAGTTATTCAGAGCGTAATTTCGGTTGTGTCGGCAGAAAACCGTTAATTCTTGCCGGTTGTTTAATAGGTTTTTATTGTTTAGAAGCTTAATAATGTGTAGTTTCTCATGGAGGCACAAAGGGCATGGGTCATCCCAAGTTTTGCAAGTTCTAGTCCTGTTAATGATTTTCCATTTTACTTTAGGTGTCCTATTTTTTTCTTTCAGGTGCCAAAAATATTTAGATAGAGAGGTCTGATGTCTAAAGTTTCTGTTGTTGAAGGAGCATTTATGCTGCCTCCATCTGGTTTTAAAGGCATTTTTCGTGGACCCAATGTATATCATATTATCGTTAGGGTTCTCTGTGGATGATATAGTGCATTGGTATACCACAGATTTGATGCAGCACTTATTTTCTAATGGGCAGTCTACCGGGTTTCTACAATCGCATAATTTTTCCCTATCATTATCTGATTTAAGTGTAGAGTTATTAAAACTATTCAGGTAAGGGGGTTTGTTCAGGATATTATTATTGTGTCTTCTTATACCTTCTAGATTTTCAGTGCAGCTGTAACTCAATTTTAGTGTGTTCTTATTGAATATATTACTAAGCCTACTTTTGGTGGGAAAGTGTTTATCGATTAGAGCTAAGAACTTCTGTCCTAGTTTAATACTAACCATTTGGTTGAACGGAGGTGTATACCAAATGATGTTTCTTTTCCTGTTTTTTTTCTTTTGGTTATTGCAATTGTCCCTATATTTAATGTTAGCATTTTTATAACCACTACTTTTTAGGGCAGTGTTGTAGAAGTCATTATGTTGGTGGAATATTACTTTGTTAGCGGAGTTACTGCTAATTATATTTTCTATTGATGAGGGTATATGTTTAATTGTGGATGGAGGGTGGTTAGACTTCGGGTGTATATATAAGGGGTTAGCATTTGGTTTTCTATAAGGTTGGTACGTGTTGTTCGGTAAGTCTAGGGTTACGTCGAGGAAGTTTACCTTTTTCAATTTAGAAGAGACTGTTATCTTTAGGTTAAGTTTTTTAAATTCACTAAAAATAATTTTACGGATCTTCTCTATCTTAAAGCTAGTGGAACTCCTCACCACCATGAGCCCGTCATCTCTATACAGTCCGATGTCCTGGATATCAATCTCGCGGTGTGCCGTTAGGTTGTACAATATTAAAAGACCAACCAAGTCAGAAGACTCTGCAGAGTCTAGTGATCCCATTGTGATGTCAAACAGGTCGTTATTGTTTTTTATCTATTGCACCCCATTATGAATGAGGACGGATTTTTTTGCGCTGAGGATAATGTCGGTTTCTTCCTTTGTCAGGTTAGAATATACAGCAGCAAAGTCCAGGGCGGTCGTATAAAGATCCTTCGAAATTGATGGGTAGTAGTCCACGATATCGAACTGTAGTAAGGTGCAATTTGTTTTATCATCAATATTGTTGAACCAGTTGATGACATCTTTAGTATTGATCCATAATTTTAATTTGAGTTGTTTTTTTATTTGGTAAGTAATTTTTTCCAGGATCCTTTTGCTGATCTTTCCTATATCGGGTCGGGTAGGGTTAATTATCCTAGTGGTCGGGTTGAAAAATGAAAAAAATATAAAAAAATGAAAATCTTCAGACACACTGGGTTGTAGATTAATATTCTTTCGTTTTTTTATTATTATTTCATTTAAATTCCTCGACTAGTTTCGGCCAAAATGGCCATCATCAGGAGAAGAAATATTTCTGTTTGCTGGTAGCAGTAAACTACAGAAATGAATGTCTTGATGGAGAAAATGAACTTTTGTCTGTAGTTTGCATTTGTTTTTTTATTTTATTTTTGTATCTTTTTAACATGAATCTTAACATTCCTTGTGTTGGTCAAACAGTTATATATATATATATATATATATATATATATATATATATATATATATATATATATATATATATAAGCCGCTGTATGTACATAGCATATTTCTCTCTTTATCTCTCTGTCTCTGTCTCTGTCTCTCTCTCTGTCTTCTTTCTCTCGTAATCTATGTCTAGATTTTCACTTAATTCAGTTAGGAGTCCAGCGTATGTGTTCTTCTTATCAATTGTTGCTCACTTGAGTAGGTTGCCTGAACAATACCTGAAGCACGTTCGTAATATCAGGTTTTAATTAATAACTGCTCTGTGTTCGCTGTGTCGGAGAAGCCAACCGTCTTCATCCTTAACAAGCCGGAAGTCAACGCGAATGCCCCAGCGAAATGGCCTCAATCACAGCGAAATGTGATCTTGCCTGCGTTATGATATTACAAGTCCTTGTTTCCCTGAGGGCTGATGGCGGTGGCTTTGAAGACAATCAACAATGCCAGATATAAATATAAAATGTGGGGAAAAATGCGAGAACAGTCTCGAAAACGTGAGAGAAAAAATTAGTAAACGACGGACACTATTGGCAAGATGAAGGAAAATTGTCCTTCGTTAATGCAAAAGACGTGTCCTTTGGTAAATGGTCGATTCTTTGCTTTCAGTTCTTACGGCGAATTTATTCATATGGGAATCGGTAAAGTGAAACGCGTCTGAAGAGGCGTTTAAGCTCAGATTTCTTCTCAAAGAACATCTACACAGATTCTCCGATCACAATATCTCAGGTGTCAGTTTTCTTTCAGCTGAATCGTGACGGAAGAATCTACGAATTTAGACTTGTGCCGATTTTTCTATTGTCAAGGTTTTTTTTTTTTTTTTTTATCAAACCATATAATTTTCATGGTTCCTGTGTTAAAATTTAAAATAGTTAAGAAATTTCATTAACAAAAATCTTACAGTTTAGAAGTTCTTACCTATCACCACGCGTTAAATTTGATCTTTAAATTTGTGTTAATTGGAACTGCACATATTTATCAGCCTATTGGCAAGATCTTTTTGTTGATATTTATTATGCATTGGAAGAACTAGTAATGGGAAGATTATGCAGCTGCAAATATTCTAAGTAGAGTTGTCTTGCCTGGCGTAAAAATTAAAAAAACAAATATATGATTGTGTTATTTTTGTTTTCTTCGAATTGTGAAGTTTGCTTTTATATATAAACATATATATTTATATATATAAATATATAAGGGTATGTAAACATATATGTGGATATGTAAACATACATGTGGATAAGTAAGTGCCACCTATATTGTAACAATTATCGATTTGAAAATAAGAACGTCGAGATCAATTCTTGCTCGATTTTGCTTCGTTCACTTTATGCTAATGTTTTTGAAAAAGACATGAATCCACATATCTTCATCTAGGGATTAAACAGCCGAGCAAACTGTGTACATTTGCCTTAAAGTAGTAACCACTCCAGAAAAACGATAGCTTATCACGGTGAAACAGCGGCTTCCGTACGATCACCGTAGTTAAGCAAAGTCGAGTCTGGTCAGTGTCTAGCTGGATGACCACTTGGGGATATAAGCTGCTGAAACCCATTGATGTGTCATGGTGTAATGGAGAACGACACGGAATTTAAAATCGGAGGGCCCAGTTTCAATTCCTCTCAGGTTCGTTATATTTACTTACCCTTGGGAAATTTTGAATCCACCACTTCTCCCGCTAACTGTGGGTTAATTAGAACGATATTTATAAGTAAATTACAATTGTATAAAAAGATTCTTACAATATAATAATAATCTTTTCTGGTTTTGAATAACCAGAAAAATGTCAATAAGCTATAACAAACATAATAACATCTTTCAATTGATCTAGGAAAACGAAAACTGAATTCAAAACTATCCTGTAAAAAGAAGATTGTATTACGCCAATTCTACAAAATTTTGTCTACCCTTTTCTTTCTATATGCCGTGTCCTTGCAAGTTGTAGGGGATCATGGCTCTCCACCTCCTTCTATTTCTTGCAGCTCAACTTCCTTCACGCTACCACCTCCCCCCGGACCACGTTCTGTCACCCACTTGCTTAAAACCGCGAGGTATATCATGCGTTGTTTTCCCTTTCGCTCTATTCGAACCGTGAGTATCAGATTCTCCAGGCCCTCCTTCCTTGTTATATCCCAGGAACTCCAGCTGCCTCTTTTTGATATTAAGTATAAGCCTCTTCCTTGTTTGCATCCTCTCTAAGACCTCATCGTTGCTCACATGTTCGGTCCATGATATCCTTCGCATCATTCTGTAGAACCACATCTCCCTCGCAATGAGTCTCTTCTTCATCTTTGAGGAAATCGTCCAGCATTCTCTGCCGTAAAGAAGGACATATGTCACGTAACAGCTCAGTATTCTTTTCTTCGATACCAAAGAAATCCTCATGTCTCGCAATATTTTGCCCAGTATTCGGATTGCATCCTTGCCCATCCAAATACGTCTACGGATCTCAGTGTCGCATTTACCGTCCTCTGTCAAAACGCTTCCCATATATTTAAACTTCCGTGTCAGCTTGATTCTAGTGTTCCCCACCTGCAAATCGCATTTCGGGCTCAACCGTTTAATGATGACCATGTATTCTGTTTTCTTTTGGTTTATGCTTAGTCCCTTCCACACACTCTCCGTCGTTACCTTCTCTGGGAGATTTTGTAATTCCTATTGTAAACTTCGCGAAATTTTGTGTTTAAAATCGGCGCATAAAACAATTTTTTGTAGCAGTGCAAAATAGTCGGTTTATTTACACTCGTATTAATTATATCTTAGATATAAACGACGCTAAGACGATTTAAATATCTGAAAATTCGGTCAGTCGAAACATGTAAAGAGATTTCGGATTATTTTCTATAGCAAGGAATATTATTGCTTTCCCTAAACAAAACAAATACCTAGTGAAAAATGTTGCCTGCCTAAATCACTGTGAATAGAAAGAGATATTTCTAGAAGCCGAGCTGGTGCGAAGTAGGCATAGGCATTGATTGACAGGAAATATGGCTTCTATGTTCGGCTGACCAATTACTTTTGTTGCCGGAAGTTTCATAGAAAAAGGAAACTTTATGAACGCAAGCGTCACTAACCATTTTTATTTTCCTGAGCACAGGAAACATGTCAATCTTCTGTTTGTGTATTTGTTTTGCTGCAGAAAATGTTTTCGTTCCAACAAGGACTTCCCACGGGTTATTAACCGTTTTTATTCTGGTCTCCAAAACGAGACAGGGAAGAAATCCAGACAGGAAATTAATATAAGTACAATAAGTTAAACTTTAGCAAGATGTCTTTGATAAAAATAAAAATCGTAGAAAATAAGAAATTTTCATCATGGGAATATACTTTTCGATGCATCATTTAGACTAAGAATGTTATCATTGTTGTTTTGCTTATATAAGAATTAAGAAAAAAAAAACATGTCTTGTCGTCTCCGATATCTGTTATGCTGAGATACTATATTGATATTACTCTATGCATTATTATATATCTTTATAATAATGCATAGAGTAATATCAATATAGTATCTCAACATATCAGATATCGGAGACGACGAGACATGTTTTTTTTTTCGTACGGCTTAGTGGTAGAATCTCCGACTGATACCAATTCAGTCGGGTTTCGATCCTAGCTAGAGGCAACCGGATGTCTAGCCACACTGATGAGCTGTGAAACAGCGAAACAGTCTGTCTGTGGATGACGTTATATATATATATATATATATATATATATATATATATATATATATATATATAATGAAAAACTATTATTGAAGTACGGACAGCTACAGCAACAGAGGCAGTTGTTCCATATTCAGCGAATAAAAATAGTATATTGGATTGCCTCTGATTACGAAAACCAAACCGAAAGAAATCAGTTATACAAACACACTCATATATATATATATATATATATATATGAGTGTGTTTGTACAACTGATTTCTTTCGGTTTGGTTTTTATCTTTATATATATATATATATATATATATATATATATATATATATATATAAAGATATATATAAAGATATTTTCATGTTTATACATTATTTATATAGATACAAATATTTAAGTAAAAGCTCTGTTTATAATAAACAGTATTAAACAACATTTACCTGAATGTCCGAAAATTTTTCATAGAAAATATTCATCCTCCGACAGGAATCGAACCTGTATCCTACATGGAATCGCTTTCGGCAGATGTGAATGTACGTGAGAGATTTATGGAAGATTGAAGTTTAAAGGCATCGAACGATTCTCTGTGGAACAATCGGTTAAGGCACGCCAGGCTATATGACGGTTCCGTATAGAATACGGGTTCGATTCCTGTCGATATACGAATATTTTCTATGAAAATTTCTCGGACATTCAGGCCGGTAAATGTTGTTTAATACTGTTTATTATAAAACAGAGCATTTACTTAAATATTTGTATCTATAAAAATAATGTATAAACCTAAAAAAGGTCTTAAAATATTTGTCGGGCTTTGTTCATTTCATTATATATAGATATATATATATATATATATATATATATGTGTGTGTGTGTGTCTGTGCGCGCGCGCGTGTGTGTGTAAAATTGATAGGTTAGTTAATAAAATGGGGAAAGCCACGAAAGGGTACCTATATAATCACTAAGATAAAAATTTACTAAATATTAATTATTAACTATAAAACTGAAATGAAGCACGGAGAGAACGGTTTTAAGTTTGGAATTTTCGGACACGCCTGTGTCCTTCATCAACGGACCGAGGAATAAACAAAGAAATGGGAATTATTCAACTACAGATGTTTTTGTATATCTGTCACTTATGTGCCATGTGTGATACACACGTAGGTGATCATACATCTCTCGATACATGACCGACGAGGCAGACAACAGAAACCGCTCTGTCCTACTACTTACCATACATATATATATATATATGGGGAAATTGTATGACAGATTGGAAAAAAATTACTTGTGACACGTTTCATTCTTCAGGACTTCATCGGACTAAACTTTTATGTTGGTAGGACTACACATACGCACGGCAGATGGGTGAGGGAATTTTAGAACTTTGTTTTTTTTTTTTTATTTTATCTCGCTGAATTCATTTAGTGTCATTTTCTTTCCATCACTTTTGTAAGTAGGTATTTGATACTGTGATATTAGAAGATCTGCCAGAACCCTAACCCTGTCCGAAGTTTGGGAAAAACTAACCACTAAATAGTCAGGTATGCTGGAATACGACTCCACAAAACTCACGTTGTAAACAACGGTAAATAGCTGAACTGGACCAACCAAATCAGTGACAATCAAACAACAGACTGAGGTAAAACTCAACAATCTATGTAGCGACTGCAAGTGGAAATATGTTGGAAAGCCTAATCTAAAAGAAAATCTATCGGATATAAAGCTTTCCAATACAGAACGAGAAGCCGTCAGCTTCGGTTTAAAATTTGCCACCGGAATCAACAAAGAAGACATAATAGACACTATAGTAAAAAGATCATCAGCAAAATGACTCCCGATTTCATCAAAGGTTTTATTCAAGGCACAATTACTGCTACTATAGAAAGTACCAATGAATATACATTACCACTGAGACACCTAAATGTACCACAGAACCTCGCGAAAAATAAGGAAATCCGTATCACTCCCTCTGACAAGGGAAAGAGAGGATTGCAATAATGAACAAGAATACATACAAATTTGAACAAGGAAATCAAGAAAATAATTAAAAAAGAAAACAAATCGTAGTATGGACTCATAGAATAACACCCCAGAATATCCAAACTTTACGGTCTTCTTAAACACACACACAACTGATACCCCAATGGCCCCCACTATCTCAGGAATAGACAGATTCCCTATAAATTAGCGAAATTCATATCAAACATTCTAAACCCTCTCCTTGGAACAATCAGTTCATATCACATAAAGAACTCAGGCAGCCTAGTTTAAAAACTAAGTAAAATGAACATAAGCGACAAATGCATGGCCAGTCTAGAGATAAAATCTCTCTACACCAATGCCCCAGCTGATAAATGGCTAAACCTCCTAAAAAAGCATGTAACACAATCAAAGTTAAACAGCTAAAATAATAAAAATATGCCGTCTCAGCACCAAATAATACTGCTTAAGATTTAATAATAATTGTTACCAATACCATCGCCTCTCAATAGAGTGATGTCATATACCTTCTTAGAATTTCTTGAATCCACTCCTTTCCAAAATATTTTACCCATACAAATAACATAGTTCTATTATATTGTTAATGTTTTACTTATATATCCTCGTCACACGGATTTACCTGTCCTGGTAGATCAACTAAATACACACGAACACTTAGTAGAATTTACCTACTAAATGGAAGAACAATTCTTTACCCTTCCGAGAAAAGAAGCTACACCGCGTAAACAAAAGTTTAAAACTCGGTCTCCACCGGAAATCAACCAATAAAAACTAATGAATTTCTATTCTGATCATAACAACAAAATAAAATCCGACATAATCATCGGATTCTACCTACGAACATTAAGAATATGCAGCCCGGATTATTTACACGAAGAAGGGAAATAAATTGAAAACACTTTCAAAGTTCTCCAGTACCATAAATATTTTATATTCAAACAAAAGTCCCATAAAATATTCCAAAACAACAAAATTGCCCCTCCTAAGAAACCCAATGAATCAAAAAAATATATTATTCTGCCTATCACATCTGCAATCGAAAAGAATCTAAGTCCAACATAATTTTTTTTTATTAGTATATCCAAAACAATAAAAGACTTAGTCAATACTAAACAAAACAATAAGCTAAAACGTGAAAGGGGAAATTACTTTATCTCCTGTATTAATTATCACAAAAAATACACAGGAGAAAAAAAAAGGAACCTAATAAAAGATTATATGAACAGAAAAGGGGCATTTAAAAAATAAATAATACGTCAAATAAGTTAGTTATCCAACGTAGCAAGACTGAACACAATAAAAAAAAAATGCTACTTTGATCAAAGGATAAATTAATTAACTACGACGTAAATGTCTAGAGAGTGTCGTAATTGCAAGACCATTTACATATATATATATATATATATATATATGTGTGTGTGTGTGTGTGTGTGTGTGTCTGTGTCTGTATCTGTGTGTGTGCGTGTGTGTGTGTGTAACTTTGATTAAAAAGAAGAGACAAGATCCATTTTTTTAATTTTTTTTAGTGTATTTTTTTCAATCTTAGAATAAGGTGTTGTCTATGCTGTTGGAAATTGTGTATAAACTGTCCGAAGTTCGTATTGTGTTATTGTTACTTTAAAGTACTTTTGAACATGTCAGTGTTTTTCCAAAAACAGTGTTGTGTCTGTGACGTATTTAGAATTCATTTTATCTACAACCTGGTAGCATTTGAAAAGTTTGAAAACTGTCTACGGTGACAACATGTGTTAGGGCTGGTTGGGTAACGCGTATTTATGTTGCAGCCTCGTTCTAAATAACAGTTGCACATGATGTCAACGTTAACTGATACACATAATGACAGTTTATTCACAATTTCGAACACAATACTCAGTATCTCATTCGAAAATTGAAAAGATATAATAAAAATTAAGCAGACAAGCATTGTTGGATAGTTTAAATATGACTTCTTTAAATGAATATTCGTAAGCTAAATATACCTTATTCATACACGCACACACACACACACACACACACATATATATATATATATATATATATATATATATATATATATATATATATATATATATATATATATATATAAAACTGAACATAGAACTCAACACTTAGAGGCGACAGTCTGTTTCATGCTATATGCAATCGTCAGGTCACATGTGCTGTTATTTTTCTCGGCTAATTATATATATACGGGTCAGTGGTGCATTGTGGGAAGTCTATTATGCCGGTTGTCTAACCGGAAGTCGTTTATTAATTTGTTTGGGTTAAATTATTTTGCTTGTTTTTATTTTTTGTTTCTTATTTTATTTATTTATTTATTTTTAATCGATGTTTTTATTAACGTAGTAAAAATTTGTTTATGTCACTTATTTAATAGTTTTGTTTTGGTTTGAGAATTTAATTAAAGCTATTTATTCGATTTTGGGGTTGATTGTTGTAGTTTGTTCTAACTATTATTTTGGCTGGAAAAGTTTTTAATTTGTGTTTATTTTGGTTGATTATTTTTATTTGTTTTTTCTAACGGTAACTTCATCGGGATTGGTTTGTTTATTTGATATTGTGTTTATTTGTTTATTTATTTGTTTTTATTTTGTTTTTTCTAACGGTAACTTCATCGGGATTGGTTTGTTTATTTGATATTGTGTTTATTTGTTTATTTATTTGTTTTTATTTTGTTTTTTTCGTTTTCAATTTTTTAAGTAACGTAGTAAATATTTGTTTTCATGTCTGCATTTTGAGATGAGCTCGGATCTTTTATTTAATAATTTATTTTGGTCTGGGAAAGTTTGCAAGTTTTTGATTGATTGTTGAAGGCTGATGATCTTTTCCTTATTTTCCAATATATGTTTGGTGTGATGCGCGTTTTGTTTTTAATTCCCCAGATATACTTAGAAAGCATTGTACTGTTCGCATATTTTCTATTTGTGAAAAATGTTTTGTGTGTATAATTTCTTTGTTTCCAGGGTCCTTCAGTTATTCTTATGTATACTTTTTCTTCATTATCTGGATAATGAAAAAAGATGAAGAAAAGTATACATAGGAGTAACTGAAGGATCCTGGAAACAAATTATACACACAAAGCTGACTGATGTGAGGGTTAAAAGTATCAACTCTAACCATAACTATATATCAATTTAACACAAATTTCTGCTCTACAAGGAGAAATCTTATACTTAGCATCAAGAAGAGGTAGAATGGGCCACATAATGAGAAAGGAGGGCTTGGAGAATCTGATACTCACTGGACAGATAGAGAGAAAAAGAGACAAAGGAAATTAACTCGTGACATACCTTGTGTCTTAAGCAAATAGATGACGGAACAGGGTTTGTGAGTAGAAGGAAAAGGACAAAACATATTGAAAGGGATGGTGGAAGTGGAAACCTATGATCGCCTACGTCCTGAAGAAGAAACTGGACATTTTGAAAACGTCTGACACAAATATAGCTGTCATTAGGTTCATTCGTCTGTATGGTTGCGTGCCTATCAAGCTACTAAATTCCTTTTGAAAGAATCTGACATTAATTGTTCGTACTGAATGCAATTCCGTACATGATCTGTCGTTTGAATTCGCCTATGAATTATGTTTTCCGCATTACTCAGACAAAACCTACAAGAAACTTCACAAATATGATTGTGTCTCTCACCTATATGGTCTCGAACTATATATATATATATATATATATATATATATATATATATATATATATATATATATATATGGTGGCGATCGACTCGTTAAATGCGTATGAACAAAACTGACAAGTTTTATCAATGGTTTTAATTTACATCATAAGGAAATTGCCCCTTTGAAACATACGTTGCATTGCAATATTTATTGTAGGTGCCTAGAACTAAGTTTACAGGGTCTTTTTTTTTAATTCAGTTCAGTGGGTTTTGATGTAACGGGTAAGATCAGGGCGGTTTATGCAGGTTTTCTGACACACCCCGGATGATAATTAATGAGCGTAGCACTGATTGTAATTTGTCAAAGGTCTACCAAGTTGACGCTTTTCTTAGGTAAAGAATTCTTCATTGGCGACATACATAACCTCATCCCTCCCAACAAACTGACAGCAAGAAAAAGGATTTCCTTTTTTTCTTACCTGCAACATACTCGATGAAATATTCTTTGTAACGTTTCCTTGCATTGTTTTAGTGGTCGAACATCTCACCATAGAGCATTTTTTGGGGTATACTCCTGTTGTCAAGGCGATCGACACGGCATGTGCAGTGAATGAAAAAAAAAACAATTTGAAAGAGAACATTCTAAATTTATTTTTTTACAGTAACATGGAAAAATTATTTTGAAATATCTCTTAAGAATATATATATATATATATATATATATATATATATATATATATATATATATATATATATATATATATAAAGTGAACATTGAAGTCCACAGTAAGAGGCAACAGTCTGTTTCATGCTAGACTCAATCGTCAGTTCTCAATTGTGTCTCAGACATATTATTTTATACGTGACAAGAATTTTATAAATTTTGTTTCTCTCAGCAAGACAAGTCATGCACATCTCTCTACCGGTGCTTGTTTTGGTGAAATCGGATTACCGTGTCAGTATGTCAGAATATGAAAGTATTTTTTTTAGAAGAAATAAATAGACAACTTTTTGTCGGAGTTAACTTTAAAATATACATGTCCCTTTTTTCAATAGCCGTGGGCTAGAAATCACCCTCGACTCATAAGCGATATATCAAAATAGTAAATTTTATTTTACCTATGCACACAATTAACTATTGAGATATGTCTCTGTTGTGTATAGAAAATTGGCCCAACTATTTCAGCGTTGACCCACACCTTGATCATGTCAGGTTCATGAGAAAGGAGATGCTCAAATTGAATGGAATGAAAGAAAGAACTATTATATTGCAAAGTAAAAAAGCCTGAATGAATGAATATTCAAAGGAAAAATAGAAGTGGAAAACTTACAAAATAATTCAGGAATGAAAACAAATAAAAAGAACCGAGCTGGAGGAAAACGATGAAATAAAGTAGATTAAATTATAGGAAAAAATCAGTTTAAAGAATGAAAGTAAAGAATGCAAAAATCTAAAGAAAGAAAGAAAGAAAGAAAGAAAGGAAGAAAGAAAATGTACTCGAAAAGAAAAAGAATAATTAAATTTGCTACAAAGTCATCAGTAGCAGAGCAATTAGAGATGTTTTAATCATTTAACCCGAAGCAATAAAATGACTAAGATGCAAGGGATTGGCGAGTGGGAAAGAATAATAGGAGGGAGAAAAAAAATAACAGTATAAGGATAAAAAAGATAACAATTGACATTTAATTTAAATTTTAGGAGATCAAAGTTGACTCGAAGATGAGAAACTGAAAGTGGGTTCCACAAGTAAGAAGTAAGAATAAAGGCTGCTAGCATGGAACTTACGGTTACATCTAGCATTTGTAAAATGATATAAAATTTTGAGATCTTGTACTGTTCTTAGATTCGCAAAGTCGATATACCAAAGAGGAAAGCTCATCAGAACAGTTACCAAGAAAATATTTCTAGAAACGACCCAGGCGTTACGACGTTAGGAAACTGAAAGATTAAATTTAATAGAATTGAAACTACAAATGACTCATTCTATCAAACGGATTTTCTTGAGTAACAGTTGTATGACTGATCTTATCTGAGAATACATTTACTTCGAACGAGTGAGTGCGACTTTCAATAAGGCACGTTTTAGGCGGCCAAATGTGATATTTTCTGACTATAACCTTCTAAATGCCTAACTCAGGTTTCTTCGAGATTAGTGATGATGCCTCCACTGATTAAATATTATGTGTTCCTTTGACTACATGTCTACAACATTTTAAGTAGGCCGGAAATGCGCTTTGTGTGTACTGACATCAATGCAATCAAATGACTCGATACGTGTGCGTAAGGGCATTAGTGTGTGGAGGAATTGTCCACAATATCAGAGTAATGAAAGCGTTCGGCATCTATGAGAATAGGTATTGTAGGGAATGTCGATTGGGAAAACATGGATTTGGGGCAGCAACATACGGAATATCAAAAGGTTATCTGATTGTCACTGATTATTGTTTTAAAAAACTATGATTGGAGTAGTGATAAATTAACCTAAATTCATCCAAGTAAATGAATAAACAAACCAATCCCGATAAAGTTACCGTTAGAAAAAACAAATAAAATAATCAACCAAAATAAACACAAATTAAAAACTGTTCCTGCCAAAATAATGGAACAAACTACAAAAATCAACCCCCAATTCGAATAGCTTTAATTAAATTCTCAAACCAAAACAAAACTATTAAATAAGTGACATAAACAAATTTTTACTACGTTAATAAAAACATCGATTAAAAAAAAATAAATGAATAAATAAATAAATAAAATAAGAAACAAAAAATAAAAACAAGCAAAATAATTTAACCCAAATAAATTAATAAACGACTTCCGGTAAAGCAACCGCCATAATAGACTTCCCACAATGCACCACTGGCCCATATATATATAAATAGCCGAGAAAAATAACAGCACATGTGGCCTGACGATTGCATATAGCATGAAACAGACTGTCGCCTCTAAGTGTTGACTTCTATGTTCACTTTTATATTTACACACGTTCTATCTCTGATATTGAGCACTTTATCCCATAAATATAGCACACCTTACGACTATATTTCTTTATATATATATATATATATATATATATATATATATATATATATATATATATATATATATATATATATATATATATATATATATATATATATATATATATATATATATATATATATATATATATATACACACACATGCGCACACACAGTGGAGTAATGGATAGCAGCTCCGAGAGAGGAATCGGAGAACTGAGTTCGAATTCCAGTCGAATCCATCCTCTTCTTCTGCCCCCAGGCTATGAGTAAATAGCAGGACTGACCGGGTTCTATAGCCTTTGATAGCAGCTGGTCTACAACAGAAAGAAATGGCAACTACTGCGGGAAAAAATCTGCATCGTGAGTCATGTATCGAAAGATACATGATCGCCTAAACGTGTATCGTGCATGGCACATAACAGACTGATGTGAGGGTTAAAATTATCAACTCTAACCATAACTATATATCAATTTAACACAAATTTCTGCTCTACAAGGAGAAATCTTATACTTAGCATCAAGAAGAGGTAGAATGGGCCACATAATGAGAAAGGAGTGCTTGGAGAATCTGATACTCACTGGACAGATAGAGAGAAAAAGAGACAAAGGAAATTAACGCGTGACATACCTTGTGTCTTAAGCAAATAGATGACGGAACAGGGTTTGTGAGTAGAAGGAAAAGGACAAAACATATTGAAAGGGATGGTGGAAGTGGAAACCTATGTCGCCTACGTCCTGAAGAAGAAACTGGACATTTTGAAAACGTCAGATACAAAGATAGCAGTCATTAGGTTCATTCGTCTGTATGGTTGCGTGCCTATCAAGCTACTAAATTCCTTTTGAAAGAATATGACATTAATTGTTCGTACTGAATGCAATTCCGTACATGATCTGTCGTTTGAATTCGCCTATGAATTATGTTTTCCGCTTTACTCAGACAAAACCTACAAGAAACCTCACAAGTATGATTGTGTCTCTCACCTATATGGTCTCGAACTATATACATATATATATATATATACTTATACATATATATATATATATATATATATATATATATGTATATATATATATATATATATATATATATGTATATATATATATATATATATATATATATATATATATATATATATATATATATATGGTGGCGATCGACTCGTTAAATGCGTATGAACAACACTGACAAGTTTTATCAATGGTTTTAATTTACATCATAAGGAAATTGCCCCTTTGAAACATACGTTGCATTGCAATATTTATTGTAGGTGCCTAGAACTCAGTTTACAGGGTCTTTTTTTTAATTCTGTTCAGTGGGTTTTTATGTAACGGGTAAGATCAGGGCGGTTTATGCAGGTTTTCTGACACACCCCGGATAATAATTTAATGAGCGTAGCACTGATTGTAATTTGTCAAAGGTCTACCAAGTTGACGCTTTTCTTAGGTAAAGAATTCTTCATTGGCGACATACATAACCTCATCCCTCCCAACAAACTGACAGCAAGAAAAAGGATTTCCTTTTTTTCTTACCTGCAACATACTCGCTGAAATATCCTTTGTAACGTTTCCTTGCATTGTTTTAGTGGTCGAACATCTCACCATAGAACATTTTTTGGGGTATACTCCTGTTGTCAAGGCGATCGACACGGCATGTGCAGTGAATGAAAAAAAAAACAATTTGAAAGAGAACATTCTAAATTTATTTTTTTACAGTAACATGGAAAAATTATTTTGAAATATCTCTTAAGAATATATATATATATATATATATATATATATAAAAGTGAACATTGAATTCCACAGTAAGAGGCAACAGTCTGTTTAATGCTAGACGCAATCGTCAGGTCTCAATTGTGTCTCAGACACATTATTTTGTACGTGACAAGAATTTTATAAATTTTGTTTCTCTCAGCAAGACAAGTCATGCACATCTCTCTACCGGTGCTTGTTTTGGTGAAATCGGATTACCGTGTCAGTATGTCAGAATATGAAAGTATTTTTTTTAGAAGAAATAAATAGACAACTTTTTGTCGGAGTTAACTTTAAAATATACATGTCCCTTTTTTCAATAGCCGTGGGCTAGAAATCACCCTTGACTCATAAGCGATATATCAAAATAGTAAATTTTATTTTACCTATGCGCACAGTTAACTCTTGAGATATGTCTCTGTTGTGTATAGAAAATTGGCCCAACTATTTCAGCGTTGACCCACACCTTGATCATGTCAGGTTCATGAGAAAGGAGATGCTCAAATTGAATGGAATGAAAGAAAGAACTATTATATTGCAAAGTAAAAAAGCCTGAATGAATGAATATTCAAAGGAAAAATAGAAGTGGAAAACTTACAAAATAATTCAGGAATGAAAACAAATAAAAAGAACCGAGCTCGAGGAAAACGATGAAATAAAGTAGATTAAATTATAGGAAAAAATCAGTTTAAAGAATGAAAGTAAAGAATGCAAAAATCTAAAGAAAGAAAGAAAGGAAGAAAGAAAATGTACTCGAAAAGAAAAAGAATAATTAAATTTGCTACAAAGTCATCAGTAGCAGAGCAATTAGAGATGTTTTAATCATTTAACCCGAAGCAATAAAATGACTAAGATGCAAGGGATTGACGAGTGGGAAAGAATAATAGGAGGGAGAAAAAAATAACAGAATAAGGATAAAAAAGATAACAATTGACATTTAATTTAAATTTTAGGAGATCAAAGTTGACTCGAAGATGAGAAACTGAAAGTGGGTTCCACAAGTAAGAAGTAAGAATAAAGGCTGCTAGCATGGAACTTACGGTTACATCTAGCATTTGTAAAATGATATAAAATTTTGAGATCTTGTACTGTTCTTAGATTCGCAAAGTCGATATACCAAAGAGGAAAGCTCATCAGAACAGTTACCAAGAAAATATTTCTAGAAACGACCCAGGCGTTACGACGTTAGGAAACTGAAAGATTAAATTTAATAGAATTGAAACTACAAATGACTCATTCTATCAAACGGATTTTCTTGAGTAACAGTTGTATGACTGATCTTATCTGAGAATACATTTACTTCGAACGAGTGAGTGCGACTTTCAATAAGGCACGTTTTAGGCGGCCAAATGTGATATTTTCTGACTATAACCTTCTAAATGCCTAACTCAGGTTTCTTCGAGATTAGTGATGATGCCTCCACTGATTAAATATTATGTGTTCCTTTGACTACATGTCTACAACATTTTAAGTAGGCCGGAAATGCGCTTTGTGTGTACTGACATCAATGCAATCAAATGACTCGATACGTGTGCGTAAGGGCATTAGTGTGTGGAGGAATTGTCCACAATATCAGAGTAATGAAAGCGTTCGGCATCTATGAGAATAGGTATTGTAGGGAATGTCGATTGGGAAAACATGGATTTGGGGCAGCAACATACGGAATATCAAAAGGTTATCTGATTGTCACTGATTATTGTTTTAAAAAACTATGATTGGAGTAGTGATAAAGTGAGTCCTCCATATTCGGGGGATTAGGGACCCACAACCATGGCCGCGAATAGTTAGAATCCGTGAATACTTATAACCCCCCACCCTTAAAAGTGCTTACAATTACGTATTTTGTTTGTTAAAAGCTCACATGCCTTAAACTTTCACCCTAAATATTTTAGAAACATTGCAGGCCCTTCTAAAAACAGTTTTTGAAAAATAGTATTGGTGACCATACACTTAGCGTAAATTCTCTCTTTCAAACGTACAATAACCGTTTTTAATTTCGCATGGATCGATACAACCATTAAACAATTACTTTATAAAATATGTGTAACAATACATAAAATATAAATTTTAAAACATTTTCTAAAACCAGAACTGTGATGATGACTCCAGACTTAGCATATGACACTTTTATGACCCCAGCCACAGCCCCTAACAAAGAACAAAGCCCAAGCACTTCGCAGGGTTTTGCGTTTGTTTTTTTACAATGAAAATGTACATTTCTGCGAATTGTTAACATGAAAATGGACTGTTATATGTTTTAAATCACTTAAATTACATGAAAATAATGCAAGAATATTTTAAATATGTTCTATCGAAAAAAATACGTGAATCGAGGGCGTTCACAATGAATAATTTGTACATATGTTCTTTAGAAAAACACGCGATTATTCGGGAATATTCCGCGAATAACAAGTACATATGTTCTTTAGAAAAACACGCGATTATTCGGGAATATTCCGCGAATAACAAGTACATATGTTCTTTAGAAAAACACGCGATTATTCGGGAATATTCCGCGAATAACAAGTACATATGTTCTTTAGAAAAACACGCGATTATTCGGGAATATTCCGCGAATAACAAGTACATATGTTCTTTAGAAAAACACGCGATTATTCGGGAATATTCCGCGAATAACAAGTACATATGTTCTAAAGAAAAAATAGCGAATGTGTGAAACGGCGAAACCTAAACCTATGATAAAAGTAACTTCATAAAATTATTCTTGTTCTTGAGAAATTACAAAAACAAAAACACGATCTGATGGTTTATTTACACTATTTATTTTATTGTTTAGGGGAATTATTGGTAAAACACCGGCTAAGTGCCAGGTGATTCGAACTTTATAAAATGGTAAATAATAAGGATTTCTTTATAGTTGGTTCACGTATTTTAATAATTTAGAAAATTTGTACAAATTAGTGACTAAAATATTTCATATTTATTCCTTTACAAATTTGTAAATGATAAATATTGCATGGCATTAGTTTTCACTGTATTACTTTTCAGAATAAAATTATTCTTGCAAATAAAAAATCTAATAAATAAATAGTGTTCCATTTTTTAACTTCTCAAGGACAAATAATGCATAAATGCACTTTCAACATAAGTTTAAGTTTTATTATAATTCTGATCTTCACTCTTAAACAATTAAACATTGCCGAAGAGTGATGTTAATTAAAATAACAGCAGTGCCAACTTGACACGTTCTTTCTGGACACGAACGTTCATACTTACCGGAGAGTTAATTATTCATAAGAAATTATCAAACTCATTTTTTTTAAAGTAGCAAATCCTTCATTTGTCTCTGCCATTAATCAACTTAAAATGTATGGGAAAGATGATATTTGTGTGTGCAAGTGTACAATTTAAAGTAAAACTATTGAGTGCAATAAAACACCACAGAACTTAGCATCAGGTTAAAACTCAAAAGAAAAGATAAATTTTAAAATAGATAATTAACTTGAATGGGGCTATACAATAATAGGCACTGAGACAAGAAATAAAATCCCTTTTTCATGTTTTTACAGTAATAGGGGGGGCCCTCCTGTATGGCAGTGAATGCTGGACAATCTCCTGCTAGATGAAAAAGTGATTTCAAGCAATTGAAATGTGGTTCTACAGAAGGATGCTGAGAATACCATGAACCGAACATGTGAGAAACAACAAAGTTTTAGAGAAAATGGAAACAAAAAAAAATACTTATACTTAACATCAGGAAGAGACAGTTGAAATGTCTATGGCATATAATTTAATTCCGTAATGTAAAAATTTTCAACACAATTCTATCGCTTCAACTTCAGATAAATTTTTTGAGGGCCATTTTGATATAAAATGTATTGTTGGTAATTCTACTATAAAATGTATAGCTGGTCGTTTTACTTTGAAATTATACTGTTGGTAATTTTTACATATTGCTGGTATATTTATACTTTCATAGTGTTGGTCCATAAGATCTGATAAAATGTAGCTTTTCGTTGATATCCGTAAAGCCAAGTATTTTCTGTGACGAAGGCAGTTACCTAAATACTGCAACAAAGAATGCAAAGTATTCAGACAACAGTCTCATATTTATCATATTTGTATTTACATGCGTTTCACTCAGTATTTAAAAAGATCACTGAAACCCACGTAAATCCTCTTCAGTTGTTTAAAGTTTCTTAGTCAACATCGTGATATTAAACAATTCAATAAGTTTTTACTAAATTACTCTGGCTGATTCAACGGAACAAGGTGATTAAATTCTCACTCAGCCAATAACTGTAAGAAAACAATTAGCATAGAAGATCAGGTATTATGTACACTATTTACATTATTCGGACTATTATCCTGATCTTTGTTGCCATAGTTAGCTCCAGTGACAGTTCAATACCCGGTTAAGGCAGCGGAGAACTTGGAGAGGGAAATTAACACGAGATAACTGATAGCTGACATCCATTAAACATGTCATGTGGAACTAGAAGAGTCTAACCCAGTGAGCGAAATAAAGAGTTCAGTTCGACATTCCAACCACCTGAAGAAGGCCGGAACGTACAACGGCCGAAACGTTGTAATAAATATGGCGACAAAGATGAGGACAATAGTCCGAATAATGTAAATAGTAAAGAAAGGTGTATAATTTTGAAACAATAAATTCACAAACATAAAAAAAAAGATACGTTTCTTTCAGCCATTAAATTCATCGGAAAAAAGAAGAGAAATTAGATTTTGTTTACTGAAACTCGGATGAGAAAATAAAAAATAAATTCAAAACGTCATTCATTGACGCACATCAACAAAAAACATGACACAATAACAAAATCTTACTAATTTTTAAACTTAGGATTTTTTTTAATATAGCAAACATGTTGAAGATTTATCTAAGAGGCCGGTACATTTTGTTCATAAAATATTCTTTTTGATTAGATAATTTATCGACATTTTTTACTCTTTTTTGTGTGACATTTTCCGACACTTTAAAAAACGATCGATTGATATTCTCTTTAAAGTTCTCTCTCTCTCTCTCTCTCTCTCTCTCTCTCTCTCTCTCTCTCTCTCTCTATCTATCTATCTATCTATCTATCTCAGATTTTAGGAATACCATTATTCTTGAATTTTTCAATCTATATTTTTTCTCGACTTTTAAAATCTACATGAGGAATATATATTTACTTGCTTTATTTACAAGCGGACTATTGTCTGCATCTTTACTGGTATTCTCACAAAGTTTCAGCAATTGCAGTATCCGGCCTTCATAAAGTGCTTCTCTGGAAAATAGCCTAGAAGATTAAAGTATCGGTTTGTGAATTTGGTGATATATCTCAATCCCTGGGCCGCCAATACGTATTTGAACTCTGTGAAAATGCGGTGAGCAATAACTGGCCAGTACTAAAATAAGAACTAGACGAGATATACCCCTAGACATGGTCAGCGAAATGTGAACAATCTCCTATGGCAAATTAAATAAATGAGTACGATATTCATTGCATGTTACCTGCATCGGCAAAAATATACCTGTTTAAAGCCGGAGAGCACAACGGCTGAAATATTGTGATAATACTAACAAAGGGTATTTTGAATGAAGATAATAGTGAGGAGGGGGGTAGATAACGATTGTCTATTGACTGGCATTGATTACCGAGAAGAAAAGGTTGTCTGAATGAAACTATCCATAATAGAAGATAGGAAGGTTATTGTTGGGAACAGAACGTATCTCTTTTGTTTACCAGCACCTTCCCTATTATCCATATATACACCGATAAAGATGTCGAGTGAATATCAGTTCTATCTCATCATTCCAATTTATATGATCCCACCCCGATTAGTTTTGGCACAGTCATAATTGGACAGCTGCTATTATAGTGATTTTCCAAGCATAGCTTAGATGTGGCACAAGGCCGAAATTAGGGGTGGGAGCCCAGTGAGAATCGAGCTCACTACTCAGTCGTAATTGTTCTAGCGAGACAAGCTTGCTAACCATTACACCACCTCGAGGTAATCGGACAGCTGCTATTATAGTGATTTTCCAAGCGTATCTTGGATATGACACAAGGCCGAAAGTAATGGGCACCCAGTGAGGATCGAACTCACCACTGATTCTTAATTGTTTTAGCGAGGCAAGCTTGCTAATCATTACAACAAATCGAGGTACCCAACAGCTGCTATTATATACGTCATGCTAACGTTCATATTATACCTTTGTTCTTAGCAGCTAGGACAGTTTCATTTTCCCCCTCTAATATACGTAAAATATTATTATTAGTAGTAGTAGTAGTAGTAGTAGTATTAACTTTATTTTATTTCCTTTGATTTCTGATGTGTACTCATTTCTTTCTGGTTCCCGCCCAGGGACCTAAGGTTAGAAATGGCATCATGACATTTTTCACTGGCAAAAAAAAAAAAAAAAAGAGAACAATTTTTTGTCTTTCTTTAAGGCTTCCAAGGATCCCTTGAATTAGTCTACTGAAATCTTTTCCAAACAATCCGAGGGCTCCAATTACAACGGGTATTGTTGATGTTGCTATGTGCCACATTTTTGGGATTTATTACTATTATTATCATTATTATTATTATCATTATTATTATTATTATTATTATTATTATTATTATTATTATTTCCTTGAATTTCTGTTGTCTACACATTTTCTTTCGGGTCCCAAACAGAGGCCTAAATTCAGAAATGGCTTTATGACATTTTTCACTGCACATTTTTGTAAAAAAAAGAAAGAAACAGAATCTCATAAGAACACACTTACTTTACATAGAATAATTGTTTGTATTTCTTCCAGGAATCGCTTCAGTGAGTCTACCGGAACCTTTTCCAATCATTCCAAGGGATCCAACTACAACTGTTCTCATTTGACACATTTGTTAGATTTCCACTTCAAAATCATTGTACTTTGATAGTTTTTTGAAGATCTTTAAAGATACATTATAATTTGCAGGGACTGCCATGTCAATAAGAAATTATCATTATTATTATTATTATTATTATTATTATTATTATTATTATTATTATTATCCTCATGTCCTGCATTGGGCTCTCAGAATTAAAGTGCAAAGACTACTGAAAGGTCGATAATTTAAAAGTTGCTATAAACGGAAATGTAAAACCACCCCACTTACAAACTAAAATTAATTTTTAGCATTTTTTCCTCTTAACACAAATGATGTTAACCGTCGTTTTTTTTTCAACTGAATTCCTCTTGAATCAACACAGCGAGCATCAGAACGGATTTTTTTTTCAGTAATTCCTTTTCTTTTTTCTGATGCAATATTTCCAGTCGATCGACCGATCAATACAAGATTTATAACAATATAATGAGACGAGGCGTGTGCCAGTCTTCATCAGGTCTTTTGTAAAATGGTCTTTCTTAATTTTCTTGTTTCATTTCTCATTTTATATTCTTCTTAAAATGTTCTTCGAGAAAAAAAGAAATGTTGATTATGCCAAAGCGTTTATCAGGCCGATTCCATTTATTTTGTGAACAGTTTTACTTTCTATTTTTTACTCTATCATTATTCTGGAATAACTTTTTAAATAAAACTTTTCTTTTTATCTACTTTCCTCTTAAAGTCGTTTCTTAATCTTTACCATTCACATAATCTTTATTCCTAGATCTATTATCATGTCATTAAAATTATTTTTATTAATATTTATTATTTCGCTTTCGTACAGCACATGATGATGGTGGCTAGTAAAAAAGTTTATTTTCAGCTCAGCTCTCGTGACTTCTGAAAATAATCCGCTCATTTCTTCTATTCATTAACAGAACTGTATTAAGTTCCGAGCAGACAAGCTTTTTGTAATAGCTTTATTTCCAAGTCACAACAAAATATACGCAAGTTTTTCAATACTTTTTGTACAAGACACCAATGTTCCAAGGGAGACTTGTATTCTAATTACTTTCTTTGAGAGTTCTTCCCAAAATTTAACAATTTCATATTTGTCGTTTTTATTTCCATTGAAACCACTTATCGTGTAAAATGTACAGTAGAGATAGAAAATCCTTTTTATAATTATCGGCAGTACTATATCTAGTTCTTCGTGCTCTAATGTTGACGTAAAACTAAAACTACTACTACTACTACTATTGTCATTATTATTATTATTATCATTATTATTGGATTTCTGTTGTATAGACATTTTCTTTCGGGTCTCAACCAGAGGCCTGAGGTCAGAAATGGTTTCATGATATTTTCCATTGATCTGGTTTGTAAAAAAAATACTTAAAAATAAATCTTAAGACAACTCATTTTACAGAGATAAAAACCTTCGAAAGGTGTAAACTGGACTTGTGTGTACAATTGTTTGTATTTCTTAAGGTATGGACTACCAGGAACCTCTTCAATGAGTCCATTGGAATCTTTTTCAAATTAATCCGTGGGCTCCAACTATAACTCGAATTATTGATGGCAATCCCTTACAGTTTCCTAATATTCTATTTAATGTCAACACTATTGTAAATTTAATATCCAAATCTCTTTGGAGACTAATTCTTTACTTTTTGTTCATGATGTTTAATCGACGGCCGTGAGATTGAAAACAACCTTAGATGTTTAGTAAACTGTGTCGAAACACTATTTAGACCATTTAAATAATTCCGAAAGTGTTTACTTTTAAAAGTTCCTATATAACTGAAATATACTTAAAATAACGATTGGAAATCAACATTATTCGAGGGAATTTTTTAAAATATTTAATACAATGTCTTTTATGATATTTAAGGCCAGATAATGCAATAGATTAAGTGGTTGAAAAGACCTCAGCACCCTCTTTTAAAAAAAAACTATAGAAAATATAGATATTTAACAACTGTTTTGAGAATTATGTATTTTATATTCATTTATCCAGTGAAAAAATAAAAATGGCGTGTAGAAAATGATTGTACAATACTGCATGTTGTTTCTCTTTAAGTTTGACAAAATGACATTATAAATGAAAGAAACATTTCATTAAAACCAATGCAGTTGTTTTTGTAACTGCTGGATTTAAAAGGTGCACTCAATAATGAATTTCTGAGCCATTGTTAAACAGTCGCTTCCGAGCGTGACATATGAACCTTTGAAGCCTTTTGATTATGAATGAATAACCTCGTCATTTACCGGAAATTGTAATGGCAATATTAGCTGTTCCCTTTATAAGGAAACATTCGGCATTCATTAACCCAGCAGCCAGTGCTAACTTCGGTTGAACTTTTATAAAATCTTTCACTTTAGATAATTTATCAGAAAACATATTTCTCAAGTTCATTAAATGACATTGGCATCTCTAGTATTAATGGGGTCTCTTTCCTAACTATTTGTTTTAATTAACGTGGAACGTCAACATCTTAAGTAATTCTTTTCTCTTCTGATTACATATGCTATATATTTTAGTAATTACTATTTTTGAAAGTCCTCACGTGCTGTGGTTTCTGTTAGTTGTTACAGATCTATGTGATTCTGTAGCGCCAGTACATAATGCTCCAAGGACGTTCCTCGCTAAAACCTACAAATTTTATTCGCAGGGAGTTATACATAACCATTGCTCTGTGAATGCAGTTGTACACAGCTGACAGTTCAGATATTTCTGAACAAGCCTGATGACAGGAAAAACATGCAGAGTAATGGATCATTCTGACGAGGTTATTTAATGAAACATAACTCGTGTTTTGGGTTTTGTGACAATTTTTGGTGTTGGGGGAAACTATCCCTAGCACTGTTTCTTTAATATTTAGCATCGTTAGGGGTAATCCCTTAGAAGAAAGCCGAAATGTCGAACTGTTGCATGGCAATAATCAGACTTCCGGTACGTCACCTCAGTTCTATCCCATTTATTATTTCCGTAATCCTGTCGATACCAAAAACATCTAAGGTGTATGGCATCTATAATACAATTGCATCTGTTCCTGTTGCTTTGTTTCTATTCATTCTGGTCACTGCTTATCTAACTCCAGGCTTTAATATTTCAGATTCTACCATATTTCTGCATATTGCAGGTTTCCCTCTTTCGTCATGTAAGAATTATCCGGCGTATTTGTACATTTTTTTTCTTTTCAATTATTAGATTTCCTCGATTTTTATAACAGATTAATATACTTGCTTGATTCTGAAATCTCCGGTTTGGAGCGAGCATCTTGGTTATTTTCCTCTTGCAGACGAACATATTTTGTATCTTCTTGCAAATTTCACTTAATCTGATAAAACGTCAAATAGAGTAGGAATTGGAAGATTTTCTTTTCCTTCAAGATATTTACATCTATGGCAAACAGATCAAGAGATAAAAATGGCGGGTAGGAAGCTCACCTCATTTAGCAATGGAAATAATGTGTTAAATATTTTTAAAGTAGAAAGAAGAAACTCAAAGTCCAACCTCTTTCCTTTTGCTGGGCTCAGAATAAACTTTACTACTATATAGACATCACCCAACTACTTTTAAAACAGACAATTATAAAAAGAAATAAACAAAACTCAATATCAAACCCCTTGAAAATGGTCGATACCGTTTGGGCCAATAGACACGACGGAAAACTATTATCCTCCCTTTTGCCCTAAACAAATGGAAAGATATAAATTTATTTAATTTTATGAAATTTCGAGAAATTCATTTTCATACAGCTTAATGTTTATATTAACTATAAGCAAAAGTCCTTGGGGAATTTAAATTCTCAATTTTTATTTGTTTCCTTTTTTCTGCTCTGAATCGTAAAATAAAAATTGAAATAATGCTATATTTTTATAGCTGAAATTTCCACGGCACACACTAAGAAAAGAAAGTTTGGAGAGATTTCGACACTCACTGGAAATATTGAAGGTACGATGAACATAAGAAAACAGTGAGTAACCTACATAGCAGGCCTGTGTAAACGGATGGCAAACCAGAGACTGATGATTAAAACACAAACAACAATTAAAATAGATTGGAAGTTGCGAAGAACTGTCATCGTCCAAGACCTGAAGGGACATGGTACATAGAAGAAGAATTCTAATGCTAAACTGTAGGCAATGAGTTTTGGGAAAAGGGCGTTGCCTATATCTTGAAAATCGCCATTGGAAATCAAGAAATGTAAATCCCATCGGACATTATTCCACACACGCTTTATTGTAACCACGTATAGCCAACAGACTAGAGGTTCAAATAGCACGTCTAATTTAACTAACTCGGCTTATGTTGGCACAGGACTACATGAACGGCGCATCCAGTGAGGATCAACATCACTTCACAAAGTAAAGGTCAACCCGACATGATCGGTCAGGCACAAATTATTTACTCCGCTTGGCTTAGTTCCGGTCCAAGTTCTCAGACTTCGTGACAATTAGTGGTAATTGGTCAACCAGTGTGGATCAATAGCCATTACCTCACGCCCAGGCAAACCAAAGATTACACTCAGTTTCTTCCTAAGTAAAAAACTTAGAATTTATTTAGAATGTCATGGAAAATTTTCAAGAACAGAAAATACAAATGTAATGTGTCGTCTTATAATATTTATCGCAAGAGTTGGATTGTATCTATTTTAATCGTAGTATATTTGTTTTTAAAATCTTATTATGCAACTAATAGAAAGTTGAAGAGCCCCTAAAAATAAAATGCTACTAAACAATGTTGTTGTAGGTGCATAAAGGGTTGAAATTAGAAATGCTTATAATGAGGATAGGAAGGAAAAATAACAGTTGATTGTATTGGATGAGTTCGTAGCGATCCGGGAAGCATTCTCTTGGGATTTTGTTCCACAAAGAAAAACTTCTGGGGAAGAAGCCATATGAGTAGAATTTCCACATACATATGGAATAGGACCCTGTGTGCGTGACATCACAGGTCTTAGATGTGAAGGTCTGAATTAGTCGAACTAAGAAATATAAATCGCCTTAACATTTGCTATGAAAATATTGATAGTTTAGTTAGTGGCTTGCAACGTTTTGTCTTTTGGAAAGTGATTATACAATGGAAAATAATTCCTCACTCACAAGATCGAATGAATGCTATTGATATTTTCCAAGGGTTGAAAGTGAGAATTGGGAAGCCCATGCATATATACGAAGGTGTGCTGAAAAGTGCATAAGCTCACTATGAAGAAATGATGCTATGAAATCTTGCATGCAAATGTAATTTTGTCCTTTCTTAGTAATAAATGCATTGATTCTTTCCAGGTAAACTGATATTTAACTGTTCACAGAAGACTTCAAAAGTATCTAGTAGCGACTTCTGTAGAAAATAAATAAAAGATAGTATCATAGTTTTATCATTGCTTCAGATAAATGGTTTAGCCCCCAAGGATATTCATGACGACATGGTTACTACATTAGATGATGACGTTCCAGCTTTATGGACATTGAAAAACTAATCAGTTGAATTTAGGAGGGGAAGGGAGAGTTTGGAGCTGCCCCAAGGTCTGGATATCCTGGGCCTGTCACTATCGAGAAAAACATTGATTATGTTCCCCACATAGTGATCGATGACAACCGATTGACTATAAATCAAATAGCCAATGCTATTAGCATATCCCACAGAATCAATTTGTCATGACGAAGTATATGGTCAGTGGGTTCCATGTCTTCTGACATCTGATCAAAAGCGCACAACCTGATTACACTACGGAAAAATCTCACATGTTTTAAGGCAGGTCAGTCTGGTTTTCTTGAACGTTTCCTCACCTAAGATGGATGTTGGGTTCATCTTCAGCCAGAGACAAAGAGACAATCTATGCAGTGTAAACACCACTCCTCACCTGCTCCAAGTTCGTTTAATCTGCAGGAAAGATCATGGTCTTAGTTTTTTGGGAAGCAGTTACAAATGTCTCTCAAAAGCAAAAGCCCATTGAAAATGACAAAAGGAGACTAGTTTAATCAGAACAATGCTCCAGCGCACAAGACATTAGTTTTAATGGCTGTTGTGGATGACTGTGGCTTTTAAGTGGTTGATCACTCTCCTTATTCTCCTCATTTGCTGCTATATGATAATCAACATGAAAGCACTTGTTTGAAAACCAATATAATAATAATGAAGATATCAGATCTGCTGTTGATGACCTTTTTGACCAACAGGATAAAAGCTTATTCACCAATTGGATCCAAGCATTGTAATACCGATTCAAGAAATATGTGGACTCCAAGAAAGACTATATTGAAAAATAATCCTCATTTGGTCATCTTCCATGAAAGTATCTTGGCGAGTCTCTGAGATTATACCACTGGATTACAGTAGATTTGAACCCATTTGTCTATATACTCTCTTCCCCAATATGAAAAACAATTGGCCAGGGTCATAATAATGATGACATCTGCTGCTGGTGACGTTTTTTGCCTAACAGGATGAATGTTTCTTAACCAATGAGATCAAAGCACAGTAATTCACCAATGGATGAAGTGTATGCAACACAAGAGGGGCTATGTTGAAAAGTAAATCTCATTTGGTCACATTCCATGAGATTATTTTGGCCAGCCTATGAACTTTTCAGTTGACCTTCGAAGCATTTCTTATTATAAAGGATTTTTCATTTCTATTTCTAATCAAAGCCGTTATCTTTTTTCTTTTATTTCCTTGTGTTGCTTCTTTTTCTTTTTCGAATGCTTGACTTTTTTTTCGGGGGTGGGGATGGGGGTGCTTTCTTTTCCTTGTTTACTTTTTTATTCTTTTACTATTTATTTCATTGTTGTTCCTCGTGTATTCTTTTATTCTCCAGAATAATTGTCACTATTTCCCTTTCTATTTTTTAATTTATTCTCCTCTTCTTTCATATTCTCTCTCTCTTTTCCCTCTATCCCTCTCTCTCTCTCCTCTCCCCCTCTCTCTCTCTCTCCCTCCCCTACTTGCTCTTTCATATTCCCTCTTTTCTTAACTAAACCAAACTATGCCGGCTTACGGTTACATCGCGTTGAAACACCGGATCCTGGACGACCAATGAAGTTAAGCAACGTCGAACCTGCTCAATACCAAGATGGATGACTGCTTGCGAATATCAGATGTTGTAATCTTACATGTATAAGTGCTGTAATGAATAATGGTTCGGAATCGATAATCGGAGAGCCGGGTTTCAATTTCACACGGTTTGGTTATATTCATTTAAGAGCAAATGCCCAACAAGAACGATATAAATCAACATCTCTGTCCCCCATCTATGGGTCAAGTAGTAAGACTAATATCACTATATCAATATTATCCCCAAAAACTTATTTCAATCTAAAAATATTCCTTAGCGTTAAATAACCGGCAACGTGCAGATAAACCGTAGATAAAGAAACAATCATTAATCTACAATGATGCCTTCTTTTTCTCGATTAATTTCTGTCTTTTTTATTCATTATCCCTTTCGGTTCTTCTTTGTTTCTTTCTTTGCCCTTTTCATATCTCTCTCTCTCTCTCTCTCTCTCACTCTCTCTCTTACTTTATTTCTTCTTCTATCTTTCATTTTCCATCTTTTTTTGCTTTCTTTTTTCTTTTGCATTCATCGACCTTTTATACTTTTTCAGCGTTTCTATCTTTTTCCCATCATACCTATTTCCCCCTCGTTCCCTTTTCTTTCAAAATCTCTCTCTACATTTTATCCTTTTTCTGCACCCTCACGTTTTCTGCATTTATCTTCTTTTCTCTTCTTCTTTATCGTTCTTTTCCACAACCGCTGTCGTTTTTATTCTATTAACATCTTTCTTTCACGCTCTTTCTCCCTGCCTATTCTCTCTATATATAAACTTAAACATATCATGATTTCATCCAATGCTTACATGTCTCACAGGAAATGAATCTACCAAAGTCGGTCGGGACGTGTCATTATTATATTCCTGATTTCCAACGGCTGCATTTAATTCTGATTTTTTTTCGGCTTTCTTAATTTATTTAGTTCACTCGATCAGTTTTATTTCTTTGAAAGGGAAATTTTTTAATTGGAGAAAGCGAGAAAAAATTCAATTTAGAATATGAAGTTTGTCTCGGGTGGGGTGGGGTTCTCATTAACCATTAATTTTTAATCGTTTCGTGCTATTTAAGAATCAGACTGATATTTTCTTTTTTAATGTAAGACTATATGCATGAAGGTGCACGCGCGTAGGCCAACACTAACACGCATTATATATATATATATATATATAAAAGTGAACATAGAAGTCAGCACTTAGAGGCGACAGTCTGTTTCATGCTATATGCAATCGTCAGGCCTGACGATTGCATAAAGCATGAAACAGACTATCGCCTGTAAGTGTTGACTTCTATGTTCACTTTTATATTTACACACGCTCTATCTCTGATATTGAGCACTTTATTCCATAAATATAAGTAAATATATAAAAAATGCATGTATCGTCGAAAAGTACTTTCAAACGTTTTCATGGTACATTTCAAACGTTTGAATGTACCTTCATTACCTGAAGGTACTTTCAAAGTAGATGGTACAATCATAGGTCGTCATTTAAGCTAGTAAATCTTAGGTACTCTACCTAACTAGCTAAACATGTGTGAAATTTGGAAGAAATCAGGGATCCGATTTTAAGGTGGAACATTTTTTTAAAAAGAAAAGACTTATAACAACGACACAAACAGTTGCAACTTTTACTAACGGGAAAAATTAGTAATTATGATATTTCCCGATCAAAAGAATCTTTTGAACCAAAATTCCGGTCTTGAGTCCTTGTAAACATATTAAGAAATTCCTCTTAAGCATATATTATGTTAGATAAAAAAAAATGGGATTTCAATTAACCCGACACCGATACATTCTTCTTCTTCTTCTTCTTCTTCTTCTTCTTCTTCTTCTTCTTCTTCTTCTTCTTCTTCTTCACATCCACCGTTTCTATTACACACAACGACGTGTGTTTGTTTATTTATTTTTAAAAATAATAATATAGCGTTCATTATTTTTAAAAATAAAAATAAAGCATTAAGAGGTTATTTGATAAAAATCGCCTGAGGATACCATCAGGTTGAAACCAAGGTAGCGGATTCAACTGACCTGATTTTCAAAGTGTATATATATATATATATATATGTGTGTGTGAATTGCTGAAAAATTTATTTTAACATTTTGTCACTTGCCCTTACACACACACGCACACGCACACACACACACACACATATATATATATATATATATATATATATATATGTGTGTGTGTGTGCGTAAGGGCAAGTGACAAAATGTTAAAAGAAATTTTTCAGCAATCCCCGTACACACACACACATATGTGTGTGTGTCTGTGTGTTATTGAAGCAACAGAAATGTTCTACAGAAAGATGTTGGGAATTCCATGGACTCAAACATGTGACGAAGTTTTAGAGAAAATGGAAACAAAAAACACACATCCATTTAACATCAGGAAGACGCATTTGACATTTCTAGGACGCATAATGTGGAATGAAGAAGATGGATAGAGACAGAGGAAAACGACAAATAACCTCCCTAGTGAGGTTGAGTAAATGGATAGACGGAATAAGTTTTAGAAGAAATAACTAAAAGACAAAATGAATTAAGCGCTACAAATGGATACGACAATAGAAGAAGAAGAAGAAGAAGAAGAAGAAGAAGAAGAAGAAGAAGAAGAAGAAGAAGAAGGAGGAGGTTGAGGAGAAAAAGAAGCTGCATTAAATAACAGATTTTTCACATCAGGAGACGCCATATTAAAATGTGTATAAATATTTAAGAAGCGTATAAATTTTGATACGCGCATTTCCCATACTGTCAAGCTTTGTCTGTTTTACATAATCACATATTACCTGTATTATTATATTTTAATATAACATATTACTTGTATTATTATATTTTAATATCACATATTACTTGTATTATTATATTTTAATATCACATATTACTTGTATTATTATATTTTAATATCACATATTACTTATACGAGATCACATATTACTTACATATGAATTGATTTGAATTAATTTACATTCTAGAATTTCAAAACTTGGCATGGCTTAGCGAATAAAATCTTGTCCATCAAACTGCTAACACCCAGTTCTTGATAATGACCGAGATGATTGAAAGTAGTTGAACGAAAACAAAACAAAAGACGATCTTTAGTCAATCCATCCTCAAGTTTGATTCGAATGTAGAAAAATACAATAAAATGGCGCTGTAATGGTGCAGTTGTCATGGAATTGAAAAGGGTAAATCGTGAATCTGGAGACTATGTCTTGACTTATGTGATATACACACATCGTTCGGCAAACGGTTTTCTCTTCTTTATTCCCGCCATGTTTCTAGGTGATAATGGTGTGTGTTGCAACAAGATAAGGCTAAAGCCCATTCCTGCAAGTGCGATAGGAAAGAGTCTCATGATGACGCAGTTGAATTTAGGGTAATCGATTCGACACCAAATTAGCACAAAGTGCGCAATTATAGTTAACGCACCTCAATGCACTGCATACAAATCCTATAATCTCCGACTGACATAGGTATAGGATCAACGCATATTGTTATATCCAAAAACCTGTCGAGTAGATGCCATTTACCAGGCGACAAAAGGATCAACAATTTATTAGGAAATTGTCTATAATTTAGGGTGTTTTTATTGATTTATATTTAACAGGCAAAAATATAAGGTAAAATATATGTAAAGATATAAGGAAATAGTGTATGTATATATATATATATGTATATATATATATATATATATATATATATATATATATATATATATATATATATATATATATATATTATTTAAATCTTGCTTTATTTATGAAGGAAAACAATTTATCGGAGATGACGCGTTTATCCATATATTTATGTAATTTTCTGCCGCCACATTTTGGTCTGATAAATCCGAAACATAATATTTAACGTTATTGGTCTTGACCTGGCATCTCGGCTTCAGTCCCTTTCCCACTGACATAACGTATCTTCCCTCTGCCTTTTCTATAAATAATTTCATGGTAATTGTTCGGATGCCCTTTTCAATATTCTACCTAAACTTTATGAATTTAAGCGCAGTACTAGTTTGGCGGCAAGGTCTCATCATGGCTAGATATAACTATAAGTTCTATGGTAACAGTTTCTTCTGTCGCAGTTCTTACTTGTGGAAACCTCTTCCGACTTCTTGTTTCCCAGTCAACTTTGATCTTCAAAAATTTAAATGCAATGACACCCATTATCTTCTGCCTTTTTAATTCATATTATTTTCTTGTCCCCTCTCCTTAATGGTATTTTTCTCATATTCTCTTATACTCAGTAACCTCCCGCGTCCTAGTGGCTTTATTGTGTTGCTTGGGGTGAAATGATTTTTAAAAGAATAATCCTGTCATAACAGTAAGTCTGATCGTTTTGATAAGTTCAAATTGACAGATGATATCAAAAATGACCTACAAACTGTTGTAAACAAGGGCAAGGAATTGCTTGTTAATTTTAACGCCTCCTAAATGTTACTACACTTTGTTAATCATCTGATTGATCCTTTTTACTTTTCATCAGCATACCTGTGACTCATTAAGCATTCTCGGGATAACGTTTTATGCTGTAATCAAGTAGAAAGATTATATCGAATCAGTTGCTATGTCTGCTGCTAGGAAAGTTAGTTCACTGTGTTGTGCCAGACAATTTTTTTTCTTGCCAGAATCTATCTTACACTACTGGTTTTGTGCTTCTGCTTTGTATTTAGAAATCCTTGATAAAATCCTAAGGGTCTGAAAATGTAAGTTTTATCTCGGCTTTGGCCACGTTCACAATGTCCTAATGTAGCTTTCCTTTTCTATAAATAATTTCATGGTAATTTTTCTGATGAACTTTCTCCTGTGATAATTATATCTTCTCTCACACTTCTCGCCTGTGAACCTATCTTCCACCCTTCTTGCTTTCTATCGAATTTTAATCGTCAAAAGTTTAAATTCTATGTTAATCGTTATCTTTTGTCTTCTTAATACTTTTATTGTTTTCAATTCTTATTAGTGTTTTATTTTTCTTATATTCTTTCACACACAGTAACACATTGTGTTTTAGTGACTTGAGGTGGAATGATTAAAAATATATATCTCTTCCATCATGCTCACCACACGACTAAAAACATGCTAAGACGCCACTCTCCAACACACCACTTATCTCCAAATACATTCTGAAGTTATATAATAATAATAATAGAATTAATCCAAAACAAATCGATATAGCTATCCTCACAACATACCAAAATAAGAACCGATAAACACGTTTTCCTCAGTAATAAAGTTTACTGCAAAATTAATGATATACATTTTATCCGCAGTCAACAGCTGCACTGACACAATCAGCAACCGCAAGAGTAGCATGCACATATAGATATAAATATATATATATATATATATATATATATATATATGAATGTAAATGTGTGTGTGTATATATATATATGTATATATATATATATATATATATATATATAGAGAGAGAGAGAGAGAGAGAGAGAGAGCGAGAGAGAGAGATGTATGTTATTGAAGCAGCAGAAATGCTGTTCTACTGAAGGATGCTGAGAATACCATGAAACGAACACGTGAGCAACGAGGAAGTTTTAGACAAAACAGATACAAACAAAAACAGACCTATGCTTAACAACAGAAAGAGACAGTTGACATTTCGTGATGGGGAAAGAGTATTTGGAAAATTTGACACCCACAGGACATAGTGAAGACAACAGGGGAACAGAAGAAAACAGTGCATAAGCTACTTAATGGACTTGTGTATGGATAGCGAAGCAAGTTTCAGGGGAGATAACAAAATGTCAAAACTTATTTAACGCTACAAAAAAACATGAAATAGATAAATTTATACTCACACACACGATATATATATACATGTGTGTGCATGTGTATAAATTTATCTATTTTTCTTCTATCTATCTATCTATCTATCTATCTATCTATATATATATATATATATATATATATATATATTTATATCTTTCCATCTATATATATATATATATATATATATATATATATATATATATATATATAAAGAGAGAGAGAGAGGTAGAGAACGAAAGAGGGTGGTTTAAGAGCCAATGTCTTTGACATGATTTGTCGTACATGATTCACTTATTCTGCTTTTTTATTTTTTACTCTAGCATAATAATTCATATTTATTCCGACTTCGTAATATAATATTTAAATTATTAGGTTGGTGCAAGAATAATGTCGTTTTCTCACATATGTTACTATGTGAGAAAATGACATTATTTTTGCACCAACCTAATATTTCATAGTAATTTATTTTGTATATAATTCTAATCAAATGGATTTAGTCTTGAGAGTCGATTAACTGTCAAATTAGTTGCAATAATCACTATAGACCTTCTAGTGCAATTGTAGTCTTAATTCATGTGTTAGAAATAATCACCCTCGATTAATGAGTCCACGACAATCCCATATAATCAATCAACAATCAACCGAATTATGTTTATCTTATCTTCCCATTATCTTAATATTGTAGTTTTCAAGAGAAAAAGTTTGAATGTTTATTTAGGTAACATTTTGTGCAATTTGTTTATATATTCTAGTTATGCATGCATTGCATGCAAAAGAATTGGGATAGATTGGCAGGTCAGAAGATCAAGTTAGGTAGATAAATGTGAAAAAGTTGCGATAGATACTTATATATTGTTCGATGGTAAATTCAATTTGAAGTTATCTGAATTTTAAGTACTCGACGAAGAAAGCCTCTTGAGATAAATGATTTAATCTGTTTGTGACATGAAACGAAATACCAAATACAAATTATTTACAAAAAATACAGCTACTGTAAGTTTTTATTAGAAATGTTCGAATATATTTGCACATTTGTCTTTGTGAAAACAATTTACAGCCTTTGAAGGATAACATCAATATAGAAAGTCATAAATAAAAATCGGGTTTCTTTTTTTTTTCTCTTCCTTTTCAAATCTTCAGTGGAGACAGAAGAGAGTATAGTATGAAAAACCAAAATATATATCAGAAAAACTATTTCGCATTTCCACCCTTAAATCTGACTTATTCTCTCATTGATAATTAGCTTATAAATGAAATGGATTGTTTATAAGATGATATTCTAGCGATCAGGTAATTTGAACAGTTTTAATCAATCTGTTTATGTATCATGCGATCCAGCGTTTCTCTTGTCTCGTTAGATATTCGCACACTTTCAATAAATTAAATTCAAAGAATGACCCCAATTTTTGAGCACATGCTCGAGTGGTTAGAACGTTCATTTGGCGAACAGGAAACCCGGGTTCGAACCTGACCATGATCGATTTTTCAGGTAGGTGATTCTTGTTGGTTTTGGACTTTTTAGGCGATCCTTGGAAAGTGCTTGAAAAACATACCACGGTTTCACAGGACTATTTCGTGAGCTAAAGATGGTTATCCAAGCACGAAGTCACAAGTCATCGTGACTGAGGTTTTGGGGCCACTGACCTTGTTCAGTCTGTTGATCACGCTATATTATACGCTCTCTTCCAGAAACTGTATCTAAGGTCCGCTCAGCACCTTGCTGTATAAACCACAAGTGGACTCTGTTGGTGCTTACTATATACAAATATTCTTGTTCAGGTGTCTGCAACTGAGATTAGATAGCCACCATAGCAGATAGTCATACTCGGATACGAGTGACCAGACATTATCTTATGTAACCGCAATTTTGTTGTAACGCGTCATATTCTGAGTCTACATGATTTAATCTGAATAAGGCTATATCTTGCGTGTCGAACGAGAATCGAAAACAATACCTCCAGATTTTGAGCGTTGTAGCAAACTTTTATCGTCGATAATTTATCTAGTGTTTACGTTTTTCACTCGCTTCTCAATTCATATAGTCTTGTGTCAGACTATATTAATTAGTAAACAATTTATGTCGCGGCTTACAGCAATGATTAACAGTATGTTCTTACATACTGTTACATGTTGATCCTCACTGGGTACCTTCAAAATATAGCAGTCCATTAGATCGACTTTTAGCAAACACAACTTGAAATCCATTCGTTAGTTAAGTACATCTCTCTTTACTCTTCACAGTAACTTTGAATATATGGTATGTTTATGTAAACTTTGATTTTGATTGATTCGTTTTCTCAAGCTGATCAAGCTTTTGTAGGTTATTTAAATCTATAAAATATTTTTAGATTGTAAATACATTTTTAAATACTAAAGATTTCGTGATTCAAGTCTTACTAAGTAACGAATAGCTGGGAGGGGGAGAAGAGTTGGACCCATACCTTTCCTAATGGAATTTGCTTGAAAGTGAATATAACAAACCCAGATGAAAGTGGAATTCAGCTCACTGATTGACAATTCCGAGCCATTATTTATTACGCCACCCACACATCCAAAATTAGAATACCTGATATTCCGAAGGGCTCACTAGAAACGTTTATCTAGTTACTGAACAGGCTAGAAGTGCTTAACTTCGCTGACCCTACTGGAACCGGTATTTTGAGGCTGTATAACGGTAAACTTTAGGTATTTGAGCGTATCTCCAAATAATATGGATGTATTTGTAATACAGCTGTTATCGGCAATAAAAGTTGAATCCATGTGTCAAGTTCAAATTCTGACAGAGATTTTACATTTATTTCGCAATACCTTTGGAAAAATATGAATCTTATGAACCCATTCTTCGAAATGTCCGTTTAAAAATATTAACCATATATTTTCCCTTCTCTACTTCATGAATTTTTCAGTGTGGATATATCTCTTGGAAACACATTTCTTTTGGAAACACATTTCTCTTGGATACACATTTCTCTTGGAAACACATTTCTCTTGGATACACATTTTTCGAAGCCTATTTTACGTGACGCGTTTTTATTTCAATAATTAAACCGTCCTGGGTAAGACGAGAAACTACATCCTACAACAAAGCCTTTGATTAGACTGCTTTGTGGAGCATGGAACCGCCTCTTAATTGCTGATGTTCTCAGCTCTACCCTAACCCGGAGTGGTAGCACCTATTATGGTCCCAGCTATGAGCGAATAGCTAATCCACCAAATGTGATCAAAACACTATAAAAGTATAAAACTAGGTTTTAATACTAGCAATACAGTCTTTGGAAAAATTATTACAAGCAGTAGATTTTCGAAAAAAAATATTACCAGCGATACATCTTTGGAAAAAAAATATTACCACAATAAAAATCTTGTCGGCATTAAATAACCTATTGAGATTGGTATGTCGTCAAACAAAACGATGCCACCCAAACTTATAATTAAAACTATTGTAAATGCATTTGAGTTTATTTTCTAATGTTATGTCTTTCACATTTATTTCAACATGATTTTTATATGTATCTTCTTCGAAAACCTCCTTTTAGTTGCTGGACTTTTTATATTGATAAGTTTATGCCTTGAAATAAGTTCCTCACTATGAAAGGATGACGTATCCTTTCTTTTAATCTTACTTGCCTTTGATGATTTTATTACACCACAAGCTATTGTAAAATAATGTTATCATTTTATTGCACACACTTCAGTGTTTGTTTAATACTTCTTAATCTTTCATTTAGTTATGTTTTTTCTCGATTACTGTTTTTCAGATATTTTTGGTTTTCTAATTGATCGCAGTTCGGATGATTGAATTTTTAAAAGCTCCTATCTTCATAGTTCCTATCTTTCTAAGCTGAAAAAATAAATTGTTTTATAGAAATCGAAATAAATATATTGGGACGAAGTAAAAGTACATTCGCTCTACATTCGTGAGAAGCACGAAGGCATGAGCAAAAATCTTAAGTAATTTCTCGAAGTTTACGAGCCCCCAAAAAATGAGAATCAGTTTGAAAACTCAAAATTCCCACAATATCGTTAGTTTTAACAGCCATTATATCATCCAAATAAATATTTAATACTAAATGTTATTGATAATAAATCAATATATATATATATATATATATATATATATATATATATATATATATATATATATATATATATATATATATATATAATTGCCAAGAGGATAGAATCCAGATTGAACTAAATGCCCAGGACAGAGTAAGAATATAAAAGGCTCAAACACTAATATTCCATGGTTATAATTTATTACATTGGAATCGTAATCACGATATGTCATCAGACATAAAATTGAAAAAGAAATCAGAAAATTAAATTGTAAATGCCTTTGCGTTTAATTAATTTCTTGAAATTAATTAATATTCCGATTTATATTTGACTTTGTAAGACTGATGAATTGGATCGTGATTATGATTCCAATGTATTAAATTATAAGCATGGAATATTAGTGTTTGACCCTTTTTTATTATATATATATATATATATATATATATATATATATATATATATATATATATAATAACAGATAAAAAGTTATTGTCACTAGTGCCATAAATAGAAAACTATAAACATATCAATTCGGAATTTAATCTCCGTCGAAGTAGTCGCCTTCTGAATCCACACAATTTATCCGGCATCGTTTTCACTGTATTAGACTAGCGATCAGCCATTATATTCTATTGGATGTCCTTGACGTCTTGACATCTTCTTCCTTTCACGGGTGATTTAATTTTGGGGAGAAAAAGTTAAAAGGAGAGAGATCTTGGGAACATAGTTGTTGTCGGAACAAGGGAATGATGTGCTTGGAAAAAACAGCTGCAAGAGCCATGTTCATTGATGGAACATCGGTGGTATAGTAGGACAACCACACTCCAAAAATCTGCTATAAACCAGCCCTGCTATAAATCCCTGCTATAAACAAACGTTGTCGTTGAGAAGGTTATAGCTTAGTTTAAATGCACGGCATAGTTCAAGGTTAATATGTGCCAATCGGCTTTACTATGCAAATTTTAGCTGAATTATTATAGCAACAGTCCCGTTACTTTTTGATCAGATCTCGTGTATATATATATATATATATATATATATATATATATATATATATATATATATATATATATATATATATATATATATAGATAGATAAAACCATTTTTAGTGCAGCGTCAAAAGTTTGTGAATTGCTGTATCATATATATATACACAACATATGCCTCAGATCGATTATCATTTGGCTTTGATCGAGAGAAGCAGGTAGATTTCAGCGAGATCTATACTTCATCGAACCTTATATATTGGGGCTACACAATCACAGAATTATCCAGATAACAGAAACAACATCACTTTATGTTATAATCCGATTCTTTGTACCACGGTGATAGTCCAAGGTAGAACCAATAAAGAAGAGCTCGAAGGCGGATATGGAATAACACAGATATATTACAAACAGGAATATATACACAGAGGTAGAATAGTGTTAGTACAAACAATCAGGTTTAGTAGTAATTGTCTGAACACGACTCTATTTCGGCCTGCCTCTGACTCGACTGACTGACTCGCTCGCTCTGACTGACAGACTCCTGACGGACTTCACTCTAGACTTCAGACTGAACTCAGACTTCAGACGGAACTCTCAGACTTCAGACGGAACTCCCTGCTTCCTCTTGAGGCGCAGTATTTATTACGTATGGAATAGTCCATTATGTTATTATGGGTAAGGTCCCATAACACTTTAAAATTTCCAATGGGAGCAACAGCAAAGATGTGAGTAGCAAATATAAATCGAAGAGGGAATAGTGACATAATCAAGATGTTGCCATTCCACACTACCCCAAGCAAAAGGCAAGGAAGGTAACTCCCATCATTACTGGAACCATAATTAACAGCGACTGGAATTGACAAAACCTATTTTCCTGATAAAATCTTTTAGCAGAAAGATTTTATAAACTTCAACCGAGAGCAAGTTTGAATGCACGGGCAATGAATTTCAAATGGTTCATTTTGAGTGAACGGCTAATATTACCATTACCACTGACACACACACAAACATATATGTATGTATGTATGTATGTATCCCTCCATTTTTCAAAAGATCACTCCACGCCCTTTTGATTTCTCGAAAAGGCGGAGAAAATTACAAGTTTATAAACAATATAATTATATGTTTTCACCTTTAAGTAAAAGGAAACATTATGATTAATTTTTATACAATTATATTTGAGCAATTTCTAGTCTACATTCTCCTCTGTCTCGATGTCGAAATTAGTGGTTCGACGTCCGCTTTTTTTATGTCATGTAGAAACGATAGTTGAGCCACGCATGCTTTGTTGTGTTCTCGGTAGGCATTAAAAACAGAATACAAACCAGTACCTATGTTTCGGGACTTTTTCAAAATTACATTGAAGCCATCATTTTAAAACAATCAGGAATAAGTTGACTTTCAATTAAATATATGTTTTTTACTTCTGGGAATACTCAAAGTATTTTCTTATTAAATAATACTAATTTAATTTCTTCTTCCATCGACGCAATATCGGGTTTCGAAATCTACTATATGAAAGTACTATGTTCAATTAAGTGGATATATATATATATATATATATATATATATATATATATCAAATCTCATGTGCCGGTTTCAGGCTGTCGGTTTCCTGGAAACTGATCTGCTTGACCCTCATACGTCGAATCTTGACGGGAGAGTCGATCATATATATATATATATATATATATATATATATATATATATATATATATATATATATTGTTGTGGATTCCGGGATAAAATCCGGTCTTAAATGAATGAAAAACGTAGGACTGAAATATAGCAAATAAATGTATTGACATAATAATACAATTGGTAATACGGTTAGTAGATCCAGAAATGCGGTTAGTAGCAATATATAGTCTGGGAAATTCAGTATCGAAGTATGACTTCATTCTGAGTCTACGTGCTCGCAACTGTGACTCCTACAAAGCGGTTACCTCACACTCTTACTCTCTCACTGTATTACTGTCACTGTCCCTCTCTTACTCCCGGGTATTCACCGGCAGCAGTACAAGTACACACTAGGCGAGTCCACTTGTAGAAAAAAGGGGTGGACCCCTTAACATATATATATATATATATATATATATATATATATATATATATATATATATATATATGTTAAGGGGTCCACCCCTTAATATATATATATATATATATATAGTACTCAATGTAAATTTATAGGGTATAAATATTATAAATTAACTGATTTGAAATATGGTTTCTTCGCTACACAGTAATAACCATGTTTTAAAAACTGATGCTAAAAACTTCAAAATTAATTATATAATTAATTTTGAAGGTTCTAGCTTTAGTTTTTTAAACACGGTTATTACTGTGTAGCAAAGAAACCATATTTTATATCAGTTAATTTATAATATATATATATATATATATATATATATATATATATATATATATATAATACTAATTGGTTTTTAGTAAGGATAATTCCCAAAAAGATATTAATCCAAATAGAACTCAATGTAAGAGATGAACATAATGATAATCCTTAAAAATTAATCTCCGTTATAATTTATTTGATGTATATATTTAAATATTAATCTCTTCAAACCGAAGTGTCCTTTTAGAAATGAAATCAATTTGTATAGACAGATAGGAAAATGGAAGAGGAAAAAAGAAAGAAAAAGGGAAAAATTTATATAACAAAAAAAAAAGAAAAAGAAAAATTTCAATATAAATTAAAAAAAACATTATGAAGAAAGAAAAAAGAGAGGAGAAAGAGAGAGAGGAGAAGAGAGAGCGGGAAAGAAGAAAGAGAAAAAAGAAAGAATTAAATCATGAGCCAATAGGTTGACCTGGACATTTTCTTTTTCTTTAAAGGGTTGAATAAGTTAATATACTGGGTAAGGGAACTGGTGATCCTTATTAAAATAGTGACAGTAATATGTTTAACAGTTGTGTCATTTTAGGCATTAAATTTCCCATCGTATTATAATAATCATCAAAGTTTTACATTAATAATAATTATAATAAATATAAAATAATAATTTTCAATAGCAATAATATAAATTAAATAAAATAAATAATATAGAAAAGGAATTAAATGAATAAATAAATAATATATCAACAGATAAATATAAAGATCAAATTTTAAAAAATATTTGGATAAGTATAAAAAATAATGAAGATACTACTATCAATAATAGTAATATAAAACAAAATTAATTGATAATTTAAAATTATAAATGGTGTAGGTAAGGTAATTATACAAATATAAGAATGTGAATACACGTAAGCATATATGTTAGTGCCCAAATAAAGCAGAATCAACACTTCAAGTTTATTACTCCAAAGTAAAAGTTTTTAGGGATTTTTAAATTTGTTCTTGTATCTACACTTGAAAATAAGTTCGTTTCTTTAATCCAATAATTGGTCAACATTTTTATATTTAATCATTATGTTAGTTTCTTGAATGCATAGACTCCATCTGTCCCGGAAGTTATTTGGAGTCTGAGACTGACAGATGATCTCCCATTTAATTTGTGGGGTGAAACCTTTATCTTTAAGTTTCCAATAATACTTTGATAGAGAAGTTTGATGTCTTAAAGAAGTATTGAAGAAGAAATGCAGGTGATTGTAAAATCTCTGTTTCTAATTCCCAGCAAATATCTCTACATATACTTGTTTATCACTGATATTTTCTTTCAGAAAAATGGTAGCCTGGTGCACCAAATTTTCCAAATTACAGATACCATCACCTGGGCATTTGTTTACGTTTCTTCAATTACGAAAAGGCTTAGATCTCTGTGTGTTGCTGTCATAAAATGTTTTTAATAATTGGTTTGTGTGAGTTAATAATATTATGAATGTTGTTAATGCAGGAACAACTGATTTTTAGAGGCTTCTGTTGATTTTCTTTTGTAGACGGTTATTGTGATTAAAATGTTTGTCGATTAAATTCTTTAAAATATCAGGCAATATTTTATTAGATAGTTTACAGAAAGGTGAGTTAAAGCATATTGCTTTTATTTTTCTGTCTTTGGTTCTATTGTATTTTTTTTGAAAGTTTCCTGGCAAACCAATTTTTGTTTGAAATTATACTTCTTGAGGACTTCGTTATAAGTTATTTTATTCTCACTGTTTTTTGTTAGACGATAATCTATTAATTCTGGTGTTTACCATGTTAAAGAATTCTTTAATTATTGATTTAGGGTGATTGGAGTTGGTATTAGTGTAAATATGAATTTGATTTTTTTTTTATGAAATGACTTAAATGTGTTGTTAGAGTGGTTGAAAGTGATATCTAAGAAATTGACTATTTTAGGGTTATATGAGATTTCAATTTTAAAACACAGAAACTGGATAACTCATATAATCATTTTTCTGTATTCTAGAAGACAAAGGACCATTACTATCTGGGATGAAAATAAGTCCATCATCTCTAATGACCTACTAGTTTAGGATCAATAATCCTACTAAAAGTGTCTAATATATAGAAACCAGCACTTTGAGCGGAGTCATATGCGCCCATAGCAACGTCAATGTTATCGTTAAGATTTTTAATACTGGTAGAATTGTAATATATTCATAAAGATTGTCTAGAAGCTAAGATAACTTCAAATTTATCCTCAGTACTTTTAATATAGTTTTAGCAATAATTAAATTTTTTCATAATAAATCTTTTGAAATGGAGGGGTAGAAATCTGTAATGTCAAATTGGATAAAAGTATCCTTTTTTATTTTTAATATTCTGGAACCATTTTATAATATCCAAATAATCTTTCCAAAGATATGGTAATAGCTTACTTGTACAGTATCTATTATTATTTTAAGTATATTTATTTTAAATTAAGCCAAATTCCAATTTGGAAGGATTAATTAATCGTGAATGTAGTTTATTGTCGAAATTAGGTTTGTGGTTTTTAAATGTAAATATGTATTCTGTATATGTGTTTTCCCCTTTCTGCCTGCAATATCAAATTTAGTAGCAAAATCAATAGTTTTTTCTTAATTCAAGAAATAGTGCTATAGTTGTTGTTTTTCATAAAGAGGAGTTTGTGATAGTTCGACGGTTCAATTTTGTAAATATTTTTAGACTTATCGGCTTTAATTTAGAGTTTCTTAGATTGTTTGGTGTTTATAATATCTTTTTATTCTATATTGGAACTGGTTAGATGGTTGTCCAAAGGTCATTTTTAATTAAGGTAAACATATCAGTTTCGAAAGGATTTAGATGTTTATTATTAGTTGGAATATTTTGAGATTTTACATCATAGTTTTTTTCTTTTTGTAACATAATTGCTCCTTATATGCATAAGTGAACTCACTTTGGAATATTCCTTTTGCATTTTTTTCTAATTGTCAACGACTATTCCCTGAAAAACCTACCCTACCCTTCCTTACATTCCTTCAAACTATCATTCACAGATAAAATAATTAACCTTATAAAAAGATTATTTTTACTTAAACCCCAAGACACAATTAGTTTTATTTAATTTAAATTATTTTATTGATATTAGATATTATTTTATACTTATTATTATTATTATTATTATTATTATTATTATTAGTTTCAAATTGTGATGATTATTATAATGCGATATGAAATTTGCTGTCTAAAATGACATGACAATTAGACATATTACTGTAACACTATAAATTCAGAAACCACCCCCCCACCCAACCTTACGCAGTATATTAACTTTTCAGTCCTTTAAAATAAAAGTTGTTTCTAGGTCTACCTTTTGGCTCATCATTTAATTCTTCCTTCTCTCCTTTCATTTTCCCCCTCTCTCTCTCCCTTCCCCTCTCTCTTTCTTGAAAGTTTTAAAAATTTTCTCTTTCTTCCTTTTTTATTACAATCTTCCTTTTGTCTGTACAAACTGATTTCATTCCTAAAAAAAAAGCCTTCGGTCTGAAGAGATAAATATTTAAATATGTCCATAGAACGAGATGGATTTTATGCATTATTATTATTATCTTACATATATATATATACACACACACACACACACATATATATATATATATATATAGATAGATAGATAGATAGATAGATAGATAGATAGATAGATAGATATAATTGGACATTGAAGTCAACACCCAAAGAGACATTCTGCTTCATGCTAAATGCAATAGATCAGCCTGAAGATAGCATTTAGCATGAAACAATTTGTCGCCTCTGCGTGTTGACTTTTCTGTTCACTTTTATATTTACATACGCTCTGTCCATGATATTGAGGACATTAACCTATAAATATAGCATACGTTAAAAGTATATTTAACTTATATATATATATATATATATATATATATATATATATATATATATATATATATATATATATATATATATTATATATATATATATTTGTTTACAAGTATTCTGTACATCCCATATTTTGCAAATATCACAGATTATTAGCTTCTTATACAATGAATTATTTTTCTCTTTTCTTGTTTCGTATTCCAAGGTTCCGCCCGTTATAAATTTCAGCCTTCCTCAAGATTTTTTCATATTTTTTAATACAGTATTTCATTCGATTGTTTCATACAGTATATTATGCCTGATGTTTCTTAATCACCTACGTCTTTGTGTGCCATTTTTCATCATCAGTTACTTTCAAAATTAATTTCATTCTTTAAAATTTTCCTTATGATTTTTCCAAAATATTGCCAAATGTTTGAAAAATTCAATTAATAAACCAGCCTTTTCACCAGATGCTTTGTGGCATTCTATACGTCTTGATCAATACTTACAGACGAAGGGGAGTCAATATTCATGGGTAAGCAATTGGCAGTGGGAGTAGCTCTCCTTTCTTTATTGATTCCTTGTCTGCTGGTCGTTAGGATACGAAGAACAACGCCACACAGAAAGCCAGCCGGCACACCACCCGGCTGAGCGAGCACACGTTCAATTAACACGAATTATTCATGTGCAAATATTTAATTTCTAAACTTGGATATTATCTCTGAAAAACACGTTTTTCTCCAACGCCGGTCGCGAAACAGACATAGCGGAAGGAACAATGATACATTTATACATAACACACTCAGACGAATATACACAAATATCTTAGTCTAGTGCTGTCTTGGCGCTGATAATTGTATTTCATGATTGGATGGTGTTTGAGGCCAGTTATGAAGAGGATATTTAAAGTCATATAACGTCGGGGAATATGTACAACAGAATCTTTTAAAGACACTTGTTTTTTTGTTGTTTTTTTTATAATTAATGTCACAAGCACTGGGATAATTATTCTGAACGTCCATTCCTTTCTTTCAAGAGTTGGACACAAAAGATGATTGAGAAAGGAACGAATATCTGAGTAAGTAGAAAATATTTTAGGTTAATTTATTCTTCCTGCATAAGGGAAAAAAGGAAAACCACTCAAAGATCTTTTGGAAATGCCTTGACATGCTTCCGAATCTTGTTTCCTCTGACAAACAGTACCAAAAAATTTCTTTGGTGATATTATATTTTTAGTCCATTTTTAGTGGAGATTATTACATTTAGCTTATTTTTCATCAATTTTTTTTTTTTATTATTATTTTTTTTTTTGCATTGACGCTTTTCCACTATTGCTTGTCATTCAATAAATTTAAGAAATTCAATAAAAATATGGTTTTATATATATTTGACAATAATATTATAATATTAATTTATGTTTACATACACACACACACACACACGTGTGTGCGTTTCTGTGTGTGTGCGGAGGGAATATGTATATGAATGTGTAAAAAGTTTTCGTGCGACGCGTTTCGATGAAGTGTGAGTTCAATACCTGCTTAAGGCAGTGGAGAACTTGGAGAGGGAAATTAACAGGAGATAGCTGATAACTGACATCAATTAGACATGGCACGTGGAACTAGAATAGTCTAGCCGAGAGAGCGAAATAAAGGGTTCAGTCTGACATTCCAACCACCTGAAGAAGGCTTTGTGATAAATATGGCAACAAAGATGAGGATAATAGTCCGAACAATGTAAATAGCGTAAACCTTTTTCTACTTTGTCATACATATTTCCTCCAAAACGTTTATATATATATCGGAGTAAATAGGCGTGCTATTTTATTTTTTGTTCAAACAAAGCAATGTCATATTTAAAGAAAAGTCTTGATTATTTTACTTTTAATCATCCATTATTCTTCTTATATTTTTCATTCTTTATTATATTATAAGTTATTTATTTACTGTATTTAATATACATAGTTTTATGATCTTTGTTCATATTTGTTTCTCACTGAGATAAATCTTGGCATACAACGATTTTTTTTCTTTTTTCTTTCTTTTTTTACTTTTAAAAAATTTTTTCGTAAGTGTAAGGATATCTCGCTAAGATTTAAATATATTAAGAACATTTAATGTATTGTATTTTTAAATTAATTATAGTGGCATAATTCTAATCTATTTATATTTAAGCGTAATATTTATTTCTCTGTTGTTTTTGCGAAATCGGTCGTAATCTTCTGAATTTGAGGAAAGCACTTTTGTTTATCTTTGACTAATGGCTCATTATCACCGATTTCTTTATCTATTATTATTTATATTCAAAAATCATTTTAATAACATTTTGTATGAATTTTATTCCTTTACATTTTCTTATATATTAATTGCAAAGTAACGTAATTTTGTTGAAAAAGCCTTCCCACCTATAACGTTATTTTGTTTCGTTTTTACTACTGGTCAATTTTGTATTATTATTTATCTTTCAAATATTTGGAAAAAAACAGCAACAGGAGCAATAATAATAATAATAATAATAATAATAATAATAATTATTATTATTATTATTATTATTATTATTATTATTATTATTATTATTATTATTATCATTATTATTGTAATAATAATAATAATAATAATAATAAAATATTCTCATAGAATTGATAATAATTTTCTACGTTATCATTATTATTTTAAAAGTATACCAATATATTGGCACATTGATGACGATGTCTACTCCGACATCCAGTGTGATATATATATATATATATATATATATATATATATATATATATATATATATGTAATGAAAAACAAACCACTTTAATGTACCATTACGATAATTTATTTCACCTAAATCCTTTTTTAAGGATTCAGGATCCTCAGGTAAATCTTCCAACAACGAATTGAGAAAATTTTTTTTTTTTTTTTTTTCTCAATTCGTTGTTGGAAGATTTACCTGATGATCCTGAATCCTTAAAAAAGGATTTAGGTGAAATAAATTATCGTAATGGTACATTAAAGTGGTTTGTTTTTCATTACATATTAGCTCTGTCCTAACATTGAGCTCTCAGGATTTCATCCTCTTTGGATTTACCAATTCGGTTTGCCAAGTTCCTTATAACTTAACTATTTATATATATATATATATATATATATATATATATATATATATATATATATATATATATATATATTGTGTGTATTTAGACAGCATCTTTTCATTCGTACACGTTTCCTTAAATAATATAGACAAGTGCTGTCTATTTATTTTATGTAAATTTTTTTCGTAACATCTGATAAGTTTAATAACATTATCGTTGAAAGAAGAAAGAAATTCACAATAGTGATCCATATTTAATACAATCTAAGCTTTCGGCTTACTTAAGCCATTATCAAAGATGCCAATTACAATATATTAAGCAATATACGGACACGACAGTGTTGATAGTCTGTCATTGTTTACATAGCTGATTTCTAAGCAACGATAAACACGTGCATATAAGACGCTAGAAGCGAAAATCGCACCGAATCTCACGACGTCACATATGAACACATGAGAGTGAATTGTAGAAGTATGAAATATGGAAAGGCGTTGGTATAAACCAATGGCTTCTGTTACCAATTATAGACATTTGTAGAGATGCCATAATTGATTTTGTTTAGGTTGGCTTTCAACTGTTTGATGTATAATGCTTCAAGGATTTTTAGTTTTTGTCTATTGTTTTCATGTCGAAGTATAATTGTGTTTTAGACAAGTATTTTACGGAATTGTGTATGCCTAAAAATGTTAGAGTTTTCATTCAAATGTAGTGTCAAGCATTGTGAAAGCGAGTTTGTGGTGTGACCAACATAAATATTATTTAATTCGTTGGAGATATAACTCTGTCCTCTTGGCAATTCGGCGAACGCTGTAGTATCTGTTGAAATTTTCTCTGAGTCGTCTATTAGACAGGAACTTCCTATTCCCAACACCGCGCTTTCTATTACCAAGGTACTCTATTGGAACTCAGATCTTGACTTTCTATAAAATAAGCAATTCACATCGTTGCTGCCAAGAACTGGAATTGGTTTAATGAAAACGACCAGACATTGATTGATGTGTCAGTTGATAAAAAAGAACATATGTAGCCATACGATGCAGAAAACCATTCGTAAAAATCAAGAATATCAACTTGGTGAGGTGTGGCGAACGGGCATCGGTATTGAGAAAAAGCAGGCCTCAGATTGCACGCGGACTTGTTTGCCAACATCAGTTACATCCGGGTTTTTTTTTCCCTTTAGCATCAGGACAGTTTGGCATGTCTAGATACTGACCTCAAGATCCGGGGCTTTTGTAAGATGTCTCAAGCCTATAAAAGCTGGAGAAAAACCAGAAATTGGCAAGACACGGTGTCTTATGAATAGCAATTTTTGTTCTTAAAGTTGCTATGGTTTCCGAGGCAGTGTTACTTTTTGTTACTCCCGTTTCTTTCTCCTCTCTAACTATTACCCCCGAATTTATTAGGAGAGCAGTGGGTTAGGTGTTTCCCTGAACATTTTCTATGAAATGCCCCTTGGATTGATATTTTTAACGTTGCTATTGAGAATTATACCAAAATGTGCTCTTCTTCATCCTTCCAACTTTCGACTCATTAGCTTTCAACTCTGAATTGGTTAAACATATCACCACGCAAGGACTACTTTTACACAAGTAATCCGGATTTTACTTCTCGAGGTCAACTACTGATGTATTAAAGAATATTACTGAAACAGTCTATGATGCTTTGTATAAGAATGGTGAAGCTCGGACTGTTGCTTTGGATCGAGGGCATTTGACAGGTTTTGGCATACGGGCTTCCTTCACAAGTTGAAAGAAATTTCTGAAGAAATTTAGAAATTATTCAATAATATCAAATCATGAATATCTTGAATGGCCACCCTTCTATATCTTGCTGCATTACTGCAGCCCCACCCCCAGAGCTCTAACCTTGGACCTTAATTTTCATCAACGAAATTGGTATCACATCTCAACGAAATTGGTATCAGTTGTCAACATCTATGCTGGTGACAAGACTATTTACTCCTGTTTTAGTAGTTAGTCTGATCGATTCACAAAAGTCGAATTAGCAGATATAAAAACTGACGTGCAATCTCTTGTTAACTGGGGCAAGGTATGATTTGTTAATTTTATCACATCCAAAATGAAACTGTCTCTGTTAAACGTTAAAAATATTCCATTCTACCTTCTATCAGCAAGGCTGATACAAGCATTCAGGAGAGTGACTCATTGCTCCCTCTTGGGCTAAAGTTTTCCATTGAAAGGAAGTGAAAAGATCCTTATTGAATTAATTACTATGTCTGCTGCTCAGGAATTTGGTCCCCTGTCGTGCTAGAATGGGTTTTTGGGGTTTTTTTTCTCGCTAGAATCATTTATGAGTCTAACATTCGTTCATGTTTTGAACATTGCTGTCAACTATAGTCTGATGCTTCTGCCATAAAGATTCTTGATAAAATAGAAAGAATTATCTGCAATGTTATTGGTAGAGATCTGGCATCTCAGCATCAGTCATTTTTCCACCTCCATAATTTAGCTTACCTCTAACTTTTCTATAAATACTTTCATGGCAATTTTTCTGATGAACTTTCATCTGTAGTACCTACATTCTATGAATTTAAACGATGTACTAGATTGAAAGTAAAGTTTCGTCATTTTACAGTTGAAGTAGCTAGATGGATGCGTAAGTTTTATGCAAAGAGTTTCTTCTTTCGTAATTCTCGCTTGTGGAATATCCTTCTAGCTTCTTGCTTTCATCTAAACATTCTTCAAATATTCAAATACAATATCAATCATTACCACCTGTCTTCTTATTTCCCGTTCTCTCATTTGACTTCAATCCATAAGATTTTTTCTCATTAATCCTTCACATTTAACCGTTCATGTATATATATATATATGTGTGTGTGTGTGTGTGTGTGTGTGTGTATGTATGTATGTATGTATGTGTATGTATGTATCTGTGTATGTATGTATGTATGTATATGTATGTATGTATGTATGTATATGTATGTATGTATGTATGTATGTATGTATAAAAAGAAACAACAATAAGATATATAATCCGGTGTTCTTATTGATATTTTTTATTTATTTTTACAAAATTGTGCTCAATGTAAATTTTCAGAGCATAAATATTATAAATAATCTGATTGAAAATATGTTTTTTTCGCTTGACAGTAATAACCATATTTCAAAAAAATGTTCAGCTCCATCTCCAAGCCAATATTCCAATATTGGCTTGAAGATGAAGCGGAACTAATGATTTTACTTTAATTATATAATTAAATTTAAAGATTTTAGCTTCCATTTTTGAAACATGGTTATTACTGTGTAGCAAAAAAAACATATTTTCAAACAGTAAATTTCTAACAGAATATATATATATATATATATATATATATATATATATATATATATATATATATATATATATTCTGTTAGAAAAAAGGTAAACAACACCCTGATAATGACATTGTGCTAATGTCGAAAGTACTCGGAATAAACGAAAGTTTACGTTTACGATATTTCTGTGTCTTATCCGTGTTTGTTTTAATATTCTACTTTTTTAGTACGGAAATAGTTTGGTATGCCACAACTTGGGATTAAATTTAGATTTATATTTTACAGTTTACTTAATCCTTCGTCACTATGTCTGCATGTTGTCTTAATTACACATTTCTTCCTCTTGAAAGTGTTGCTGTCAAATCTAATTTTTCGATTTTACTTTTGATGCATATGCTTCAAATTCTTTTCTATTAAGAAAAAAAATTATATTTCTTTTCTTATCCAATCCTACGAATATAACACTATGAATAAGTTTTATGTATTTGTTTTTATTTTAAAATATGGAGACACTTTTTCGACCAGTTTTAAAGATTCATCGTCTCTATGATTCTTTTATGAGTTTTCCCTTAATTTTATTATATTTATTTAAATCCTCTTTCGGTTTACCTAAATATTCATAATTCTCCTTTTCGTTCAGTTTACTTAAGATGTCATGTTTGCTTAATCAGATTTCTTCTTTTTCTTTCTGTTTTCCTCTGTTCATCATCTACGGGATCACTTTCTCGGTCGAAACTCTAATTTTCACTGAAGTGGTTCAGAAAGCTCTGACTAAGCGAATGAATACAATAATACATCACTATGGATACTACAAAGAAGAAGCTGCCAAATAAGCTCTTCGCATCGTTGCTGCCAAGAACAAGGATGGGTTTGATGAAAACGACCAGGTACTGATTGATGTGTCAGTTGACAAAAAGAACATATGCAGCCATACGATGCAGAAAACCATTCGTAAAAATCAAGAATATCAACTTGGTGTGGTGTGGCGAACGGGCGACAGTATTGAGACACAGGAGGCCTCAGCTCGCAGGTGGGCTTGTTTGCCAACACCAGTTACATCCGGGTTTTACCGTTATCAGCGGGACGGTTTGGTAGGTCTAGATACGGGCCTCATGGTCCGAGGTTTTGTAAGAACATAAAACATAAAAGCATAAAAGCAGGAGGGAAACCAGAAATTGGCAAGACACGGTGTCTTATGAATAGGAATTTTTGTTCTTAATGAATTGGCAAGACACGGTGTCTTATGAATAGCAATTTTTTTTCTTAAAGAACATAAATTCCTATTCATAAGACACGGTGTCTTGCCAATTTCTGGTTTTCTTCCTGCTTTTATGCTGTGGTTTCTGAGGCAGTGTTAGGGTTAGGCGTTTCTCTGAACCTCAACACACTTGTTGCGGGCGTTAATAACGACGGTGTTTGAGTTGGGAAATAACACGCTGTCTTCTGATGTGAGTCCATGTAAAGAAATGTATAGAAACGACAAGAAACAATATATAAGTACAAAGAAATGATAATGTATTAACAATAAAAGGGTTAGAAGTGACACAGACAAAGACTTGTGTGTCAAATGAATGTGAAAACTGTTTGCGTCCAAAGTATGTGTAGTGAGTGAATGTGTGTACGTACGTATATGTGTGTGCATGTATGTTTATGCTTTTCCCAAAGGGAAGCGCGTTCTCCGCGAGAGTTTACATGTTGACGAATAATCGGGTAAATCCTAAGCGAACAAAAAAAGTATCTCAGAATAGTTATAGTCCAGAGAGCGTCCCCTAGTAGTGCTTTCGAAAATTACAAGGGGTTAACCCGACACAATTTTGCGGTGTCTCATTGAAATGAACAAATATTGACACCCTGCGTTCTATGCACAATACCTGCTGGTGGATCATTGCACTAGAAACATCCAAGTTGACACGAATATTAAGGAAATAAAGAGCTTGATGAAGCAAGATTTCGTTTATACTTACAATAGGCAAAATATTCACAGTTGGAAAAATTCTCTGAGCCGTTAAACTGCACTTTAAAGTATGAATCCCTGGAAAAATATGAAGCAAAAGTTCAATGCTGATTCTCTGAATGACTTAGCAGCAATTGAAGATGTACATCATCAATCTGAACCAAGCAAAAGCAGCTGGGAAATAAAGTCACGTTTCTGGAATTTTCTGATTGAGAGGCGAGGATAATTGTAGAGGTTATCTATACTGTCAGATAAACAGTAGAGAACTGGCAAAATGCCATAAGGATTCCTCTGTACAAAGATAAAGAATCAGATAAAAGTGAAAGGTATGGTAATTACAGAGGGAAAATATTGGTATGTTTACTTCTCTCATGATACAATGCCGACATCGGGAAGACAATCATATGAGAGTCGCGATGTGTTTTCCGTCAAAATAGAAGTACAAATAACACGATTTGCACCTCAGACTAAACAGAGTTCTTCGTTTATTTGACAAACGTATTTGATATTTATTCTAGGAAAGTTGGGATGAGCTGATCCTTTGTCAAATAGATCAGGGTCTTCCATGATGGCCTATTATTTTATTGATTTGACTTATAGGCTTATAAATTATTAATTTGACTTATATGGCTTATTCAACGGGTTATTTAAGGACAGAAAGATTTAGATTGTAAAAGAAAAATGGAAATAATAATGATTTACTGATAAAAGTCATACTATTTAACCTATAGCTAGGAAGGAAAACAGGCGTATTCATTCAATGGTAGTTGCGTGTAAGTGTCTATAACGAACGAAACTGTAAATTCTAACTCGGCTCTCAGATTTCCAATTAGCAGCCATTACCTACTACACCACCCACATATCCAAGCTTATAGCACATGGTATCAATAAGTGGTCACTCATATACAATTAACGACAACATTATCCGTACACCCATCATTTTTTAACATTTTTATCCAATTCTCAGAATCTAATAACTGTATAATGCCAGGTTTACATACGTTCATAAGCACCAAAAAAGGAATATAAAACTCAATGTTCAGAGCAATAGGTTAAATACAACAAATTTGACAGGTGAATTATTCAAAATAGGAAAAGATAAAATTATTATGTTGGTGTTTTGCTGGTCTGTTCGTAAATTTCAGCTCCATCTCTCTCTTGTTTTAAACAAGTTATCAATTATTAAATTGTGATTTTCGTGGAATTATCTCCTTAAACTTTTCTCAAATGTCCTAATAATATTCTCAGTTTTTGAATCATGTTGTTATCATAAATTTGAAGTTATCTGTCTATATTTCTGTGATGAGGTATTGTAACTATTTACTCTATTTACATAGTTCGAACTTTTGTCCTCATCACTATTGCTATTTTAAAAATATTTTAAATATTTTAAAAATTAGTTTAATTTATTAGCATTGGTTTTGTTTATAAAAAGACACAATTATTAATAGTTATTTTGACTTAATTTTACTGTTATTTTCTCATTTAGAAAGTGGTTAATTGAATGGCAAAATAGAAAAATCCTATCTAACGAGTTTTAGCTTTCGATAGGTATTAATAATTTTATTGATGAAATTATATGTGTTGGGAAAAGATAAACGTCGGTTGATATAATTAAATATAGAGAGAAATGCTAAAGATTTTCTTTCGGATAATGAATCTTTTTAACCAAGCTAAAACCTTCAGTTCATTTCTCCAGCATGGAATTAAAAACAAACTAATTCAATATAAGATTCCATATTATGTACAGTCAAAAACAACATTATTCGTAGACCCATCAATTTTGAATATTTTTATCCATTTCTCAGAATCTAATGCCCGTATGATGCCAGGGTTTTTATACATTAATAAGCGCAAAAATATGCTTATTAAAATATAAAAACCCTGCCATCATACGGGCATTAGATTCTGAGAAATGGATAAAAATATACAAATAATGTTATTGTTGACTATATATAAGGACTGTTCATATTACAGCATTTCTTAGATTAAAAAATGATTACACGAAGGAAACCGTCTGCAGCAATGCGTTTCTGAGGTCCTTTATTTCCCTGGATAGTGGGAATTATTCTCACGGAATCTGTATTGATTATCACCAGAAATCTGGTGGGAAAATGCAACTGCATTAAAAAATGAATAATAATATTATACCCGATTGAATGGAAACAGTAATTCATTAGGAATTGTGCAAACGATTCTGGTATTAGCTAGAAAAATATTGATAAAATCAACTATAGGTATTGATCGGATTCAACTTTGATTGACTTCGGTGATCGTAGAAGAACCGTTGTCTCAACATATGGGCATAAGCGTTGATGTCATAGGCGATAGGTCGGAACAGGTATAAAGCAGCACTAGAGCAATAAGAGAACTTTGACTTCTCGTCTGTGTGAAAGCGGATTCAGAGTGGTAAATAATCTGTCGCCTGCAAGACACTTTTGGATTTTACTCTCGAAAAGCATAAAAGCCAATTTCTCTATCTTGAAAGACACTATAGTCACAAAGGACACTTGAAAAGAGTACGAAACTAAAGTGTCGAAATCATTTCTTTTAACATGTTTACTATACTCATAAGAAATATTGATGTTGCACCGAAAACATTTGAAACAACTCTATTGATTTCATCAATTAAGATTTCATCACTTTATGTAACCAATGGATAATCAACACTTCAGACACAGAAGTCTTGGAGAAGCGAATCGAAAAGCACATTCACCGACATTAAATTCATTGGATGGGTCACGCTATGCGGCTTAGTGACAATCGCATTATAAAGTAACTGCTGAATGTGGAACTCTCCTTTGAAATGGTCCAAAGGTCGTATAAAGGATTCGCTAACATTCTGCCAAATTGACAATCAGGGAAATGGTAGTATGAGAGAGAAGTGGAGAAAGATAGTGTATTGTGCATCTTGTTGTTCCAGACAAGGTGAATATTAGGACTAAAACAAAGCCAAAAGTTAGAAAAGGTGGTGATATCGATCCAGATGTGAAACAGTTCGTCTGCCAAGATTATGGACAAGTTTGTTTGCCAAACATAGGTCTAAGCAATTGTCGGCGTAGCGATGCTGACAGACCATTAATCACCTATGAGGTATTCCTTGAAAACAATCATCTGAGATGTGATTTGGGCAGAAATATTTAAACTATTAGTTTGGTGCAAAAATAATGACGTAATAATGTCGTTTTTGACGTATTTTTTAACGTCAAAACCGACATTATTACGTCATTATTTTTGCACCAACCTAATATTTATATTGTCCTCAATGTTATTGCCATTTTCACGACGTTCCGGCCGTTTTACGCTCGGACATTCTTTCGGTAATATTGAAATTTCGAAACTTTTATTTAATCCACGAGAGTAGATTGTTCTAATTCCACATGCCATGCCTTTTATAGATGTCTCAGTATCCGTTAATTCCATTTAGTAACTCAACTCTCCAAGTTTTTGTTCACCTCTGCTGTGGTCAGTTATAAATGTCACAACCATTTGGTTAATGTCACTCATTAGATTATTCAACCAACGCTCTCATTCATTTTGGGACATCAGTGAGTGAATTTTGGAGACTTATAAGCCTCGTGATTCAGTAATCATATTTACCAGAGCTCATATTACAATTTCTATCAATGTTGTTTTTCTCAAGCATTCTCTATTATTCATTCCTATATATTATCCATGCCTATGTTTGGCCGGTGTAAGAGGGTTTTTTGAATTAACATATGTACTGATTTTTTTCGTATTTTCCAGTGATGTTCTCTGTTTCATCCCCACCCCACAGGAGGCGGTGATCTCATTTTCCTATCATATGTGTTCAGCTACACCTGTTTTTTCTATTTACTCCCGTATTTCGTCTTTACAGTGTCTTTTTAGTCTTACTTTAACGAGGATGCCTGTTTCTGATTTATATTTTTTGCCACAGCTGACCGGGATGACGTACACACAGTACTTAATCATGCTCTCCTCTATGGGTGGTCTTACTCGGAAGAGACGTCCGCGTAGAGTTAAACCACAACTGAAGGCTGTTCTAATGTTATATGGGAACACATCTTGTTTCATTAAGCCCTTCACATAGCGGAGGCGTGTCCAGAATATGATTCTTTTATCATCACCAAAAAGTCTTGCGAAGGAATGATAAATGGTTATGTAGAAACCTTAAGGACCTTCCAGCAACTGTGATGGTTCTGGGGGCATGAGCAACGAAGGAGATGCTATTCCTCCTTTTCTCAGGGTTTAAGGGTCAATTCTGGCTGGTAACTATAACAAAGAGTTGGAGAGGTCTGTGAGGCTCTGGATAGAAAGTGTGAGCAAAGAAAATCCGTAGAGCTACCAACAAGATTCTGCGCCGTCTCATAAGAACAAGACGACCCAAAAATGACTGAATTACTTTCTCCAGGATCACGTCACCCCAAACATATGACCCCGAGCTCTAAAGACCTGAATCCGTTGAGCGTAATGAGCGTAGACGAGAAAGAAGTCGTTCAGCCCCTCCATAAAAATATAAAGTCTCCGAAATCCGCTAAAACTAGCACAATGTCCAAAATATGTAATGGTCATTTGATTCAGGCATGTCAACGTTTCAGACCTCGTAATGAAGTTGTCAACCTTTCAGACCTCGTAATGAAGTTGTCAACCTTTCAGACCTCGTAATAAAGTAGTCCTCGGTGCTAATGGCTGATTCATTAAGTAGGTGCATAATGAAGATCCACAGAATCATTCATGCCACATTTGTCTCGGTTTTTCTTTTCAGGATTTTAACAATAAATACATGCAAATTTCCTCGAATAACTGAGCCATGTGGTATAATAAAAAAGGAATATTATATCTCCTCGTCAAATACAAATGGAATTGCAAACAAAAACTCCGTCCTACCGATAGTTTTTATAGTTACGATAATAGATAGATAGATCGATAGATAGATAGATGAATCACCTCTGCATGGTGACTTTCATTTTCAGACGAAAACTCAGAATGTCACCATGCAATGTTTATTCCTTTGCCTATAGTTTTTCTCTCTGTAAACTAAGCTATTCTAATACCTTAAACATTGCGGAAGAAAAATAGCGTGGACGAAAGATACATGGTATTTATCATTTACCTGGCTAATAGGTATCGCTTTTTTTACAATTAAAAGGTATACGCCAATTGTAAAATGAAATAGTTGTTTCCTATAATAGGAGTTATTTGATGTTTTATTTTTTTTAAATTATATCGAATCCGTTCACTGACAATAACACAACTGAAATTTCATTTGTAGTAAGTTGATTTTTGAATGTGATTAATGTTTTCATAGCAATGACATACCTTCTTTATATCGTGATGTAATATTTGCTTTCTTTCCACTTAGTCATTATATTTATGTCAGAGGGTATCCCCAAGACGAGGCTCTGTCGAAGGGCAGAGTCTCGTCTTGGGAAACTGACTCCGTTTTTTTCGTGGTCTATAGGCAATTTTTACACGAGACTACGGCCTCGGATACCCCACTTAAAATTCGGCCTTATGCCACATCTAGCTCCGTGTGGCAGCAGGTAAATAATTATATTTATTTACTTGTAAACATGCACAATACACATTTATTATCCTGGTAAGTGACTGACATTTCATTCTATTTTCCGACTCTTCTAAGGTCAAAAATAATATTTGAAATCCCCTGGCCGCATTGAAACTGCGTCAAGGTATACAACTCCGGTCTGCTCTCTCTCTCTCTCTCTCTCTCTCTCTCTTTCTCTCTCTCTCTCTCTCTCTCTCTCTCTCTCTCTCTCTCTCTGTCTCACACTCTCTCTCTTTCTCTCCACACGACGAAAATTCTTAAACCATACCAATTACCCTTCAAAGATAAAAAGCTCGTGGTAGGGAAATTACAGTAAAACCACCGTTAACCCCCCGGACCAGCTAAGCTACAAGACGCAACCAGACGATCTTTTTTGCCGGCGTATCACAATTTTGACTGACAGTGAAGGAAGATAAAAGTAAAAATCAGTCAAACGTCAGATTACCTGATGGGATGGAATCTTAATTTTAGATTTGTCTGTTTCTTCCCGCCAAAAGTCGATTGGCGGAAGAAGTTAAGAACGGGAAAAAGACTATGAAATAACCTGTGGAAGGTGAAAAATACGCATGGAGGCTGTGGGCACAATTTTTCCTTCTGATACAAAGCGGATTTTTGATGGGTGAAATCGAACAGATGGGGTTTATCTTGGTAGATCTTTAACGGAAAATCCCGGCGTCCGTAGCAGAAAGCGGAAATTGTACACCATTGAAATACGACGCTAACGTATTTTTTTTATTTCTATTTTATATTTCAGGAGTGGAACCGCATTAGAGAAAAAACAGAAAATGAAAACGAAAGAAAGACAAGAAAATTATGACAGTCGGCCGTTTTTTTTAAATAAATTATTTTTAAGTATTATCAAAAATCATTCAGGCTATAATCTGATAGAAAGAACGGAGATAGTAATTTTACAAACATTTCCAGAATTTTCCCTACAGTTATTAAGAGAAAAAAATTCCAAATAATGTTTATTTATAATTTATAGACGGACACATTCATCTACACAACGCGAACAGACATTGATTTTATTTTCAAATACAGTTTCAGAAGTTGTGACGTATATTTGACATCAAGCTTGAAAAAAAATAGGATAGTTTTATTTGTCTATGATAATGATAGCCATTTGCAAAAATTATACACTTATTAAATTATGCATTATATTGTTGCAATAAATTAGATATGATTAATGCATGGATTTCTGGGATGAGGAAATATCATTATTTATATTTAGACTAATGTCCATGTCTTTGTTTATATTACCACAACCTTTCGACCACGATGCCCCCTCGCCATCGTCAGATCAAGATCACCTTCATATTATTTAATCTACAAGGGCAGTTTGTTGACGTCCCACTGTCCATGTCTATGTATATATCGTCTTGATCTTATTTAATTCTTAAGTCACTTCTCAGTTCTTCTCTCTGTATCTACGTCTGTATTAGCAAGATCACAAAATTTACGAGCCGAAGATGTAATTCTGTTAGTCCTTTACAGGTGGCCTGAAGACATATAAACCAGTCGCCTGACGTAGATTAAAAGCACTTATCTTATACAATAATCATAATCTCTTCCGATGCACTTTGCACAAATCTACTACATTAATCACATTCGTACACTATGATGCATTGAAAATATTATATATGTATATATGCATTTATATATATATATATATATATATATATATATATATATATATATGCAAGTGTATATGCGCATATGTGCAGGGGCGGATTAACCTTTAGGCTAACATAGTTGGCAACCTTGGGTCCCTCAAGACTTTATAAAGCAATGATTTTAATGCTCTAAATAACTTCTGAATAGTTTCATAAACTAAATTATATCAACTTGACAAACTCATATTTATTTTTATTGTTTTAATTTTATAAAGCTGCTTATAAAAAAAACTAAATTTTACTACGTTTTTGTCGAAATGCGTGCTAATTTGCTCTGCAAAATAAACGGTATTTCCTAAACAATACTTTTATTGACAAACAAAACATTGCTATGCTAGTATATTTAAACGAGTAAAAAATATTCAAGACGGGTACGAGTAAATTACAGGATGGGTCCCTCTTAGCTAGAATAATATCTTTAGCCTAGCGGCCTCAAAACGACATAATGTACACATGTATGTGCATATATATATATATATATATATATATATATATATATATATATATGTGTGTGTGTGTGTGTGTGTGTGTGTATGTATATAAATTAATAAGTTTTAAATGAACAATAAATGCATTTCATACATATATATATATATATATATATGTATGTATGTATGTATGTATGTATGTATGTATGTATATATATATATATAAAGAAAGAACAGTAAGATATAAAATCCGGTGTTCTTATAGATATTTTTATTTTACAAAATAGTGCTCAATGTAAATTTACAGAGCAATAATATTATAAATTAACTGATTTAAAATGTTTTTTCGCTGCACAGTTCTAACCATGTTTCAAAAATGGAAGCTAAAAGCTTCGAATTTAATTTTGTAATTAAATTAAAAACATTAGTTCCATTTCATCCTCAAGTAAATTTTGGAGTAACTTATTTTTAAATTTACTGAGTTTTAAAGGCACGGCAAAAATTCATAATTCACTGTCTCCAAGGATACAGAGAAATCCACTTATCCAGACGAGGGGTGGTTGCGTGTTCATTTTCATTAACTTATGTTGTATTAGTTATTAGTTACGTCCGAAAAAGGGGTTACGTTTAGGTAGGGGCAGGGATGTATTTTTCATCGAATTCTGACATCCATTAAATGCATGTCGTCTGGATTTTTTTTAAATTTTATTGTTAACAGCAAAAAATTCTTACGGCATTTTTCTATTTGTATACTTAAAGATTTTTTTTTGGGGGGTTAGGTTAGAATACGTTTTATTTAACTAGAATTTAAAAATATTTTCTCTTTTAATTTTTAATAGACTATATTTCTTTTTAAAACAAGTAAATGTATTTGTATACTTAAAGATTTTTTTGGGGGGGTTAGGTTAGAATACGTTTTATTTAACTAGAATTTAAAAATATTTTCTTTTTTAATTTTTAATAGACTATATTTCTTTTTAAAACAAGTAAATGTATTAGAATTATTTAGAGTATGTAAAATTATTTTTTCATATAATATTTTTACCAGTATAAGTATGTATATTACCAGATCACATTTTTTTTTAATTTTATAATTAAATATTATTTAAGTAAAATTTATGACAATGACGGCAAAAAATAGCTAATTCATTTCTCTGATGTAGTAAACTTTTATTTTTTTATAAACTTAGTAATATATAGTTTCTCATGTATGTACGAAGGACATGGGTCATTTAATGGCTTACATATTCTAGCTTTTCATATTAATTTCATTTTATTGAAGGTGTTTTATTGTATTCTTTCAAGTGTTTTAGTACTTTAAAGGGGGGTGTTAGAATACGTTTTGCTTAACTACGTTTTGTTTAACTACAATTTTAAAAGATGTTTAGGTTAGAATTCGTTTATTTAACTACAATTTTAAAAACAATTTAAAAATATTTTCATTGTTGATTTTAATAGACTATATTTTTTTTATAAAACAAGTAGATGTAATAGAATTACTTACAATATATGAAATTATTTTTTCACATCAAATATAAGTATGTATATTACCAGGTTGCACTTTTTAATTTTATTTTTAAATATTATTTTATGAAAGTTTTTGACAATGACGGTACAAAATATTCTATTTCATTTCTCTGATTTAGTATTTTTTTTATTTTCTATAAATTTAGTAATATATAGTTTCTCATCTATGCATAAAGGACATGGGTCATTTAATGACCTACATATTCTAGCTTCAATTTTACTGTAGGTGTTTTATTGGATTCTTTTAGGCGCCAGAACTACTTTGAGAGAGATCTTTGATTTTTATATTTATTTATCCTAAACAAACTTTGATGTTGGCTGAACCTTTTTTTGAACTCATGGCTTGTACAACCTATATATATTTTTATGTTTTCAGGATTTTCAATAGAAGAGATATTGCATTGGTATACTAATGATTCCGTGCGATATTTATTTTATAAGGACAGTTATGAGGGTTTCTACAGTTACATAATTTTTGTTTATCCGCATCAGTTTTTATTTTTTTTATTTTTCCATTGTCTAATTTTTTTTTGGTTTTGGTATAAGTGTTTATTTAAGCTATTAGCATTATGTTTCTTAATAATTTTTTTCTAAGTTTTCAGTACAGCTGTAACATAATTTTAGTGTATATTTATTGAAAATAGTACTTAGTTTACTTTCACTAGGAAAATGCTTAACTAGGAATTTTTGTCCTAATTTGTTTTTTAACATTTGGTTGTATGGGGGCGTATACCCAATTATTTTTCTACTTTTGTTTTTTTCTATGCTTTCCATTTTCATTTTTAATATAAGTTAGTTTTGGGCTTTTGTAGCCACTATCTTTTAGAGCTTTATTATAGAAATTAATATGTTCATCGAAAATCTTGTCAATTGCTGAATTTGTACTTATTCTTTTTCGGATAGATAAAGGTATATATATATATATATATATATATATATATATATATATATATATATATATATATATATATATATATATATATATATATATATATGGGACGAAATGGCCGTCCAGTGCTTTCTGCATTCTGTTGAGGTTTCGATGAATTAATTAAATATAATTATCAAATCCTCCTAATAATTACTATCTGTGTTTATCATCGCTTGAACCGGCTTCTAATGCTCCTGTTGGCTCCAGAGGGCACAGTCCTATGGTTAGAGAGAATCTCAGTTGAGTTCTACCACGGAATATGTGAGCGAGCGGCGCTATATTGAGTCTGATTTGCAATCTCTTCGTCACCGAGGCCCGGTGGAACAGTTGGTATGATGTCAGGGTTTCAATTCTTGGTAGTGGATGCGCACTGCTGATGAGTCCCAAATATAGGACGAAACGGCCGTCCAGTGCTTTCTGCATTCTGTTGAGGTTTCTATCAGATTCGATGAATTAATTAAATATATATATATATATATATATATATATGAAATACATTTATCGTTCATTTAAAACATTCTCGAAGTATATTCGGCTAGATAAATGTATGTATATATATATATATATATATATATATATATATATATATATATATATATATATATATATATATATATATATATATATATATATGAAATACATTTATCGTTCATTTAAAACTTTCTCGAAGTATCTGTCTACCTACTGGTTTGTCTGTATATCTATCTATCTATATTTATATATATAAATAAATACATACATACTTTTTTAACATATATATATATATATATATATATATATATATATATATATATATATATATATATATATACATATATATATATGTTAAAAAATCATTATTATATCGTGAATTGATGTCTATATATAATTGAGAAGATCGACAATGTTTTGTCGTCCACTGTTTTCTTGTCATTTTGTTGTTTCTTTCTACTTCTTTCGACGATAGATTGAATCAGACAGAATAACTAAAACGTTTGATCCCAACAGCTATTCTAAAATAATCTGACACGATCTTCTTATCGTAACAATATCTCTTGTAGTTAGGCAAAACTTTATTTCTGCTCATAACTGCGGTATTCGACACATCAAAATGAATTACTCTTGTTAACCTATTTATATACACTGGTCTCTGACGAACCTAACAATAGCTGTTATTCTTGCTACATATCACCACCTGAAAAAGCTAAATGGAGCCTTTATGAAGGTTAAAGCACACTTAGAAAATAGCAACAAATTTATGCATTTGCTAGCATAAGTGTATACATATTTTTTCTGCTTGCAACATTTTGTGAAGAATATGTGTTTATATGTATATGGGTTTATCTATTTCAAAAACTCTTTCACCCTTAGATTTTTCTTATCTTCTAGTGCATGTCTATGTATAAGAACGCGACGAACAGAAAAGTGATTGATTTAAAAACGAAGCAATTTTTTTTTTTAGTTAGAGTTCCGAGTGATGATATCAATGATTTGATTCGCGTAGAGGAATTTGAATTTAAACAATTTTAGAATTCATTCGTGAATATCAAGACTGAATAAATTAAGCGGAATGTATTCTAAAAGCAATAATATAAATAAACCAAATATTGCAATAATTTTCCTTTCAAAAATAGCCACACATGGAGCTGCAGTTAGAAATTGTATCTGTTAGGCTTTGTGGCTCGCTTTCTTTCTTTGAGTCTTTCATTCAAATTTGATCTTTCTTTTACTCTTTTCCCGTTTTTCATTTTCATTCGAATTATTTCTAATTTTTCCCCTTTATTATTTTCTTTCATTTTTTCTTCTTTTTTGATTTTGTTGCTTTTATTTATTTATTTATTTATTTTCATAAATTTTGAATTTCTCTCTGCATGAGACCTTCACATTTCTTTCTTTACTTCTCTCTATTTCTATCTTTTCTCTTTCTATCTCATTTTGTTCCTTTCTTTCTTTCCTTAATTCTTCCTTTCATTCATTTATTTTTCTTCCTCTCCATTTTCGTTCTTTTTTCTTTCTATCTCTTTTTTCTTTTTTCTTTCTTACTTTCCTTAATTCTTTTTTCATTCAGTTATTTTTCTTCCTCATCATTTTTTATTTTTCTTTCTATTTCTTTTTCATTTCTCTTTCTTTCATTCCTTAATTTTTCCTTTTATTCCTTTAATTTAATCCTCACAATTTTTCTTTTTCTTTCTATCTCTTTTCTTTCTCTCCTTAAAACTTTCTTTCGTTATTTTATTTTTCTTCCTCTCCATTATCTTTATTTTTTCTTTCTATCTCTTTTTCTTTCTTTTTTCATTCTTTCCTTCAATCTTTCATCCATTCTTTTATTTTTCTTCCTCTCCATTTTCTTTCTTTTCTCTTTCTATCACTTTTTCTTTCTTTTTTTCTTTCTTTCTTTAATCTTCCTTTCATTTTTACATTTTTCGTCCTCACGATTTTTTTCTTTCTTTCGAATTTCTTTCTTTCTCTTATTTTCATTTTTCTTTATTCATTTTCCAAATTTTCATTTATTAATTTATTTATTTATATCTGTTATTAATTTATTTAATTATATTTTTAATTTATCAATTCTTAATGAAATATTTGCTCTAAAATAAATGCTCTTATGCTCATACGTATTTTCTATTAAATAAATTACATTTACTTGTGTGGTGCACGCTATGGAGAAAGTATGTGTTCGCCCAACTTACCTACGATTCTACTCTACGGACAGCGGTAGCATTTACGAATGCTCGATGCATACTCTTAAAGACACATAGCCTGTGAAATAGGTTTTATATCCATAGACATCACTAAAGATCTTTCTCCTCACTGGGTGCTCTTGGTTCGCGTCTTTATGTACCCCGTTGTGCGACGTGAATATCAGTGAAACATCGTCGTGAAAGCTTTTATGCATTATTCTTAATTTTCATGAACATATCCATTTTAGTGACATTTTGTCGAACTCAGAGTAAATGCAAATCGCATCTCTCATTAACTTCTGCATTTGAAGACGAGGATCAAGACATTAGGATTTGGCACCTGATACTAATCCAAATTGCATCAGGGCATTTGGTGCAAGAATTTGATTTTAAAAAAGGATATATTGGCGAGAGAATGCATGAAAAATTGCTCAGGCTATTAGCCATAGATAGATAGATAGATAGATAATTTTCAATACTACATTGTACATTATATCAAGCAGAAATAAGAGACATTTACACTGTGTTAACTACAGTGACATTACTAAAAGAACTTGCATCAATATGTGTTTTAGTTGTGTTCTGCTTTATTGTAAACCCCTTTTATATTCGTTCTTTCGCTTACCAATGAGACAATTCCTACATAAATATACTAAAACTGGATTTCGACTATTGCACAGGATATGATTGACAGTGTCAAGCGCTGTTTTTTTTTTTACGAAACGAATGTTAAGGGTTTCTATATTCAAATTAGGTTGAACCCATTGGTAATTTGTTGGTATAATTTCCAAATAAATTAAGAACGATATCAGTAATGTTTTCCTCATTAATCGAGCCGAAGAAATTACTGTGGTTATGCTTAGTTTATATATAAGACTTTCTCAGCAAGAAGAAATATTTCCATCTCATTAATCAAGATGAAATTAACAAGTTAATGAAAGATGAAAAAAGATAAAAATAGAAATTACATAAGCGAAAGTGATATACTACAACATGAGTCATGAAATGCAATAAAATATATGTTAAATGACAATATAACTCCATATAAAAAGCAGGGTATCATATCCATGCAAATTACAAGATATATTCGTTAACAAATTTGGTAGAAATTGTGTATATAAAGTAATATAATGCATAGCAAGAACCTTGAAAGAAAGAAATACTGAGATCAATTTATATAAGCACATACTTGAAAAAATGTAAGAATGAATTACACAAGAAAATGTTTTAACTCAATGAAATGTAATAAATAAATACAAAAGACTTTGTAATAGTAACTAATACTAACTAACATAGTGAATTTAGGTACTTTAAGTGGTTGTTAGTTTGGTGTATTTGTCCTGCGATAATTTCTTTCTACTTATAATTTATTTGTACTTTTATAAAATGAAACACATTGCAGAGTTTGTGTGGTTGTTTTGTTTGTTGTTGGTTTACTGCGTCTTTTATTTAATAATAATAATAATAATAATAATAATAATAATAATAATAATAATAATAATAATAATAATTACATAATGTCATGTTTTATACTTAAAAAACTCAAAAAAGTATATGTCAATTAACAGAAAATTTTAAACAAATACATACGAATAGATTGATATAGATAAATAGATGTTGATTGTGACGTCTTGTCAGAGGATTGCCACTCCTCCATTAATTGATCGTCTATGAACCCATTGATGTCTTTTCAGTCCTGCCAGCGAGTTGCATATCTTTTAGCAGATTTGGCACTCATGGGCATTGGCGTTGATTGAAATAACAGACATGGTGCTAGCTTCACAGCGAACTTTCATGTGGCACTTGAGACCACCAGCCGATCGGTATACTCTAGAGCAATGGGAAAATAAAAAGTTTCCCTCTTGGGACTCAATACGCGACATGAAAGGGACAAGTATAGTTGGATTGCTTTAATGAAATTTCAAATATAGGTACATACATACATAATTTCTTTATTAAGATATACATTATTTTACTTAGTGTTTAGAAAATTAATTATAATGGGGAGATGTTTACAAGCAATTTAAATCACCCTTCTTTAGGGATATACATGTATTGTAATGGCTTGAAGCTTGTCACGAGAAATTCACATGCCGGGATCAAATTTTGCTCGATTTCTTTACAATGACTTTCACACAAATAATACTAGGAAAGGTATAAATTCATCACTTTTCCCCGTCTATGGATTACATAGAAGAACAGACTGGGATCTCTAGTTATAAATGATAACCAGCCTAGAAGTATGTCTCTAAATTCAAAATTGTATGTCACCTTAACAAAGAACATAGAATACAGCCATAAGTGTGATTATGACGTTCACTATTAAGTGCAATGCAGGGGTTATGGACTCTACGATTTTGATTTCAATCGATGAGAAAGGTAATTATGTTGTTTTGTTCATTACCACGATACGTCTAATTCCTTTTATAATCTCCATTAAACTAAAACTGTAAAGGACAAAAAGAAAGTCATTTTATAAAGGACAAAAGAACAATGAAAAAATAGTTCCTAAGCTAGCGACACGCTTGGTTCATTTTTAGCAAAAAAACTAGCCACACACAGAATGCTATTCACAGCCACCATGAAAGATCGCCTGTATTTTGTTGATTTCTATCTATCTATCTATCTATCTATCTATCTATCTATCTATCTATCTATCTATCTATCTCAATCTGTTCATATCTATCTATCTATCTATGTCAGTCTGTTCCCATCTATCTATCTTCAAAGATGTCGCTTACCATTCAGTTCCAAATGCTATGTAGTTTTTGCTCATAAGCCCTGTCCTGTATTTTGTTCCCCCGTGTTTGAATAGATAGTGTAGCATTTAATAATCAAATAGATTATTCAAGATGTTTTAATGTCAGCTAAAATGCATCAGCCATTTATATTCTCTGGCATGTGGAAACGACTAAAGCGCGTGATAGACAAGAAGTTTTGGGTTGGAATATTTGTCAAATATTTTGTTTCCTTAAAATCATTTTTTACGGCATTTTCTTCTTTCTTTTCTGTTTATAAAAGAAAACCAAAGAGAAAAATGTATCAGATTTCTTCTTTTTTTCATTTCAGTAAACACTTAAAATTGACAATCCATACATGAATCGCATAAAAAGACCTGATTATGTGTCAGCATGCAGAATATATATATATATATATATATATATATATATATATATATATGTGTGTGTGTGTGTATGTGTGTGTGTATACATACGTGTGTATGTATGTACGTGTGTGTGTATATATATATATATATATATATATATATATATATATATATATATATATATATATATATATATGTATACGTATATACTGTTGTATCTTGTAATGTTCAACAATAGTGAAGCTAGTAATAAAAATGCTCAATGCTGTGTGTGTGCAAATATATAGAAAATAGGAAAGAACTGGTTAGGTAAATAATCCAAAGTTCTTTAGTATTTTTGTTATTATTTTTAAAAAAAATAGTCCTCGATACAAAAGTAGAGCATAAATATAATTATTGTGTTGGAATCATATTTTTAAATAAATAATGATATATATATATATATATATATATATATATATATATATATATATATATATATATATATATATATATATATATATGACAATAGAAAACTGTAATAGTTGCTGACGCGTTTCGTACAATGTGATCTTTCCCAAGGCAAAAAAGAAAATGAGTTTGTTTAAACAAAGTAACTAATAATAACAAAAACAAAATGTCCTTAGCAACTGGAAGAATTTTCATACCGTTAACTGAAAATTACGTCAATTACTGTCACGTGTGGAGATATTGTTATTAGTGCTGTGTTGACAGATTCAACCATTTTCTTTTCATTTCACAATACTGTTGAGTACGTTTGTTTGGGAGAGTCGTAATTCTGTTAAGAAAGGTGAAATAGGGAAAAAGCCTGGACGTAGATTAATATTTGGGTAATAATGGCGGCACTTTCGAGGATTTTTCTTCTGAGTGAGTTATTTTCTTTTTTTATGAGTGTAGCATTTTTAAAATAAGAATTGTGGTTGAATTTATTTCTATGTATGACTAGTGCATTAGCTAAGTTGTTTTTTGTTTTCTTTGTGGGGTCTCTTTTGTGCTCATAAATGCGTTATTTTAAGTTTCTACTTGTTTCTCCAAATATATTGGCAGCAACAATTTTGGCAATTTATTGTATAAATGCCTGCTTTCAGTTAAAATTATGAAAACAGCGTTCTCTAAATTCTCCCAGATGCTAAGGACATTTTGTTTTTGTTATTATTAGTTACTTTGTTTAAATAGACTCATTTCGGTTTTTGCCTTGAGTAAGTCTACATTGGACGAAACGCGTCGGCAAATATTACAGTTTTCCTATTGTCATTTATATTTATAAATATTGTCTTTTCTACAGGTTAACTCTGAGAAATTTTTCATATATATATATATATATATATATATATATATATATATATATATATATATATATTAATCGATTTCCTCCAAGGCAAGGCAGTAAAGCCGCTAAGACACAAGGGATTACTGGGTGTGGAAGAATTAGAAAACAGAAACATTGCTCGGAAGCAAGAACAAAAGAAGAATTATTAGGATGACAGTAGAGGGCGATTGATATTGCATTTTTTTCAAAATTAAAGTTGTCTGGAAAGTATTGAGCCGGAAGGGCGTTCCACAAGCGAGAAGCAAAAATGAAGCGAATATAAAGAAATTGTAAGCTTGACTGACAGTTTCACTCTCAGCCGATCATCAGTGAGTTGAGATCTTCGCATTGATTTTTCCTTTAATCATTGGAAACATTCATTAAGAAAGTAAGTTCTTAATGAAAATGATATTCTTTTGATTTTGAAGTGAAACGTTCTTCTTTTTTTCAATAAAATTCTGATTAATTTTCTTGGTTCTTAATTGTTTAGAATGAGCTGGGAGTAATAATTTTCAAAATGTATCTCGTGGGGATATTTCCTTTATTTAATCTTTCCTTTTAAATATTAAAACAAATAAAAACAGCTGGAAATATAAAATTATAATTTCTTTACTCTTCCGAGTTCCAGGGAAACAATATCAATTTGTAAACTGTTTCCTTCTTTCGTTAAATATTCTAGAGTAACACATGTTTTACTTGTTTTATAAACAAAATAACTGAACAAAAAGGCATCTCTTCGTAGTTTTGCACTTGTATGTGTTAACCTCTTAAATATACTTACGTTTCAAGTTATCTTTTTGGTAGGATACATTGTCACGTTATTGCATTTCACCGAAAGATTAAAAATCATTCAAATGTTGAGAGAATGTTTCATTTCATCCTTTTTGGTAAAAATTATTTTGTAGATTTTAAAATTAAGATAAAACGTAGTAATCAAATGTTACGTGTCAAATTCAACACAAGTGTTGGATATTTCCTTAAATATTTATTTATTAATATATTTCTCTTCTGACAATAAGTAGTGCTTTTAGAAAGCTTTAATTTAACTCCTTCCTGCCAAATGAGACAGGGCATTCTCTTCACACACACAAACGCACGCACACACACAGAGAAACACAAACACAGAGAGGGAGAGAGAGAGAGAGAGCGAAACACAAACAAAAACAAACAAAAACACACGGATTGGAGTAATAGATTGCAGCTCACATTGAGGAATCGGAGGGCCGAGTTCGAATTCCAGTCGTGTTCATTACATTTACTTACGTGTTAATGCCCTTGTGAAATATATGAATCTATTTCTTCTAACCCCGCCCAGCTATGGGAAAATGACAGACAGACTGGGTTCTAGTTTTCGCCGAGGAAAACTCTGAATTTAAATCAGCCTGCAAAGGATTGGGCTCCGTCAGGTTATCTTAGCCAAGACATTACTTCTGCTGTAGCTGCAGTGCTTCTACGTCTCTGATGACTTGTGATCCTGATAAGTATCATAGTAGTCGTTCATCAATTATTTTTCTTTGTTCATGAGAGGTGACCCTTAAAGTCCTAGGTGATCATGGCTTTCACGTCATCGTCTCTTTTGTTACTCTTGTTCTGGCGAAAGTGCAGATAAATTTTGATTTACCCTTATATGCCCGGAAAATCTGATACGAGAGATAGAAGGCAAGAGGAACAAAGGAAGACAACACATAACATACGTTTTGAGCAAATGGATGGCGGTACTGGGTTGAGGAAAAATAACATAAAGACAAAGTTTATTAAGAGCTACAAGGGATAGGAAGTTGGGGAGAGCCATGATGGTTTACGACCTTAAGTGAGGCGGTACATAAAGTTAATAATCCCAGGAGTTTTTCTGCTCTCTCAAGCTCGCTAGGCAGATTATACTCTGTTTACGTTTGCTCATTTTTCCTTCATTCTGTCAGTGTCATATTCTCCAAGCCTTCTTTGCCTATTATCTTTCCTTGAAAAATTCAAATATTTCTTTCTTATTCTATGTACAAGTGTATTTCTGTTCATTTAAATCTTCCTCTTTGCTTACATGTTCTGTCCATGGCATTCCCGTGATCTTTCTGTCGAAACACTTTTGTTATTGTTTTACGTTATCGTTTCATCTGTAAGAAATTTGTCCGCTATCCATTGCCATTCTTTCATTTTCATGTTTCTTTATACTTTGTTTAGCTTTTGTAAGGCATCTTTCGCTATTCTACCGCGCTTTTAAATTTCTGTGCATCTTTGTCTTTCATCTTTTATAACTTTTCTCAGATACTTAAATTTCAGACTGTCTTTAATTCCTTGTTCACATCTTGAGTTTTCCATCTTGCTAATGACCACACTATCTGCCTACAATTAATGATCAGTTTCTTTCTGGGTCTGCGATCAACACTGTGTCGACTATTTGTCTGATGTATTATTTCAATAATAAAGTGCGATAGGAATTCCAGTTCATTAAAATCGCTTTTATGAGTAGACTAAATATATCTGGTGAGAAGATGTCGTACGCCCTCTTATACGTTGCTGTATTTGCTTAATTCTTTATATCCCTATGCAGGCGATTTGTTCTTATTTTCCTCGAGATTTTTTTTAATATATTTGCGAAATAAGCTATTTTAATAGATTTTTGCCTTACATATTACAAATGATTTTGCTTAATCGAGGAAACATAGGTATATTCCCTACTGCTTGCTCTGATGATTTTTTTTTAATTTACTGATAATACCCAATAAAAGGCCCAAGGACCACTCAAGGTAGGGGCTTACTAAGCGAGATTGTTCTTACATAGAGTGAAGCAGAGTTTTAAAATGTATATTATAAATACTTGTAGGATATATATCAGTTGCCCAAGGGCGTGAAGAGACTAAGATTGTAGTTGTCAGTGAAGAATCATCTCATGAGTCTATTCCACAACGCAACGCAATATTTAAAAAAAATCTCGAGGAAAATAAGAAGAAGCTATCTGACTGGAACTTACTCCTTATCAAATGTACACGAAAAAACTAGGGATGATTTGCCCCCGTGGACGTGGCATGAAGGGTCCTAGGTTTAAAAATCTGAGTTGAATTCAGTCCTGAGTATACCGATAAACTACATCCGATAGTGAGGCCTCTGATCGGGAGATTGAAGGTTTTGAGGAGCGTGGAACCACATCGTAATTGCTGTTGTTGTTCTCAGGCCACTCTGATCCGGGGTAGTAGCACCTGTTAGGGTCCCGTCTGTGGGAAAATATTTAACCTCGAAACAAAAATAAAAAAACAAAGAAAAAAAACACTATGAATGTAAAAAAATATTTTTTTCGTAAAATTACTGGCAATACATTGTTATATAAAAAGTTACCAACAATGCCTATTTATAGTAGAATTATCAACAATTATAAAACAAAATAGCCATGATTGTAATCGCTCTGTCGGCTGGTGCTTCAGAATACGCTGACTTCACCTCTGCAGAGGGTTCAAAACCCCCACCCAAATGAGGCATCCTGGGTAAGACGATAAACTACCTCCAACATCAAGGCCTTTGATCAGGTGGATTTTTAGGAGCGTGGAACCACCTCTTAATTGCTTGTGTTCCCAGGTCCACCTTAACCCAGCGTGGTAGCTGCTGTTAGGGTCCCAGCTATGGGCAAATAGTTAACCCCCAAACTGAAGTGAAAACGCTATGAAAATGTAAGAATAGGTTTTAATACCAGCAATAAATTTTTGTAAAAAAATTTTCAAGAAAAAATATTACCAGTAACACAGTATTACCAGCAATCATTTTTGAAAAATATTATCAGCAATAATAATCTTGTCGGTATTGAGTTTGATATACCGTAAAAAAAAAAAAACAAGATTGGAAACTGTTCTGTGTTAAGGTTCTGAAAATCACATGTATTCTATCTTTGTAGAGTCAAAGCTTTTCATAAATCTGGAAACGTCCCGAAATGATAAATAGAGAGATAATTAAAAAAGTATCGTATCGTGAGGTGCGGCAATCGAAATTCACGGATGGTGTTTGCGTCTCTGATCATAGAAATCGCATTCCTCCTTCCAACGAAGCCACGTTGGTTTTGCCCTATTTCCTGCTGAATTCAGTTCCAGACTCTATTCCTGAGAATCCGTATGATAAACTAGATTAGGCTGTTAACCGGATTAAGTTTGTATTCATTTATTCCTATCGAAATAGACACCGCTATGAAAATGGGTCTACGAAGATCTTTCGCCATGACACCACTATTGTATATTTCATTTATTCTGTACACTATTGACATCGTCATTATTTTTATTGCCGTATTTATCACAACGTTTCGGCTGTTGTACGCTCCGGCCTTCTTCATTTATTATTTTCATAATTTTGTCGACGCCGGTATCTTCTAAAGCTGAAAGAATCATTATTACAATTTAATTTGTTACTGTTATTCCAGGTTAATTTATCCAGTGCTAATGTTACCTCAGTTTTGAATATTTCTTTTTTGACCCATATTTGTGTTTAATACCGATCTTCGTCATGGAAAATTACTGCGGTATATTTTTTCCAGCTGCGAAGTATTTTTCTTTCTTTCATTCTTTTTCTATTATCATTTTTTTTTCCTTTTTAGATTTTACGGATCCTGTCGATAAGCACGTCCTTTGCTCTTTTATTTCTTTTATGCATCATCAATCTTTCTACCTCTGCATGCTTTTTTGAGCAATTGATCTTTTTTTCCTGTTTGCAATTATTCCTTTTATGTTTGCTTAGTATCCTATATTCTGTACCATTCCTTGAAAGTCTCCTTCGGATGATCTCTTTCAGCTGGGGGTAATCTCGTGATACTTTCAGTAGAACCATCTGTCTCCTTTGAATTTCTGGCCCTATCTGTGCTATCAAACTGGCTTCTAACTCTATCAGCAAGTTGATTCGTCCTGGAGTCTGTTGTATCTGAATATCTAGTACTAATGTGGACTGATTTCATTTTCATTATTTTAGTCTTAGTCTTCATATGACTGGAAGCTGGTCACTTCCACATGGATAGAATTCAGAATGTAGAACTAAATTCAACAATCCTTTAATGATTTTTATGTAGTTTATCTGTTTGGGTTTTTTTTTCTATCTTCTTCTGTGTTTCCCCATGCCTATAAAATTCTTGGGTGTGCATGGAACCAGGATATGACCATGATTTCGTCGTTTACTCAGCAACACTGGACTTTTTTCTCACTGTTCGTCCCAGAATCATAGTCTATACTGGCAAACTATTCACTATCTCCTAGTTTGACATTTGGTTTCCTCATCATGATAATAATTTCCCGCGATTTGCATTCAGTCTTGTTATTTGTTATGCATGCCGAATTGCCAATTTCTTCTTTCGTGATTTGTGGCGTCGGTACGTATTCTAATATTAGAGCCATTGCTATCACGTAGTCGCCATATTTTTTTGCATGGCCCGACGAAATCTCAGATCGTGAAGTTTCAAAAATCCCTTAGGGACGTACCGCCCATTTAATTATATATTTATTTTTATTTTATGGTTGACCATACATTTATAATGATCACATTCGCTTTAAGCATGACTAGAACAATTGTATCCCAGAACACATTACTTTGTCTTGCTATATCCACTACTTACATTATTCGGACTCATCTTGCCACCATTTTTATCACAACGTTTCGACCGTTGTATGCTCCGGCCTTCTTCAGGTGGCTGGAATGTCAAATTGAACCCTTTATTTCGATCACTGAGGTAGACTGTTCTAGTTCCACGTACCATGTTTAATGGATGCCAGTAATCAGTTATCTCCTGTTAATTCCCCTCTGAAAGTTCTCCAATGCCTTAACCGGGTATTGAACTCACAAACTTTGGGTCCTGTCACTGGATCTTACCAACGCCTTTATCCACTGTGCCATGTGTACTTGACATCCATTAAACATGGCACGTGAAACTAGAACAGTCTACCCCACTGAGCGAAATAAAGGATTCAGTTCGACATTCCAACTACCTGAAGAAGGCCGGAGCGTACAGCGGGTGAAACGTTGTAATAAATATGGCGGCAAAGATGATGATGATAGTCCGAATAATGTATATAGTGTACAGAATACCTCATCTCAGAAATCTTTCTATATCATTTTTCATTTTGTTCTCTTTGTCTGCGTTATTTATGAATTTCTCATTATTAATATTTAACCTGTCCATTATCTGATTTGTATTATCCAGCTGCCCGTTTTAAAGCAATGTCCTTACATTTCAAATCCCAGTAACGGTTTTCTGTCTGTCGCCAGATAACGGTCGGTTGATAGTCGTCGCGCAGTTCTCTCACGCCTTTGGGTGGTTTTCCCATTCTCTTCACCACGTTGACTCCACATCGTTGATTTATTCGATTTCTTCCGCCAATTTATAGGTTTTAATTTTTGTCCTACATTGTTTCTAACCATTCTCCTGGCACACAATCGATATGAGCCCGGAGAATCTGTTTATTTGCTGAACATCGCCAAAAACATAGAAAATAAAAGCGAATCGTAGGTTCGTGTTTTTGCCTCACTCTATTGGATCGGTAGTTAATAAAAAACAAGAATTCTGCTCTTAAATTATTTACGAATAAAAAACATTCAAATATTTAGCTAAGTTAAAACTTATATTGAAATCCTTTCTTCATCAAGACGAACTACGGTAGAGATTTTTGACAAAGAATTTTTTTTTCAGTTTTTGTTTCTCTTTACGTATTTAAATGTAAATAATTTCTAATGTAAATATTGTCGCTTTCGTTTATATGTCTGGTCATTATCAAGATCAGGATCCCAGTACTTGCAGACATTTGTCATTATTTCATTAAGCTTTATTCTGTACTAGCATCATGGCCCGGCGTTGTCCGTGCTTAATTCAAAAATCGTACGACTCATACAGCAATCGCTATCACTTGACTTAAAATATTTTTGCCCTTCCTTGCCTTTAAAGCAGTGCCCTTTGCCATGCTGATGTTGCTACATGCCTTACTTCTTGCCTATCTCACACTGTGAATTTTTTCTAACCTCTATACTAAACATTAAATCTGTTACGAAAAAGGAACTAAACAAAATGAACACAAAACGATCAGCTTTAAAAAAGGAGTCGTAACTGGAAAAACCGAATGAAAAAAGAATGTTAACAACAAATAATTTTTTACATCCAACCCAGTTCTGCGGAATCAGAATCAACGTTGAGTTTAAGCAAGCGAATGAGCCAATTGGAGTAAAGTGCCATGCAGATTTAAATTTTTCCCATTTGTGACGAATGCAGCTATCGTTTTTTTTTGCATGCTAGTGGCATTGGTTTAGGTAAGTCCTTTGGCAAGAAAGTTTCGGATACATTTTCAACTGGATATCATTTTATTACCAATAAAATGTAATATTTTAAAATATAGAATGGCTCAGTTCGCATATTAATTTCCAGGAAATTGTTAAATATATTCACAGAGAACTTCTCAAAATGTACGAATTATTGATAATATTATTCTGAATCAACATTTACAGAAATCTTACGGTCATTTTTATTTGTTGTGAATAAATTTGGGTGAATTATTTTAGGTGGGATCTTTATAAATATCCCCAGGAAATATACATTTCTGTTAGTGATTGAACAATCTCCGCTCTAGTTTAATTAATAATAAAATATTAATTGTATCTTCAAGCTTTTTAACCAATCAGCAATCAAATCTTTGTGTTGGCGCAGTTATTTTCTAACCAATGAAGAATTAGATTTGTAGGGTTGTACAAATATTTTCCCAGACAGTAAGCGATCGATTCCTACTCATGATAACTTATTTCCCCAGCCAATTCGTAATCAAAAAAATCAAGCTGTAATCAATATCTTCCATATTACCTGACTTGTAGATTATCTTTTAACACATGCAAACGGAATGTATTTTTTGTACCTAAACTCGTAGAATGCAGCCATAAGCAGTAATCTGCATCGATGAAAAAAACACTTCGATTTCCCTAAGTTATGTGACGTGAACCATGGACGATGATTTTGAAAGTAAATCAATCGACTCCTACCATAAAATCAGATTCAACACGTGTCAGGCGGTAAGTTATTTCTCAGTGGATAAAGATGGTTTGTTGTATACGTCGGTCCGAGCTCTCTATATATTGAGGCGCAGAAAGACCTCTGATTTTCCGTTCTGGGTATGACGATAAACTACATCCACGTCCTGGGTAAGACGATAAACTGCGTCCAGCAGCAAGGCCTCTGATCAGGAAGTTTTGAGGAGCATGGAACCACCTCTTAATTGCTGGTGTACCCAGGTCCACCTTGACCCGGATTGGTAGCACCTGTTAAGGTTCCAGCTATGGGCAAATAGTTAAGCCCGAAACTTGGGTAAAAAAAAATATGAAAGTGTAAAAAAAGCTATTACCAGCAATACATTTTTGAAAAAATAATATTACCAACAATGGTTTTAAAAAATAAATATTACCAGCAATACATTTTTGAAGAAAAAACATTACCAGAAATTGATTTTCGACAAAACAAAATATTACCAGCAATAAAAATTTTGTCAGCATTAAATCACCCATCGAGATTGATATGCCGTAAAACAAAGCAAACCAAAGCAAATCAAACTCAAATTAATTTTCAGATATGCGCGGTACTAATGACAAGACTTAACTGTTTATTTGCACAGCGTAGCCAGCGGGATAGCGGTCGAACATTTTCTCCCTTGTAGGCATTCAGTTGAAGAGCCAAGAATGTAGGAGAGGTCAGCCTCTACTTAATGGTCTATACGAGAATAAAGCTGGTTGAATTAGAGCATACGTTCAATGTACAGAATAAATACAAATAATTAACTACATATTTTATTTGGAAAGACAAAAATTAATTTAAAACTAAGAATGATGAAACCATTTTTAAAACTCGGTTTTTAAATATATTTAAAATTATCATCTGTGAAACAGAATTCCGAGGAGATCTGGTATTTTTCACAAATGGCATAGACATAAGGAGATTGTATCGTATCAGAATAATAAGTAACAAATAAACAATAATATCGAAGGATTTTCCTGGCATTCATTTCCTGTCTGAATAGTTAAAAAAAAAACAGTAATATTGACAAACTTGAATCTTCGTAGACGTAAAAATCAGAATCTCAAAGGAACGCTCTTTCCCATGTCACTACGATTATTTTAACCCCCTTTACTCCTCGACAATTTTTATTACTTTAAAAAGTGATGATTTGAATTGTAATAAACCTTAAATATATGAAAGGGAATTTATACATTTTTTTTTGTTCTTGAGAACTGACAACAAAAATAATAAACACTATCTTATTTATTTACAGTATTATCTTGCTTATGGGGGGCGCTTGGCAAAGTATAGACTGTCAGTTGTTTTGAACTTTATAATATATTAAATAATAAGTATTTCTTTATAGTTGGTTTACACATTTTAATAATTTAGTAAGTTTTTATAAATTTATGAATAAAGAATGTTTTTATATTTATTTCTTTTCAAATTGGTAGATGATGAATATTCTATTACAGTAGTTTTAATATAATGGTATTAATTTTAGAATGTTTTAAATATCAAAATAATTCTTATAAATAAATAAGCTAATAAAGAAATAGTGATTAATGTTTTTGTTGCAAATTCTCAAGAACAAAAACTGTACGAGTTTGCTTTCATCATAGGCCTAGGATTTTTTTTACAATTTTAAACATTACCGAGTAGTGAGGATAGGAAAATAATAGCGGTGTCAAGGGAAATACCGTTCTTTTGAGACTTTGATTTTTGAAGGAACGAAAGTCCAAGTTTGCTTTAATTTATTTTGCAACCATTCAACTTCATCTGCAAGTATCTCTCTATATTTCCCAGATGAGGTATTATGTACAGTATTTTCATTGCTCGGACTATCATCCTAATCTTTGTTGCCATATTTATCACAACGTTTCGGGCATATGGCCCAGTAGTTAAATCCAGTGACAGGACCCAAAGAGTGTGAGTTCAATACCCGGCTAAGGCAGTGGGGAACTTTCAGAGGGAAATTAACAGGAGATAACTGATAACTGACATGATACGTGGAACTAGAACAGTCTATCCCAAAGAGCGAAATAAAGGATTCAGTTCGACATTCCAACCACCTGAAGAAGCCCGGAGCATACAACGTCCGAATCGTTGTGATAAATATGGCAACAAAGATGAGGATGATAGTCCGAACAATGTAAATAGTGTTCACCTGCAAGTGTTTCAAATTTTCTTCTTTTATGATATTGGAAATTATGAGGCAAATATTGAATGCCGTCTTTCACTTATTTATAAGTATGTTTTAACGTATTAGTGAAAAATCAATTTGAAAATTTAAAACCAATCTAAATTTCAGTGATGAAATAAAGATTACTGCTCACTCATCGTGATTTAAAAAGTTCGGAATTTGCAAGTGTTAAAACAGTGTTGCAAATGCCAAAAGTGCTCGTTAGGCATCACTGTATTGAAAGACATTCCTATATACAGAAGAGAGAAAAACGAGATCTCGCTAATCTGTGTTCTCGTTGCAATGGGATGACAAGTTAGGCGTCACGATGGCAATATAGATTCGAAAAGAAGAAAATTTCAGATCACAAATCAAGTGTCAATAAATATAAGATATATTACAAGACTTCCTTTAAAAGAATTCCATAAGCAAAATTGACAACAGTACAGATGAAGACTATTTTTAAACCTGTGTTTTTCACCAACAAAAATAATGCACCTCTTGATAGACCAGACAAATGGAGCGGAGTTTGGTTGAGTGCTTGCGGTAACCGGCGCCACATTTTGCGGCCTAAAAAAACTGGGTGTGATGATTTCTGTTGGCATCAAATGTGGTAAAGTGGTCGATCCAGGGTGACATTCAGAAGGTGTCAAAATAACAGATCTGACATAAATTGATTTTCTTTTTTATAAATTACATGTAGAACCATGCTTCAAGGAAAAAACAAACAAACAGTAAGTTTATATTTATGTATGACATTGCTCGAAGGTATCAATAAAATGTATTCCAAGTAGAACGCTTAATGAATATAAAATTGTCTAAAAGAATCCTCATGAGAACTCAAGAATAGCAAGTGACGGAATGCAGTGATGGGTCTTCTCAGTGGATTTCTTTAACCTTTCGAGCGAGGCTATCTTGAGGGATGTGAAAGTCCTATCAGGGTTTATCATCAGCTGGCATAATTTTATGAAATTAAAATACGTAGATGACACTGTATTTGGTTGCAGACACATAAAGGGAACATCAGGAATTACTGAATAGGGAAAGGAAACCGTGACAAAAAGATTTAATCATCAATTGTAAGAAGACAACGAAGCCATACGTTGTCAAAAATTAAGGACAGATTATTTGTTTTTAAAAGAATGGTTCACATAAACGCTTGATAATTTACCAATAATTATGGATAGTGGAATGCTCTTCTGGATTAACTAGATTTTGTCTTTTTATAGAGGATTATAAGTGTTCTAAAAGTAATGGATAATAATCCAGATTCACCTCATGAAGTGCATATTTAATATGAATATTTTTTTTTTAATTTTTGTCGTCTTTACAATGACACTGTTTTAATTTTTAATGAAAATATGTTTCTAAACTTTGCGCACTTTCTGTAATTATCATGATTAATTGCAAAATAACGTTTCGTATCGCTTCAGTAATCTGACTAATAATGAAGCATAAAAAAAACGAGTAAATTAAACCTGCTGCCACATCATCAGAATAAGGTGCAGTCTATTATAATTACACATAGGCAGCATTCTGCACATTAACAGCGCAAATATTCTCATGAATCTATTAATTAGTCTTCTAAAATATACAGAATAAATGGGGATCTAGTGGATGGAAGAAGAAATTACGTTATTCAACATTTGGGCTCTGGGTTAAAGTTTAGTGTCAGGGTTTTGTAACCTAGAAAAGGCTACTGACTGAGGAATAACCAAAACGGAGATGGAAGTGAAATGGTAATCTTTATAACATCAACAAAATGTAATACACGCCAGCGGTGTGAAGTAGGTAAACCACTGCTAGACAGCATATTACCCCCACTTACAATAGTGTCCAACGTATTTACGAGGATTGAGACATACCCATTAGTGTTCGTAGGCACGTTGTATAGCACAGGGAAATATAGAAATCAATCAATAACATAATTATTCCATTTTTTTAAATAATAGAGTATAGTGTAGTCGTATTTTTAAAATATATTTAATTGATGAAAGTTGAGATAGATCATCAATGCCTAAATATGTTTGACTTAGGGCTTTGATGAATATAAAACACCCTAATGAAATCATGCACTATATAAATGACTACACAGTCAGGATTCATCTCCCAGTTTGCAGAACCTTGTCCCACAAAAAAAAAGGTTTATTTTATTTTTACTGCAGAAATTTCCAAAATTTTGTATTGCTGTCATATCTTGTAACATATTTAGTAATACAGAAATATTTTTAACATATTACTTAAGTTTTTTTATCCAAGAAAAATATATAATTCAAGATGCAAATAATGGAAAAATCAAAATAAAATACCTAATTAAAATTGTCTTTAATTACAGGAAGGACGGTTAATTAATTAAACTAAAATCTGCAAATGTCTGCATTCGTGACTTTGTTGATTACGAATATAAGATTCCCTATTAAAAGACAGCATCTCAGTATTATGCAATAAAATTCTACCTTTAAGCAAGTTTGGAACACCGGAAGCAGAGCTTCTGAAGTCATGGAAACAGAAGGCTAAGCATACAGAAATAATAATTTCCTTATCAGAGATGGAGATAATAAATATATAATATGTTGTGAATTGTATTCTAGAAATAACAGCACCGTTGATTTTGGTACCGAGGAAAGATTCAGTCATATCGTGGCATGAATTATTGCCTTTAGAATTGGATTCGTTTTTATTCTGTGCTTGTTCAACATTTCCCCCGCGTCTAAAAAAAATACGAAACACTGATCTCATCCTTTTGTGAGATTACGTCGAGATTATGTAGCAGTGAATAAAAAAAAAAGGACGAGTGATTCTGCGCTTTTCCCCAGGGCCAATTGCACAAGACAACATGAAATTCTGTTTAAATTATTTGATTAATTATTTAATAATTTTTCTGATTTGGTATCTGACAATAATATTGATATTATCTCATATTAATTATTGATAATTGTTGCTCCCTCTGCGGAAATGAAATGTTTGCATCAATGTCGTTTGAAGAAGCTACACTGAAAGATGGTCGCCTCATTGTACAAAAACAGAGAAACATTTATAAAACAGACGATGTTAACAAGAAAAAGAGGGCTGTGGGTTATATGAAGAAACAATAATGACGACAACAGCTTCTAAGGTATGAACAGACGGAAGCAAAAGAAAGAAAGAAACAAACAAACAAACAAACCAACAAAAGAAAGAAGGGACGAAAAAGAAAAAGTAAGAAAACAATGAGGGAAAGACAGAAAAGGATAAATAAAAGGGAAAAGAGATTAAGAAAAGGGCGAAAAAGAAAGAAAGAAAGAAAGAAAGAAAATACAGAAAAAAAGAAAGGAAAAAGAAAAAATTGAGAAGAGAATAAGAATATAGAAGATCATGTAAAAGCACAAAGACAACAAATCTCAGAAAAGACGAGAATAATATTAAAAAAGAAAAATAAGAAATAAATGGAGAGAAACGGAGGGAGATTCGAAAAATAAAGAAGAAATGAGAACAAAACAGAAAATTAAAAACGAAGGTGACAAAATTAATTATTATATGATTATTACTAGAATACAAGTTAAAAGGATCACTTTACCAACATAGGTCAAAATCAAGAAAAAAAAATAATTAAAATAATAAATATGTCTATATTTCTGAGATGAGGTGTTATAATTATTTTAATCCTCAAGGAAAAATGGCTCAGTGCATAAAAATCCAGTTGAATCCTGTGACTTGACTTGGGTTCAATACATGGCTACTTCTGAGGTGAACAAAAACTTGGCGAGTTAATTTAAAGGGCGATAACTCATTCTAAGAGATTCAGAAGAGGCATGGCACGTGGAACTACAGCAGTCTGCCCCGATGTACGAAATAAAGTCTTCAGTTCGAAATTCCAATTACCGGAGCGTGCAACAGCCGAAACGTCGTGAATATGCCAACAAAGATGATGACAACAGTCTGAACACTGTAAATAGTGTAAATAATATAATAAAGTTCTTATTTTTACAAAAAAAGATTTTTTTTCAAGTGTTCACCATTATCTTCACAAAATCATTGTTGGGATATTTTTCGAACATTCCGTAAAAAACAATTCCAACTCAGACAAGATGTTTGCATTGGCAATCGTAATAGTAATATTTGCTGTTTCCTTATGAGGACACATTAGGCATTCAGCGACAGTGTTTGGGTTAGCAGTGCTAGTCACGTTAGGTTTTCCTTCACTCCCTGATCATAGGGATGAGATCCATGTGTAGTATCTGTTCTCCTCATCTCTAATGGTAAGGGTTATATTAGCTGTTTCTTTATAAGGAAGGATTAAACATTCATGGAGCGAGCAGCCAGTTCTACTTTCAGTTGAGATTTTTGATTCAAACATTTTTTTAGTAAAACAGTTTCCTCGAATTCAGTGACTGTAATCGTCCTTTCTATTATTGATAGGGTCATTCTATATGATTAAACTTTAGTTTCATTTCAACATTTTTAATGCAGATTTTCGCCATTAAAAATTTCAAGACACGATTGAAATATTCTATATAAGGTGTGCTTGCCTAGTGAGTCCAATAATTAGACAAGAACAAGCAGATGAAACCTTTTTTGAAAGAAAAGTTTCAACAGCCTTTACTCGTACTATTTTGAACCATCCCAAGATGAAATGTTTTTTTTTTTTGTTTGTTTTTTTTTTTTTTGTTTGTTTTATTTTTTCGGAAGAAAGCTTTGTTATCATCGTTTTGTTTGCTCATTTGTATCAAGAAACTTTTACCTCGACTTATGTCTGGGCCATTTTTACATGTCATAATTTCAAATATAGTTATCCAAAAGTATAGAGGAAAATTTTCAAATGTTTAACCCTTTTTTGCTAATAATCCGATTTACTTAACATAAATGAAATAATTAATTAAATTATTGTTATTTATTCGGTACGTGGGGTGTATGAACAGAGTATGATTCTAGAATACATCGTTAAATGGCTTCTCACGCCAATAAAGGTTTTCTGCGTAGCATAATTAAATATGGACTACACGATCTACAAGCTAAAAAGTCGCGACCATCATTGCACTTGTTAAACAGAGTCTTCTTTAATAGTTAATATCTGTAACGCGCATGCGCGAAAAAATAATTTGAGCACATCTTCGTGATTTTAACGAACTAATAAGCAATTACACGCTAAAAAAGAAAAATTATAAAATCAAAACTTAAAAATCAAGATACTTTAGATAAATATCTGCCGGCTGTTTATATCTTTACTAAACGAACCCATTTCCCTTTATTACTGTACAGATAAATTTTGCCACCATTCAGTAAATAAAGATTTAGTTTCGAATACATATCTATTGTATATATCAATAATATTTGAAGGGATTAATAATGTGAGCTTCAATTTATGTCTATCGTGGAAATATAATAAACCGATCTCATCTCCCGTCGCGCTTGTAACGATCTGTTATAGCAACATGAGAATGTTGATTATGATGCTGATTTTAAGCGATCCTAACCCCACTTCTTACATCCTGTTCGACGGGGCTTAAGACAGAAAGATAAGTTATATGAGACTGGCCTGTGAAAATCTGAAGCAACACAAAGATATCACGAGACGTGATAAACCTGTTAAGTCATGCATTGAAACTGCCTACTGAATCCCAGTAAATCATCACCATAATCCTCATAATCAACATTAGAGTTAGCTTAATATTAGACGAAGAAAAATATTAAAACACTGAAGGAACGATCAAGTCAACAGACACTGACAACAGACATTTCCGAAGAAATAGGAAATATATTTCATTTTCAGGTTTTGAAAATAGACTTTTCAGAAGTAAACCAATTGGTGATTATTACAGGTTAATCTTCAAACAAATAATATTATAATAGAAAGTAATGGATAAAACTCGCAGTAGACAAACTATACAAACTCAAAAATATTTGATTTCACAAAATTTTCTGAAGTAAATAAGACAAATGAACTTAAATAAAAAACTCAAAATGAGTCGGGAGAAGTCCGTTGGATTCACTTAGGAGAATTTCTAACAGATTTCCCAGCGAGGATGGAGTTATAACAGGTAGCGATGAGGAAACTCATGCCCGACTATGGAAAAGTTAAGTTTTTTGTTAATTTGCTTCGGCACACATGATAACAATGACGACGAGAAATTATAACCACGTTGGTTTATTTTTTTTTTCCTCTTTGGTATATGCAAATAATAGAAAGAAAAAACAATGAAAAGATGAGACATCAAATATGGACGAAGTATTAGTCCAAGTGGTAAAAATACAACAGCAAATGAAATAACAGCAACAAAAGCAGTTGTTAAAACTAAAAAAAACTACAGCCAGATCAAAAAAAGACTTTAGGAATAATATTTGTAGTGGAAAAAAATTCATAAATTTATACAAGGAAAAATTACTGAATCGTTTGAGGAAACTGTTTTTCAACACTAAAAAGTTAAATAGAAATTAAAAATATATTATGCAATGTAGTACGCAAATTACCAGAAATAAAATTAAAATCAGAAAAAAGACATGTTTATTTCGAAAATAAAACAAAACACCTAAAAGTATATAAGAAAGTTAGACGATTTTTAGAACGCAATCCAGACTTGAACGCTTACTCGCTATGTGACGGAGTACAAATGTTTGCACAAAGAGTAGTAATATCTATCATATTGCAAAAGCAGACATTAAAGGAATTTCTTAGTGGACACCATGAAATTTCAAGATTGAAATCTCTTATGAGAAGCTATGTATACTCAACCAAAATGTATTAAGACATTGAAAAATTAGTAAAAGCCTTCCAAAGTTGGGCCTGGCAGCAAAATCATCTACCACTAAATTACAAACTTGACCAGAGACAGATATTTTGTGGTCAAGACTGTATCGATATTTCGCAGGTTCAATAAACGGATCACATTATCTTGTGAGAATCGATAGCTTTACTAAGTGACCTGAAATTTGTAAGTGCAAAAACTAACTTTCACAGTTACAGTGATTTTTTATACGAACTGTTTGCAAGATATGGCATTTCGGATGCCATAGTTTCGAATAACGATGCCCAATTCACTGCTTACAAATTTAAATAATTTTGTAAAATGTTCTCGATTACACATTCTACTACCCCGCCGTAGCATTCAAGGTCAAACGGACAAGCTGAACGCTTTGTGGGTAATTTTAAGGGAGCTTTGAAAAAAAACAAATAATGAAATAGTGAGTGAAGAAGTATTACAAAAATTCTTGAGAGTCTACCGGATAATGCCAAATCCGAATAAACCATCAGACATGTCAATAGCAGAATTGATGCCGTCAAGAAATATTAAATCGGTGTTCAACAAGTTGTTACCAGGTCAAAAAACAATAAAAACGGAAAAAAGGATACAAAACTTTTTTAAATTGACGAAAATTTTTTTCAGAGAATATAAAATAATGGAAAAGAAAAGTGAGAAGACGGCGTAATAATGTCTCGAATTGGAAAAATAATATATGACAATTTGGAAGCAGTTAAAGAAAATGTTTAGTGAAGAAAGCCCTCAAGAAAGGAAGAACCTATGCAAGTACCGTACGATATTTTTGATGTACCAACACACTAAGAATTCGTTGAACGTACAAGTTTGATTATCAGACAAAAGGGAAACGTACAGAAAAACTAGAGGTTGATCCAAAAACGAAAGAAATAAAATACGTTGGTGAACTTGCCAGAAAGAAGAGTAGGTAAATACTAATAAATGAAATAAAATATTTAGTAGTAAAAAAATCTCAAGTGGGGGAGCAAACAACGCACCTTGATAACACAAATGAACTAGGCAAGACGCCTTAAATAAAGAACTTAAATTGAGTCAAGGGAAGTTAGTTGCAGTCACAGGATTGTGATAAGGCAAGAAAAGATAAGACGTCTGTTTTTAAATAGAGGGTGACAAGCCTCGGAAGGAGGATGACTTATTCTGACTCGGTTGGGAAAAACAGACCATTTTTGTACCCGAGCCCGCTTTGTTGGGTTTTTTTAAATTTTGACTATGGTCCGAGTGGAAACGCGAGGGTTCTCCACAGAAACTTGACCTTGTGTAGCATCTAGTCCAAAGTGGGGTGGCTGGTAAATAGCAATTAGTCGCATTATTTCCTAGGCACGCAAGAAGTCAAAACAAGCCCTCCGGGGGATAAATCAGTTGGACTCTCTCTTTGGATAGAGACTCGGTTGTGAAAAAACAGATCAGTTCTCTACCGGAGATCGCATTGGCGGGTGCTGGGTAAATTTTGAACAGTGGCTCGCGTGGAACGCTCAGGTTCCGCACAGTAAAATTGACCTTGTGTCGAATTTAGTCCGCAGTGGGGCAACTAGTAAATGCCAGTTAGTCGCAATCGGTCCCAGGCTCGCGACAAGACAAGATCTCTGTCTTCGGGCGGAGGATGACTCAGTCGGGATTCTGTCTTCTGATAGAGACTCCGCTGATAAAAACAGATAAGTTGTAGTCAGGTAGTTCATTGCATGGCTTACTACTGACAAGAACCCTATCTTCAAGCAAAGGGTGACTCAGTCGGAGTTCTGTCTACGGATAGAGACGTGGGTGACAAAAACTCTGTACGCGAACTAGGTTTTGCAGGGTATGGGTAAATTTTGACCAGTGGCCCGAGTGGAAACGCTCGGTTTCCCGACGGTAGTCTTGACCTTGGGCCGCATCTAGTCAGCAGTGGGGCGACTGGTAAGTACCAGTTTGTTGCAGCCAGTCGCTCCAATGTCTGGCTCGCGATTGAAAAGACCTATATCTTCGAGAATAAGGCAACTCATTCGGAGCTGTCTACGAACGGAAACTCGGTTAAGATAAAAGGACAAGACGGTTGCGGAAGCTGGGTAAATTTTGATCATTGGCCTGAGTGGACACTCCCGGTTTTCCCACAGTTATCTAGAAAATGTGTCACAACTCATCTCAGTGGTGGCGGACTGGTAAAATACCAATTCGATGGAGTCAGTCTGACTCGCGATTTTTGATCTGTCTTCGGGCAGAGTGCAACTCAGTCGTTGCTCTGTCTAAGGACGAAGACTCGCTTGAGAAAAACAGACAATGCAAAGTTCCCAATCCCGCGGTTGCAGGGGCTAGATAAATTTTGACCATTTGCCTGAATCTACGCACTCGAGTTCCCTACAGTATACTTGACCTTGTATTACTTTTCGTTTCAGTGGGGACACCAGTTCGTTTAAGTCAGTCAGAAGAATTGGTAAGAGACGCAAGGGTGAGTACCAAAGAGAGACATAATATTACAAAAGCTAGGAGTTATAGCACAAAATGAGTGACTTATAGCTCTAGGACTTTAACGAAAACTTGGATTTGTAATTATTTATATTGTAATTTGGAAAATATAGAAATAAATTAATAAAGAAAATAAATTACCTTAGGAAGGGAGTAGAGCAACATAAATAATGTTGATTCTTATGATGGGGGATGCTGGGAGCAAGACGGATCCAGCGGGCAGTTTGAATAAATAAGTTATGTTTATCACGTCTCGTTTTGTTTTCGACTTTTCAACGGCCAATCTCATATAGCTTAAGTTTCCACGTTAAGCTTCGTGGAACACTATTCGTTACAATAAATATAACGTTTTCAGCGATAAAAGCTGAATTAAGATTTTTTTTTTGTTATTATATTGCATCCATCATTAATATTTCTAAATCATTTGTTTAACTATTGTTATCCTTTTTTTAAGAATCTTTTCTAAGAATCTTTTCTAAGAATCTTTTCTAAGAATACTCAGTAGTGAAAATCTCATACAATTCCATCAGCCAATCCTTTAAAGTTTCGTTCTCTTCATTTGTCTGTTCTAAATACACCACAATTTTCATGATTCTTTCGCTTTCTACAATTTAATAATAAATACACAAGAACTGATATATTATAACTGATATCACAATCCTTTTAATAATCATATTTTTCAAACCCTGCTTTCTTACATACAGATAATGAACAGCTGAAGATGTTTCTCGGATGGACTTTTGGTCGAAACCCTGGATGAACAAAATAAATTACACAATGAATGAATCATAGATATATTTTAGCTCCAAGTACATTGTACTGTGGATTCTGGGTTGAAATCCGGTACCAATAAATAACAAACGCCGGGAATAAATATATGAAAATAATGTATTAACGTAATAATACAAACTGGTAAAGCAGGTTAGTAGTTCCAGGAATACGGGTTAGTAGCAAAATATCTATACAGTCTTTGGTATTGAAGTATCGCTGTATGACTTCTTACTGAGTCTACGTACTCGCTCACTGTGACTCCTACAACGCTGTTACCTCACCTTCACACTTCTGGTTACCTACAACCTTTTACTCTGTCACTCTGGACTCGACTCTTCGGTCTTGCTCGGTATTTATCAATCCACCCACGAGGACCGAATGTAGCACAAGACCGGTTTAATGTGGGTATCTCCGAGCCCGTAGGCTCGGCCAAAAATATAGCCTTTGAACCCGCCTGGACGGGTTCAGGCCCTGTCTACCTCCCCGGACGAAACCTTGCCCTTTTGCAAAGCATCGTCCGGGTCCCTCTCTGTTAACGCAGACAGTCCGACAGCTGTCGCTTACAGTCAAAGACTGTATCACGACTCAGCTAGACTCGGAGGTCTTGCTCGCTATTTATCGATCCATCCACGAGGACCAAATGTGGCACAAGGCCGGTTTAATGTGGGTATCTCCGAGCCCGTAGGCTCGGCCAAAAATATAGCCTTTGAACCCGCCTAGACAGGTTCAGGCCCTGTCTCCCTCCCCGGACGAAACTTTGCCCTTCGTCAAAGCTTCGTCGGGGTTCCTCTCTGTTAACGCAGAGAGTCCGACAGCTGTCGCTTACAGTCAAAGACTGTATCACGACTCAGCTAGACTCGGAGGTCATGCTCTCCCGGGTCTTCACGTAGCCGTATATATGTATATACTGGGTCAGTCCATTTGTGTAAAAAGGGTAGAACCCCTCAACATTAACAAAAATTCTCAGCCGTTTATAACTTCGTCGGGTGTATATAGTGTTCTCGAATGTTGAATCCTCTTACGGTGGCAAATGCAAGTTTTTTCAAACTTCTAGAAAGCAATAAACACCGGAGAAACTATGAATATACGACCAAACCTTTAAAAAAAATAAAATTAATTCAAGAATATAATCCCGACGAAATCCACATTCATTGATTAAATTATCCGTCTAAATGCAGACAAGAATTTCCGACATTTTAATCATTATAGATTTCTAATATCATTATTAAGGAATTCGACGTCCTTTGAGCGACTCATTAATATGGAGCTGGTTTCAGATAAAATTAAGTTTAATAAATGTTTTCTTGATAAGACCTTGTATAATTAAGATACTCTTTATATGGTTTTAAATATTAATCTTTCACCATAAATCATATTGCCTTTTTCATACTCCTTTCGATACTTCATGGTCGAGTGAATCGATTAAAATTTATAGCGATCAATTATAAGAAATTATAACAATAATAATATTTACAATAATAATATTTGTGTTTTGGAAAAGATCCTGTTTTAGGACAGATGATGAAAAGTGGATACTTTACAATAATATGAAACGTTTATGACCGTAAGTCAAGCGAAGGGAATCAGTCCCAAACTTAACTTGTGTCAAATAAATGCAGCAATGTTCCGAAATTTCTAACGGGATATCCGTAATATTTTCTGAGCGCACTGTTTCTTTGGTTAACAGACAGAAATTGTTATGTATTGGCTACAAAGCTAAATAACTCTCCATAGGTAGATTTTCGGATTAAAATTCACCCCAGACTGTTAACAAAATGTTTCCATTCCCTGGAACGAACCCAGTGGATTTCATTACTGTGATAGATAACAAAACCTCTGGAAGAATTCAATGGAGATTTTATTTGAAATATAGCAGAAAATCATACATAAAATGCAGTTTAATTGTTTGTGCAGAAAATGTAAGATAATATATTTTGTTTTAATAAATTGGACGATCTTTTTTGTCGAGAAAACTTTTAGAAAAATCCAAGAGGTCATTTTAAGCAAGTTCTTTCCTGGTGGCTCAGAAATCCTTGTTGGGATTGAACTCAGGTGCATAGATTGGTTACCTGACAAATCTATTTTTCGAAAAGACCAATGTTTGTTCAGCCTTTTGTGGTGCTCTCATTTCGCTTTGAAAACGTTAAGAATATCTTGTAAGATCTCTTACTCGATTGCAAATCTCTGGGAATAAAGTTTACTTTTATTATGACCCCATAACATATGATTCAATATCCTTACAGATTCTGTTGTCAGCTTACGATTCTTATTTCTAAAATATCCATCACTGTCGTTATCGTCTTATTTTAAAACCTACTTATTCGTCTTGTAGTTTGTCTTTTCAATAGAAATTCTTTCAACAACAGAATCACTGTTATTAACTCTGTATCCAATTCTACTATGGCCATTTTCCTCTTTTCAATCTTTAATATCACTTCTTTCCCCGTGGCAATCATTGTGCTAATCATTGTCGCCTGCAACGCAAATCATATATTTTACCATCACCAACACCTTTCTCTCCTCCTTATTAGATTCCATGTCGTCTGATCTTCGGCAATAAATGTATTTGAAACCTTCGATTTCATGGATAACGCTGTCATGGATTTTAGAGCTAAACAAAACGTTATCGAATCTAATTGGCTAAATTAATTTAATTGATGCCCTTTTCTCCCGCCTGATTATGCAAGTCAAAGACGCTATCAATGTGAAAATTCACTTTTCTCACATTATTAATTGAATCATATTTTCTCATAATTAAATTTGGGTGCAAGTGGCGGAAAGAGAAAAGATGAAAATGGAAAGAGAGAAAGAAATAGATCTCTTTACTTGAGAAAATCTTTCCCGTTTTACTGATAAAAATTATCATTGTTTTATTTTCATTCCAGAAATTGACATCAATGAAATGTCTTTTAAAATGATCTTCTGGCTTTGACCAATTTTTTTTTTTTTTTGTTTAGTTTCTGTCTTCATTGTTTTTGAAAGTGTATTTTTTATTTAATAATATGAATAAAAATATCGCTTCCGGGGTAAAAGGTCACTACGATTTTCTCGTGGAAATTTGGCAGTCATTATCACAGCTCTTGTGAATACAACACAATGGGTTTTAGAAAACTCAAGTTCTTCAGGCCCTTTGGATGAATTAATCCGTTAAATTCTTTAGCTGCGTTGTATTCTTTTCATCCTCATTTTGTTATCAATTCAATTTTCCATCGTTATTTCACTTACTTTCGAGTTTCTTCCTCTTCTTCTTCTTCTTCTACTTTTTCAACTCCTCTTCCTCCTCCATTTTCTTATTGTACATTGTCTTCATCTTTTTGTTTTCCTTCATGTTATTCTTCTTCATCGTTTTCACGTTCTTCATTTTCCACTAATCCCCCATCTTCTTCTAGATCAGCTCATCCTCCTTCTTCGATTTTTTTCTTTTTCTCCATCAACCTATTTTCAATTTTCTTATTTTACATCTTCTTCATCTTGTTGTTGTTGTTGCTGTTGTTTTTGTTGTTGTTGTTGTTCTTCTTCTTCTTCTTCTTCTTCTTCTTCTTCTTCTTCTTATTATTATTATTATTATTATTATTATTATTATTATTATTATTATTATTTATCCTCTTCTCGTTCTTTCATCATCGTCGTCATCATCATCATCTCTTTCCTTTCTTCGTCTTCTTTATCTTCTTCTTCATCTTCTTTTTCTTCTTATGTTTCGTCTTCTCCCTCTTATTCTCCTTTTCCTCTTTCTTCCGTTATTTTTTCGTACTATTTTTTTCTTGGTTTTTTTATTCTTCCTCATTTTCATTTCCTCATCTATCTTCAATTTTTTTTCCTGCATTTTCTTCAGTCGCTTTCATCATTATTTTTTTTCTTTCTTTCTTTCATATTCTTTTTTTTTTTTTTTTTCAGAGTCACTACTAGCAACGGAGGGAATTATGAAATCGCCTCTCTCACTATAAGTCACATATTATTATAAATAACTCTGCTTATATAAACTTGCAGCAGTGTGATACACAAGACCTAAACTGAGTTGAATCGTCAATGAGAAGACAACATTTACCAGACATATCAAATATTGGTTAATATCGACAAGAAACGTTACTTCCATACCCGATACTCTTTACTGCGTTGCTCTTCATCCTCCTTTGTGATTTACAAATCAAGATCCCGATTTCCGTAGCGTATTACTTTCATATGATGACTATCTTTATCCACCATATCAGCAATGGTATGTTTCTATGGCAGTTGAGGCTGACGGAGCCTATCCTTCGTCAAGCTGGTTTTCAAATGTATGGTGTCTGTCATATAGACTGATTGCCCTACCAAGCCTAAAGAGCTCAGCCTTTCTTGTTATTTAGTCCCTAGTTTGAGGAAAATGTATTCATGCCTTTTGAAATGGTATTAATGCATATTCAATTAATACTCGGTCACCGTTTGAACTCGGAATTCCGATTCGTTTTATCGAAGAGTATTGCATATACTAATTGTTCCAGGCAAAGTAATTATATATTAATTTATTAGAAATTATCTCCTCAATTTGGTTATTACTGTTACGTCTCAGCCGTTTACCTACCGGTCATCTTCAGCTCTCTCTCTCGTAATTGTTAACATTCTTCGACTTTCTAAAAGAGAGCCCTTAT
>OZ010579.1:131446516-131526516 GCA_963932145.1 Acanthosepion lycidas | reverse complement strand
AATCCACTTCTGTATAGGTACCATTAGTTGCACGAAGTACATCAAGACGGTACTTGCATAGCCTCATAAATCGTGGCAATGCCATCATGTGATATTTTGCTTTAGAGCAGTGATGTCCCGTATTTTTGTTTGTTCGATATACGATATCTTTAACATAACCCCATAAAAGTCCAGGGGAGTGATATCTGGTGAATGATGTGGTCAAGGAATTCGGGCATCCCTTCCAATCCACCGATATGCAAATGTTAGGGGGTACAGTTAACAGTACCTTTTTCATCAACAGGTTACTGGAAATCTACAAATCCAATATGTTTAAAATGTTTGATAACTACTGAGTACATAGAACAAAATTTGATTGAGATATCTCATCAATTGCCATTTTAATATATTTTTAAATTTTAAAGAGACTTTATGGACATCATGTATATTCTATATACAGTTATTATTTATATAAATATGTGTGTGTGTGTCTGTGTGTGCGTGATATCGCGTTTATTTCTTCAATTCACTAAACTTTGACTGAATTTCGAAGTCTTTACACTTCTAGTGAGTTTAGACTCTCAGCATTTAATGAGTTTTAATAATTCTAGTACGATTCGATCTCCTTACGTTTCTAGTGACATACGACAACTTTACACTTCTAATGAGACTAGAACCCTCCTAATTTCTTGCCAGATTCTATGACTCACATCATGTAGTAAGATTCGAACTCTTATTATTTTTTTATTATAAGGAGATTCTAAAACTCTGGATATCAAGTAGAATTCAACTAGTGGAGTTCGAACTGTATAAATATTAAGTGAAGTTCGAAGTATCTAAACTAGTTAAGGTTTTGAACTCTATAAAGATATATTGACATTTGAACTCTTAACGCTGTAATAAAACTCTACGTCTATACTATCTGTGAGAGTAAACACTAAACCTTTTAAAAGCTTCGAACCAAATAAACTTTTAGCGAGGTTCGATCTCTGAAATTATAGTTAGATTCGAATTATTTACTCTTCTAATGATTCGAACTCTCAAGCTGTGTAATTACATTGAAGCTCGTTTAAAACCTCGTGATCTTTGAACTCCAAATATTTCCGATGTGATTCGAACTATTTACAATTACACTGAGTGTCCTACTCTCTAAAGATCTAAAGAGAATTAAATTTTCTAAACTTCAAAACCACTACGACGTTAATATACTTACTATTACCAAAATCATCTGTGGGGTTTTACCGAATTGAAAAGTTGTGTCTACTTATTTTCATACAGATCTTTTCCAATTCTCTAAGATTCTACTTGATGTTCAGATGGAATTCATCAAGGAAGACACCGTAGTTTGTTTTTTTGTTTTGTTTTTTTTTTTTTTCAACCCAAGTACTTTCGATCTTTACGCAGATCATTTTCAGGAGTAATTTATAAATTACAAGACAAACTTATTGCAAGTGCGACAGAATCTGCATTCCTTTGTGATTATGATTTAAAAATCACACGGACTCGCTCCGTTATAGTTATTTGAAAAATAATTTAGCCGTTGTTGTTATGATTATTATTATTATTAAATAATTTTTTTTTTTTTTTTTTTGGAAAAGAAGCGTTTATTGTAATTAACCCTGAAAATGAACTTGGACATGATCGACATTAAGGGTTAAGAAAAAAACTACGGCGCCTTCCTTGATGAATGTCACCTTAACATCAAAAAACAGTTTACATAATTGGAAAAGATCAGAATAAAAATGAATAGACACAATATGTCTATATCATTCAATGAACATATTAAATATATGTCTCTTATTTGAATTAAGCCCGGATTATTTTCCCATACGAACGCCATTAGTTTCAGTGTAGATATTGTGATTACAGTCGTAGAAGGGGTCTTTAGTTGAGCAGTCATTAGAAATGCATTTACAAACGTCCTGGTCGATAAAACTATCGACATAATCCTTAATTCTTTATGAAAATACTTTCATTCCACCACCATCCATCAAACCAAATATCCTCAAAAAATGATTGCAAGCCAGCACAACCATTTCTACGATATATAATGGAAATATCTAAAAAAAAAAAAAAAAAGATATGTAAACAAGTCACAAAACCAAAAATATATGCCGCTATGTAGACATTATTTTTATGTTAGCAAAAAACAACTAAAAATATGAAAATCTCAAAACCACATTAAAAAAATACCTGTTCTTAAATTCATCTATGAAAGTCAAAATAAACACGATTACATAGACGTTATCGTTGAATTCAGTAATAATACATTCACCACTTCATTATATAAAAAAAACAACTAGCAGTAACTCTTGTCAATTTAATTTTAAGAGTGAATGTCCACTTAGATATAAAATAGGAACATTAAAACATAAAAGAGAGCACACGAGAATTTATCCTCTCTTATCTTTACCTTTAAAGAACTCATCAATGTAAAACAGATGCTAGTTAACAATGGTTTTTCTAACTACCTCATCGACCACCAGATTAGACTATTTCTATCTAAAGTAACTAATAGCGAAACTGAACACACAGATAAAAACAATAACAATAACATTTTCTACAAAAGCCAAATAAATATTAACTATAAGCAAGACGAAATTTCTCTTAAATTATCTAATTGCAAAAAATAATCAACAAAGCAACACACCCGCAAAATCAAAACTTCAAATAATTAATATTATTTACGAAAACAAATTGTTTTCAACGGTGCTTCTGATCAATCGAAATTCATTAATAATTATATTGGTTATGCTATTAAATGCCTAGCTAGATTTCTTACGTTCCACCTACTCGATCATAGCTCCATTAGAACTAATTTAGACTCACACGAAAATCTAACCAACCTAAAATATACAAGTATAAAGCCTCATCGCACATGCAAAAAGATTTAAAATAATGGAAGCCCTAATAATAAAGAAAAGCCAACACTCAATAACATTAACTAGGAACACAGCCACAATATGCTGACCGTGTTTGGAAAATAAAACATTCCTATAACTTCAGATACATACATAAAACCCCAACATATTCAGTTAAAAATAAACAAAATAAAATTCCCTCTTGATAAAGACTAAAAAATAGCCTGACGAATGCGTATGGGTGATATTGAGCACTTTATCTCATGAATATATCACATCTTAAAACTATATTTCTTCATATATATATATATAGAGAGAGAGATATAGATAACAAAAATTATATATATATATATATATATATATATATATATATATATATATATTGAAATTGTAGGTCTGATGATTTTTATCTTGATTACGATTCCAATGTAATAAATTATAACCATGGTATATGAACGTTTGAGCATTTTATATTATATTCTTACTCTGTCGTGGACATTGATTTCTACCTGGATTTTATCCTCTTGCAAATTTATATATATATATATATATATATATATATATATATATATATTGACAACTAATATTATCAATGTCTCGCTCTCTCTCTCTCACACAGTCTCAGACACTCTCTCTCTCTCTCTCTCGATATATATATATATATATATATATATATATATATATATATATATAATCAAGTTTGTAAGAATGTAAACGATCATGGTGTACATAAATATATAAATATATTTTATTCAAGCATTTCTCTTATTAGCTTTACTTTTTCCAGATCGGGTTTAATCGTCTCTCCATTTATGATACATTACAGATACTTCCTTTCCTATTTCAGTCTTCAATTCATGTCTCCTTACTCATACTAACACTTGTCTCAAGTTGTCAAAATGCTCGCCATGGCAAGTACTTCCATTTTGCTTGACATTATTATCGTTAACTGCTGCAAAATACCAGGGACATTGACCAAGTCAAATGACATGACGCTAAACTGATATATTCCCGTATGCGACGCAAACGCGACGCTTTCACGGTCCACCTCATCGAAGGATATTTGCCAACAGCCTGACCTGAAGTCTATCGTTGAGAAATAGCTTTTCCCAGAAGGGCCAAGATGTATCTATCAACAGATGGGGAATTAATAATGGTTTCGAGAGAACATTTAGCTTTTCTAATTATTTAATGCCCCCCTCCTCCGCCATTCTTCTTATCCACCTACACTGTAGGGAAACCCCACGGGGAGTCGGATATCTCAATATTCCTGTTTTATCATGTCCTAACCACCTCCTCCAACAGTGTTATCTTACCGATGAGTGTCTTATACGGTCTTCCATCGGCGCTTGATCGCGGTACCGATCCACATTTTCACTGCGTGGGTCAGTCCCAATTCTTTGATCGAATTATCCACCACATAACGGTTGGCTCTCAGTAATCAACCTATTCTGGCCTTAAATTTCTCAGGAGCTACTATTTCTTCTTTTACTTCCCTACCTGATAGTGTTTCCTCTTCCTCTGCTTTTCATATCTCATCTGCTTTATAGACTTCATTGGTAGATCATCTTCCCCTTTCATTATTTTCACCGTCTACGTAGCCAGATTGGACATTATAAGCACAATCTTTGCTGCTTCCACCACTGTTTCTCACAAAGCCACTTATTTTGTGGACGCTATACGCCCCATCTCTATCCCCTGGGAGCCTCGCCATTTCCAATATTGTCATCTTCGATATCAGGTCTGCACAATTAACACCCAATCTCAATCTTTTTACTGATTCTCTTTTATTAGAGACACAGACAAACCTGTGTTTATTAAAGGTCGCATTGCTTCCCCTTTTATAACTGTCTAGCTCACCTAGCTACAATTTTCCCGGGGTAATGTCCGCTTGACCCTCCGAACATGGGTGCCGGCAATAATAGTTCTTCATTATCTTTGTAGTACTGGGTCCCCGCCCATCTAACTTGGTTTCGTGGTATCCCCGGATAGCCCTTCCGAGACTTGTTATCCCTATTTAAAATGGGAAAATTTGTGCCCAGTCGTCCTGGTTACCCACAGAACCAGCCTATTCTTCTGTGGAAATTAGCAGAAAAATTTGACGACGGTTTCAGATGAGTTCCCTCTTCATTGCCCTTTTCGTTCGCTCAGCCACGATTCTTGATCTTCTTGAAAGTTGTTCCACACGACAATGGCCCTTTTCATTAAATTTCTTGACAATATTATTAACCGTTTGATGATAAACCTGGAAAAACCTAGCAATTTCTCTGTTTGACTAACAACACTGTGCCATCCTGTTATTTGGCCTCGTTGAAATTGACTAATTTCCTTACTTCCACGAAATTTCATTGCAAAATATACGTCAGCTGAATTTTCGTCAGACGGAGATTCTATACCTGAAACCATGGCTCACGGCCAGTAGGAAGGTGAATTTAAGCGTATTTATTTTTAGATGAACACACAGTGACAGAGAACTCAATTCGCTTTACCGAAGTCTTGCATTATTAGAAGTAATAGTCACTGTTTACAAACTCACATTTCCTCACCAGAGAGCTCAAATGTTTCAAGAGTAGTGTGTGTGTGTGTGTGTGTGTGTGTGTGTGTGTGTGTGTGTCTTTGGTTCAAATATATATCACATATGGATTATTGGAATCTCACAGAATGAAACGATAAAAAGAAGATAGAAAACGTTACAAAATCTAACGTGTTTCGCTTTTATTAAAATTTCATCAGAGAATAAGATATGGAAAAAAATAAAAACAAATTCTGTTATTTTTAATTTTGTGATTTCTGATTTTGAAAAAAGTAAACGTTTGTTGTTTATCTCATATAAATATATTAATAAATATGCATATTATCCCTCACCGGTAGCAAGACTCTGGGGTTTATGCACAAATATGTATTTAATAGCTCTGTTATATTACACCAAACACTATTTTCTTAACACTAGAAGTCTATTTCCGATATATATATATATATATATATATATATATATATATATATATATATATATATATTCACTAAATATAATTTTTTCTATAATAGAGAAAATATATTTTTTTTTCTATAATAGAGAAAATAATTTTACTATAATAGGGAAAATATAATTTTTTTATAATAGATAAAATCAGAAAAATTATATTTAGTGAATTTAAAAATCTGAACTTAAAGATAACAGTCTGTACTAAATTGAAAATGGTAAACTTCCTCGACATAACTCTAGATTTAGTAAGCAACACATACCAACCTTATAGAAAACCAAATACTAACCCCTTATATATACACCCGAAGTCAAACCAACCTCCATCCATAATTAAACATATACCCTCATCAATAGAAAATAGAATTAGCATTAACTCCGCTAACAAAGAAATATTCCAACAACACAATAGCTTCTATAATGCTGCCCTAAAAAATAGTGGTTACAATAATGCAAACATTAACTATAGAAACAATTGCACTGGCCAGAAAAAAAAAACAGGAAAAGAAAAATCATTTGGTATACCCCTCCGTTCAACCAAATGGTTAGTATTAAACTAGGACAGAAATTCTTAGCTTTAATTGATAAACACTTCCCCACCAATAGTAGGCTTAGTAATATATTTAATATGAACACTCTAAAATTGAGTTACAGCTGCACTGAAAATCTAGAAAGTATAATAAAAAAAAACACAATAATAAAATCCTGAACAAACCCCCCATGCCTGAATAGTATTAATAAAAACCCTACACTTAAATCAGACAATAACAGTGAAAAATTGTGTGATTGTAGAAACCCAGAAGACTGCCCATTAGAAAATAAATGCTGCATCAAATCTGTGGTATACCAATGTACTATCTCATCCACTGAGAGTCCTAATACTAATATGATATACATTGGGTCCACGAAGAATGAATTTAAAGCCAAATGGAGGCAGCATAAGTGCTCTTTCAATAATATAAATAAAAGAAATCAGACTTCTCTATCTAAATATTTTTGCCATCTGAAGGAAATAAATAGGACACCTAAAGTAAAATGGAAAATTATAAACAGGACTAGAACTTGTAAAACTTGGGATCACCCATGCCCTTTGTGCCTTCATGAGAAACTGCACATTATTAAGTTTCTAAATAATAAAAACTCTATTAAACAATAGACATGAGTTAACGGTTTTTTGCCGACATCATCAAATTTATGCATTGGATAATTAGCTTAAAAACAAACATAAAATAAAATAACTTTTATAATCCATAGCCCAAATAAATAGTTTAAATACCCCACAAAAAGATAACTCTTTATGAAGTCGTCAAAAAAAATGTTACGGCAGTTTTTATATACACAAAACCCTTTCATAAAGAAATAAAATAAAAAATAAATAAATCTCCATAGACACGTAAACCAGACTAGGCGAAAATATCTTCCGTTTTAAATTTAGACACCCCCACCTTACCCTGACTTGACATCTATCAAAGTAACTCTATACTGATACAAATTATTAACACCCAACACCCCTACCTATTTAAACAATTCGCCCTTCGTACCATGGAAATTTTGATTTCAATTATGAATATGCTATTAAAACACGTAAATTTCAGAAATAAGTTATTCAAAAAAAAAATTTCGCTTGAAGATGGAACAGAGCTTCCTTTAATTCAATTTAATTCAAATAATTATATTGAAGTTTTCGGCTCTTGTTTTGAAACATGAGACCTCTTATGTAGCGTGTTGGAATCATATTTTTAAATAAATAATTATATATATATATATATATATATATATATATATATATATATATATATATCCATGGGTAAGTAATATAAGTGAATCCTACTAATATAAAATATTAAGACTGATCCACAAAAAGAGCTCAATATATTTATTACAGAGCAAATTTATATGCACCATTTGTATGGCCATTTCACCCCGCAAGAAAAGTGATCTTCCGAGGTTTATCAACACCATCTCTAGTGCATCTTATTTCGTCCGCTTTCTTTTTTCCCCTCTCTCTATTTTGTTTTTCTCTCTTTTTCCCTCCCTTTTAATTTCTTCCTCCATTTTAATTTATTTTCTCTTACTTCGTCATCTTCGCCTTCCTTTTCCTTCCTGTTTCTTCAATTTAAAAAAAAATTAAGTTTCCTTTTTATTTTATTTTATCTTCAAACCCTTTGGTGCTGCTAAACCTCGAAAGATCAATTTTCTTGATGAAAGGCCATACATATGGGGTATTAAATTTCCTTTGTATGTAATATATATATATATATATATATATATATATATATATATATATATGTTTGTCCGAAAACATACTATACGAAGCTACGATTTTCCCCAAAGAAAATATTGAACATAAGAAGATCTACATAGGAATTTCGGCGGGAAGTTGAAAACAACGATTTTACAACCATCGCCAATCCTTTTATAATGAATCAAAAAAACACCAAACTGCACTTTCAAAACACTATTGGGAGTTATTGGAAAACAAATTAACCCCACAAATAAAATGGAAAATCGTCTCAAGAGCCAAAACTCCGATTAATTTCAGAGACAGATGCAATTTGTGCATTATGGAAAAAATATTAATAATAAAACATAAGGTTCCGAACATACTATTGAACAGACATAACGAGTTCATTTGTAAATGTAGGCATAAAAATCACCTCATTTTAACAAAGTATGTGTAGATATATAAATAGAAAATATAAATTGTTTTAAATGAATATATGAAAATACTGACACTGTGCTCTTTGATATATGTGTTGTTGAACTTAAAAAATTTTTATATGTGAACTTATTTATATATATATATATGAACATTATAGATAAGGGTAACTATGTATTTATATTGTGGACACATATGTATGCTAGTATGGGTATATATGTATAAATAGATATACACATGTGTGAGTATAAATATACTAGTATGAGGCATGTTTGAATACTGAAAAAATTTTTTTAACGTGTATTCTGCATGGGTGTGGATGTATATGTATAAATGTTTTTATATTTGTTTTGTATGTATATGTATATTATATGTATATGTACGGATATATGTGTGTGTACATGTAATTAAATATGTGTATTTTTATAGATTTAACTACTTGTAATCTATATATGTATATAGACGTAATTACCTTAGAATTAATATTTGTATATGTATGTAAATGGGTGTATAATAATGTAATATATATATACATGCATGTGCGAATAATTGTAGAAAATATTCTTTTTATATATATAATTGTGTGTATGTATGGTGGTATGTGTATATATATATATATATATATATATATATATATATTCTTTTTATATCTTTTATGTATGTAGGTGTTTTGTGCTTATATATGAATGTATATGTATTTAAGGATGTGTATGTGTATATGAGTATGTCTATATATATGTATATATATATATAGATGATTAAATGGTTAGATAAATTTTTTGATATATAGATTTGTATATAGATATATGAACTGTATATGTATGTATATGTGGATATAGATATGCATATATATATAGATGTATATGTGTGTGTATGTATGTATATATATGTATGTGTATGTATATATGTGCATACGTGCATGAATTGATTTTAAATGAAATATTGGATCTTTCTAATGACATTTTAAATTTACTATTCTTAATTTGTAATATCCTTTTCTTGTAATATTCTATAATTTAAATTTTGTTATCTTCTGAAGTGAGTTTCATTTCAAAATTGATAATTTAAATTTAAATATACCATTCTTTAAATATTAATAATAGTAATAATATTAGCTAAATTCTTTTAAAATGAGACACTTCCGAAATCACCTAAAATTAAATTTTAACTATGGAATCAAACTAAAATCTATATATATTTCAAATATTAAAATAAAGATAAAGATTGTAAAATGTATATATAGTTTATGTACGAGGATAAATGAATTTTTGTGTAAATTATCTCATGTGTTTCTATGTGTTTTTTGGACTTGTTAATGATCGTATGTATGTAGGGATTCACATGAATACATTTGTGAGACATATATGAATAAATGAAAATTAATATTACCCTCAAATACTATTAAATAATGAAACCTAATCTTTAATTTAGTTTACCAATATAATAAATAAAAATTACATTCATAAATTAATTTTAAATATTAAAATAGATGTTAATGTTACTGTTTTTTCTTTATATATTGTGGAAATACAATTAGTCGGGTGAATAAACTATTAAAATTTTAAATATTTCTTTATGTCCTAGATAAATATGTTTATTACAATAATAATTATATTTAGTCCCGAAACTATTTACTTAAAAAATTAAAGATTTAAGTTAATAACAAAATTTTTTTCAGACATCGAATTTTCTATCAAACATTGTAAGCTATCTTTTACATAATTTTGTTAAAACAAAATTATAACAACTCCATCTCTCTTTCACCCCCTATCTCTCTCTTTACCATAAGACTCACTTGTATACATTTTCTACATTTCACTTCCGTTTTGTTAACCATCTAAATAGGTCAAGGTTCTGTCACTCCTCCTACTCCAATATAAAACATACTTAAGAGAGATATAAAATTAACCCCTCCCTATACTTTATATTGTCTGTTTAACTGCTACTCTCAACCCCCTCTATTAAATTACAAAAATTACACTACCCACCAATTTCTAATCCAATTTTTCCTCTCAGTTAGTTGTTGGAAGTTTTACCTGATGATCCTGAATCCTTAAAAAAGGATTTATGTGAAATAAATTACCGTAATGGTACCTTAAAGTGGTTTGTTTTTCATTACATTATATATATATATATATATATATATATATATATATATATATATATATATATATATATATATATATATATATATATATATATATATATATAAGATAGCATTTTATAGTGAGGGAAATGAATAGATAGAGATAGATAATTAAATGCAGGGAAATGCGCGGAGTAGAGAGAAATAAAATAGTAAATATTCTTATAGAGTAATCTATAGAAATATAGACAGACTTATAAGGAGATTGATAGCAGAAGAAAGAGATAGAGACAGTAGGGAGAGAGAGAGTGGGATTGATAGCGGTAGAGGGAGAGACACATTGATAATTGTAGAGAGAGAGAGAGATATTCACATAGAAAAAGAATTAAAAACACAAGTGAACTTACCTCTGAAGCAATTACCCAAGAAAACAGATTTCAAAATAAAATACAAAACCGACAAGTTGATCCTGCCGCTAAAGATTTTTCTTCTGTGCAAAGCAAACAATTCTTTCCTCAGGTGTTTATTTGAAAATAAAAATAAAAATACATCAAAGTTAATTATATCTTCCCTATGGAAGTCTGGAACAGGTGACTTGTAGAACTCTACTTTTGCATATTGTTTTGTAAACGTTTTAAACAAGCGATGATGGAGATGTGTTTGTCATCGCAGAAACAAATAAGTCTTCATATAAAAGTAATGAGATAAATAATATTTGCTCGATGTCATTTGCTGATTTGTTGATCATTGGAGAAAAGACATTTGATGGTTGAAAATGCAGTTACCAATGACATATACCGATGCCTTTTTGTGTTCTATTTGGCTATAAAATATTTTTTTCAAATGTTTAAAATATTTCCTTCATTTAAATTAATGCATCCTTTCACAAATTCTGTATTTTGTCATTTAATGAATAATAACACTTCTTTTATAAATATTTTTATTAGACAATTTTTATTGACCTTATAAATCCATTTATTATTTAATTATTTTTTATTGCAATATCTTTTTTTTTTTTGTCCTTAAGCCTAATTTCCCTGTCACTCTCCTTTCTTATTGGGTTTATTTTATGTGAATTTATTTTAAAATTTATTCCTATATCTTGCGAACATCGAAGAAAGTAAAAAATAAATATACCTTGAGAATTTCTATACGAGGAGATTAGATTCGAAAATTCTAATTGGTCATTATCTTGGATTTTTGGAAAAAGATTGAGACAAGAATTCTTCACCAATCCATCGCATGCATACACTATGCATATCTCAGTGGGTACGTGCATGTTTCATTCATAATATATGTGAAAATAATACACACACACACACACACACACACACACACATATATATATATATATATATATATATATATATATATATATATATATATATAATGGGTGTGTATGTATTTGAGCAGCAATACGTCTTTTATACTTGTTTCGTTAAGGTTTTTATTTATTTTTTCTTTTGTTCGTACAGGTGTTTTTCTTTCTGAATACAAAGTGTGTAAAAACTGGCCCAACTTTCTTCATATCCGAGCGCTTTCAGCTATTCTTTTAATCCTCATCAAGTGAGAATTTTATTTTCAATTTTTAACTGAATCCGTTGATTTTTTTAAATGTATGTATCTGAAGTTAGAGGAAAGTTTTATTTTTCAAACACGGCCAGCATATTGTGGCCGTGTTCCTAGTTAATGTTATTGACTGTTGGCATTTTCCTATTTTTATTATTAGGGCTTCGATTTTCATTTTTTTTCTTCTTGTATACGAGTCTATTGTACTTGACGTTTCTACTAATGTGTTTCCCGGTAGAGTTTGATAGGTTTGCATATATTTTTAAATGATTCCTAATGGAACTACAGTCGAGTATGTGTAACGTAAGTCGTTTATATAGGCATGTAGTAATATGATCAAATTAATTATTTATGAGTTTGGTTTCATTAAGAACATAATTCCTTAAGGGCCACTTGAACACGTATAATGCTGATTATTTGCAAATTTGATTTTGCAGGTGTGTTGTTATGTTAATTTTTTGTAATAGATAATTTATTTTGTTCTATTTTATTTATTTATTTTTGGTTCAGGACGATTAGGGTTGAGTATTTCTTTATGATATTATTTCAGAGAAAATCCGTTTTGCTTATAGCTGACATGTATTTGGCTTTTGTAGATGTTAATGTTATTGCTTTTATCTATATGTTCTGTATCCCTATTAGTTACTTTAGAAAAGAAGAATCTAATCTGGGGACCGATGAGTTAGCTAGGAAAACTATTGTTAACGGACGTCTGTTTTACAGCTTTCTTTAACGAAAAGTAGACGAGAAGATGAATTCTCGTGCGCTATCTTTAGGAAATGTTTTGTAACTATTATTTTATACCTAAGTGGACATTCACTCTTAAAATCAAGAGTTTCTGCTCACGGTTTTTTATATAATGATGTGGTGAAAATGCTGTTATTTTACGATAACGTCAAAGAATGGGAGTGGTTTTTCCTAAGTTCATAGGCAAAGCTAAGGACGGTGCTTTCGAGTGTGGTTTTGAGATTATCATTTTCCTGTTTATTTTTCACTAAAATAAAAATAGCAGACATATTTTGGGTTTAGTAACTTGTTTAAATTTCGTGTTTTTTTACGTGGGGCCTGTAGTAGTTGGAGAAGCAAGGGCTGAGATGATTTCCCATATTAATACCATTAGTTTTACTATAGATATTGCGATTATAGTCGTAGAACAGGTCTTTAGCTGTGCAAACATTGAAAATGTTTTTACAAACGTCCCCGGCGACCAACCTATTGACATTATCCTTAACTCTGCGTATGAAAATATTTCCTTTCGAAATCCATCTATCAAACCAAATACCTCCCCAAAAATAGGTGCGAGTCGATCTCAATTCTCTAGCAAAAGGAGTAGCGTTGGAGAGACACGAGTCAGTGCTGGAGGACGCTTGTTGGCTGCGACCTGAAAACGACGTCCAACATATAAATTTTGCCGAAATGGACGCTATGCTGAAAAGCATCAAATTTTCTCTCCAGTGGCAGGGCAAGGTACTACACAAGAAGACGGACTCTATGTGTGCAACACTGGGTATTGGATACCCTGACCGGGAAAGCACGAGTGAGTGCCAAGGCAGCAAGCAAGGAGGTGGTTGAGTACATTTACAGAGCTGGTGAAGAAGAGTGAGAGTACTCTAGACGTAACGTTGGTTACATCCTCATAACTTGGCCGACCGACTAACTAGCGGTGGTTTAACGCGATGAAGAAAGAAAACGGACCCGGGTTACTCATCGGTGCTGTCCATCTGGATGAGCTGGACGCGGGCCAGATCATGCCTATCCACAGAAGCAGTGGACACCCGGAAGTACGCCGCACGACCTACTTTGCCAGGAGAGTTTGCCCGGGAAGAACAAAAGCAGCTGTTATATCAGGTAGGTTAATACAGGCATGCGAAGAATGCCAATCTATAATACTAGCATTAATCCACTGGGAGAAGGGAAACCTGGAGGCGAACAGGAACTACCAGAGGTTCGGAATGGATAACATGCATCACGGTGCCAGCCATTTCTTAACGCTTACTGCGGCCAGTCGTGTTTTAGATTTGGAATCAGTTAGCAAGACAAGACTTGGCAATCGTGATTCGACAGCTGAAGACGGTGGTCTTTGAGCGTGGCTCAATGCAAGAGCTCCTTACGAACAATGATACAGCCTTCTGTTGCAAGTAGTTCAGAGCTTTTGCGCATGATTGGGGAATAAGCCCGCGATTCCGTTGCGTGTACGCTCCAGCCGGGACTGGCATAGCGGAGCGATGTCACCGTACAGTGAAGAAAATTGCGGCCAGGATGCGCTGTTCCATCCAGGAGTCTGTTTACTGACACAGCGTGACCCAGAAGGTTGACTACTTGCATCTGACCGCACAGGCCAATGTCAACTACCGATATGAAGATCTGGTGAAGAGGATTGACGCTGTGACAAAGTTCTGGACACAGTCGAAGATCGCATGTGCTTGATGCAGAGTCAGTGTACCACAAAGTTCGGCAGGGGTCATGTGACTAAAATAGTCAGCTCACAGTCCTGTCTGGTGGACGAAATGCCCCTACAGTATCTGTGCCAATCCGCAGTGTCACCGAGTCGGATAATAAAAAAACTCCGACAGCACAACGTTTTCAGAGAGCGGGTCGGAGAGTCTGCTGCATGACAACGGAGTCGGACAGTTCACCCGAAGAGAAAGCATCCGGCGAAAGCGATCCACGCCACCTCAGCGGTCCAAGAGGGCCAAAGTGCCGTAGCCTAAATTTGCAAATAAGACGAACAAATTGTGAGCGAGAAAAACCGTACGGGCATCGGCGTTGAGATGACCCGGCGCATTCGTCACTGAGCCAGAGCAATGCTGGCAGCGTACGCCAAATGCTAATTTTCTTGCTTCGGAAAAACGATAAAGGAGTTGAGTGTTTGTTGGAATGGCAATAAACGTTTTCTCTCAGCGCAGGTAAGAGCGGTCTGTTGCGGTGTGTGCCAATCTAGAGTCCCTTATGAATGTTTTTCCAGCTTCTGTGTTACGGAAGAAACGGTTCCCTGCTACAGTTAAATATTTGCTCCCTTTTAAAAATTAAAACTCCATTCAAAAGTTTTTAAGGAACACATAATTTCTCATATGACTTCAAAGTTATAAATTGTATTGAATATAGTGCGCACAGTAATTGCCTCATATATCTAAAGAAGTATATTTTATCTATTCATAAACTTATTGGGAAATTAAGAAAAATGTACGAAGCAGAAATAATAGACGCATACCAACAAACTGCACTGAACATTTAATATTCAACCCTTTATAAGCTATGATGGCGATCAGTCTGGAAATGTGTTTCACGCAGATAGTAAATCCAATTTTATTGTACACCTGTTGAAAAATCACTTTATCATTGCCTAAGTTACAAGCATTGCTCGAAGGAGTGTTTATTTTGAACAATTTTATATTACTTTTCCGTAGTCCTGGATAAAACGTAAAATATAAATTTCAGTTAAACGATGTTATTATATGTCACATAAGTTCACCATTTCCTTCGTTAGAAAATGAATCAAAATCTGACTCCTGTGCATTTAACTCCGGATATCTGATATGTTGATATTTGCTTAGTCAACTAAGAACGTTTCTATGTAATACTAAATAAGTAGTATAGTGCCTTCTACGCTATCATCTAAAGTATTGCTTATTACAAATGTAATAGGTGCCGGAGAAAATGCCGTACAGTTAAGATATATAAGAAACTGTTTTACTTTAATATTTTTGGATTATGTTTTTTTCTTCCGTATCCAGCTTTTAGGAGAATAATCATTCACTATTTTCACCCCCTTGATCAATAGCCACAAGTTTCGGGCTAGAGTCGATATATTTAGGTAAATTTCAAACGTATACGTTTCTCTAATTACCTAAGAATTAATTGGATATCAGTGATTAAAATAGACAGAATCAAAGAAACTGTTTTTCTTATATATATATATATATATATATATATATATATATATATATATATATATGTGTGTGTGTGTGCGTGTGTATATATATATATATATATATATATATATATATATAACGTCATCCACAGACTGTTTCGCTGTTTCACAGCTCATCAGTGTGGCTAGGCGTCCGGTTGCCTCTAGCTAGGATCGAAACCCGAATGAATTGGTGTCAGTCGGAGATTCTACCACGGTAGGGATGTAAGTTGATTCTACCACGGCAGGGATGTAAGTGGATTTTTAGCGTATTTATTTTTAGAAACACGCCCAGTGACCGACATATATATATATATATATATATATATATATATATTGCAGCTAGCATGAAACAGACTGTCGCTTCTAAGTGTTGATTTCTTTGTTCACTTTTATATTCACACACGCTCTATCTCTGATATTAAGCACTTTATCCCATAAATATAGCACATCTTAAGACTATATTTCTTCATATATATATATATATATATATATATATATATATATATATATATATATATATATATATATATACTCCGAAGCAATTCCGTGGTGAGAAACAAAAAACAACAGTCTACAAATTTCCAGTGAGACCATTAAAAGTAGAAGACAAAACGACAAAACCCTGAACTATGTAAAGTCTTTCACCTATCTTGGTATCAAAGTCAGCTACAGTGAAACTTTAGATGAGAAAATCATGCATCGGATTGCTAAGGCTACCAGTGCTTTCGGCAAACTTCGCCATCGCTTGTGGAATGAGCGGGGTATTCGACTGGATACGAAACTTCCAGTTTACTTCAAGATAGGACATCTAACGTAGACCTATTTAACAGGTGTAATATTGGAGGAATCGAAATTTTTCTGATACAGTCTCAGTTACGGTGGACTGGTTATTTCTTTAGAATGTCTGGTCACAGGATACCCCAAGATCCTAATGTACAGCCAGTTAGATCAGGGATACAGAAATGTAGGAAGCTACAACATCAAGATGAAAAGCAAATTGTCAGCAGTCAATATACGACATTACACCCTTGAGCGCTTAGCCTTGGGCCGGGTAGAATGGAGATCAACGTGTTTTAGTGGACTCAGCAATTTTCAATCCGCTTGTCTGAGTCATCTTCAAGAAGCGAGGTCAAGATCAAAAAGGTCAGACAATCTAAGAGTGATCTCATCTCACAATCCACACACTTGCTCCATATATGGCCTCCCTTGTAAATCACTAGCGGGTCTTAAATGGCATTTAAGATTATCGCACAAAATTGCATAACTGAATCAACTAAGATGTCAGATCCTCATACGTCGAAACCGACGGGAGAGTCCATTTATATATATATATATATATATATATATATATATATATATATATATATATATATATATATAGATAATATTAGTGGTAAATATACATATATATGAAAAATACACAGGTGCATATATACACATGTATATTTTAGAATAAAAAAATTTCCGAGAGGATAAAATCCAGGTAGAACTCAATGTCCAGGACAGAGTAAGGATATAATAAAAAGGCTTAAACACTAATATTCCATGGTCATAATTTATTCCATTGGAATCGTAAATACGATCCAATTCATCAGACCTACAAATTCAAAAAGAAAACAGAAAAAAAAAAAATGTGTGTGTGTGTCTATGTATATATGTATATATATGGATGTATGTGTGTGTGTACATGTATATGTATGTATGTGTGTGTGTGTGTATGTATATATATACATATATATGTATGTATATATATATATGTGTGTATGTGTATGTATGTATGTATGTATGTATGTATATATATATATTTATATGGAGGTGTGTGTGTATGTGTATGTGTATGTGTGTATATATGTAGATGTAATTATTTCTTTATCATATGCGCGGTAATTATTAGAAAGCGCTTAGTATCTGAGATATTGAATCAGATATATGTATATGTGTGTGTGTGTGTATGTATATGTATGTGTGTATGTATGTGTGAATATGTGGATTTACGTGTATGTGTACATGGATATATGTAAGTGTGTATGTAGGTACACGGCGATGTGTATGTATATACGTGTATAACTTATTGTGTATGTGTGATTTTGCATGCGTTTTGAACATAAAAATATAGGTCCTCGCCAGATTAGATAATCGTCATATTTATTGTTTATAATATTTGATTTGTAACCTGCAGTCGATATTATTTTTGTCAAATTTTCTCAATTACACAGCGTCCCTTGCAATTTTAATTTCACCCGCCCCATCTTTCTTCCCCACAACTTCTTTCCTTACCTCTCCCTCCTTCTTTAACATTTGATCGGCCATGGTGTGTGTATGTCACCTCGATGTGTATCCTTATACTGTTTTAGACATCCGTCAACAGTCTTTTTCCCCCTTCCACTCACACCTAATTTTAAATAAAACTCTCTCTGTTAAACCCCTCTCTTATAAACTAACATTCGTCCCACACTCTCATAATTACACTCTCTCTAAATTCTATTTTTATTTCCGGAGTGGGTTTTTTTTTCTGTTTTCTTTTTGAATTTGTAGGTCTGATGAATTGGATCGTATTTACGATTCCAATGGAATAAATTATGACCATGGAATATTAGTGTTTAAGCCTTTTTATTATATATGTATATATATATATATTTGTATACATATAAATGCACATATACACATACATACACACACATATACATGCATATATATAATCACGCCCTACTGAGCTAAATGATAACAGACACCCATACTAATATGCACACTTACAAATATCATACTCACTCACTCTCTTAGAACTAAATAACACACTTAACACAGACACATGCCCTTTCCAGGAACCAATAAAACTGTCAAAATGACTGAAGGAATTCAGAGCAGCATGAATCCATCCAGCCTTTATCTTAAATAACCACTTAAAAGAGACTGTTTGACCAACACAATGACTGACCATTTTTTTTTTAAATTTAAAAAAAACAAAACAAATGAAAACTATGGATAAAGTTCATTCTCTCTATCAAGTCAGTCATTCAAGCAGATTTTTTTTTCTTTTGATGATGGTCATGCTGGCCGAAACTAGTCGAGGAATTTAATTGAAATAATACAACGAAAAAATATTAATATACAACCGAGTGTGGCTGAAAATTTTAATTTTCTAATATATTTTATTGTTCAATATATATATATATATATATATATATATGTGTGTGTGTGTGTGTGTGCGTGTGTGTGTGTGTGTGTGTGTGTGTGTGTGTGTGTGTGTGTGTGTGTATTATGTATGCTGTATTCCTGGGTAAAAGTACTCCATATTAGGGATAGATTGTGTGTAATTTTAAAAGTGGGTATTCACCGAAATATATATATGTATATAATTAGATATAATAATAATCTTCCGATCATATATATGTATAGGATAATGATATATACATTTTTTATACATCAATAAAGATTTTCATATGACACATTTCACATTTCGTTCTTTACTAATTCATCGTAATAATTTTATGTGTTTGCGTTGAGGCGGACAACGAAGCGCTTAGAATTTTAAATTATTATTATTTTATCTGCTTTGGTTATACAATCGAGATAATTTCTTTTAGATTCTTTTTTCTTTTCTTTATGTTTCCATCAATTTTCTTATTAAATATCTTACATGGTGATAATAAATCTGCCAAGAATTGTAAAACTTTATAAGAAAGTGAACGTAATTTTGTTGTAGTTGATCTCGAGATTTTTGATGTGGTCGATCTAGAGATTAATGTATTTTCTAAACTATTTATCTTCGTGATTTTTTTTCTCTTTTAATTAAAGTAGCATTTTTATATCAAAATTGGGGCCAAGTTCATTACGATGAGAAACTAACGCCTTTAATGTTTTGCAAAATAAATCCCTTTTATGTTCATATCATCTTTTATTTAAATCCCTTGAGGTTTCTCTGATGAGTTCCTTGTGACAATTATCACAGATAATAAAGTAAATTCCTCCTTCACGATTTAGCTCATTATTTCTGTTAATTAAGTGTTTCGTGTTGTTGTTTTTTGATTTTTTTTACTTTTTTATTTTATTTTATTTTATTTTGCTTTGGAGGTAGTTGTAACAAATTCTTGTTGTTTTTAGATAAATTCATTTCAGTTTTAGTTGTGACAGAGTTAGTTGCTATAACATTATATTTTGATTCGTTGTGCTTGTCAGAAAGGGCCGCTTCCCTAATTTAAAAATGTTTTATTAGCCTTTTGTTTCGCATTGAATATCAAATAGAGGATTGGAAGTGTTTGAACGCATTTTCAATACATTTCTCCTATCCATATAAATAATGAAAATTGCAATTCTCAATGGTCTTAAAAATAATCCGATGAGTATTCAGTATTTTATTTTGTTTTTATGATGAGAACACAAATTTAAATGATCATTTTCATTAGTTGATTTTCAGTGGAGACCAAAGTGTAAGCTACTGTTTTGGAAAGAACCAGATATTAGAAATTCTAAGAAAATACATTGGTCTAATTATGGGTAATGAAATTCCTAAATCAAATTGTTTTATAAATATTAGAGTTAAATGTGATTGGTTTTGAAAGTGGAGATTTTTATTATATAATTATTGGTAAGGATATATATATATATATGGTATAAAATGACAATTGGAAAAAATCTTAGATTTTGCCGAAGTGTTTCGTCTTCCGGCATTTTCAAGGCAAAAATCAAATCGAAATCTTTTGTCGTTATAGTTACATTAAAAAATCCAAATTTAAAAAGATAGACGCTTCTGTCTAAGCCTTTTTTCTGGTTAATGTAAATTACCTTTACAGTAAGGGATTTTTTTTCATATGGAATAGAACAGGCTTAGACAGAAGCGTCTATCTTTTTAAGTTTGGATTTTTTAATGTAACTATAACAACAAAAATATTTCGATTTCATTTTTGACTTGAAAATGTCGAAAGACGAAATGCGTCGGAAAAATCTAAGATTTTTTCCAATTGTCATTTTATACCAATCTGTCTTGTCCACATAAATGATCTGGGAATTTAATTATATATGTATATATATATATATATATATATATATATATATATATATATATATATATATATATATATATATATATATATATGTATATGTATATAACTATATATATAAATATATAAGTCTGTTTTTGAATTTTATCCATTAAAAGACATACTTAAGAGAGATATAAAATTAACCCCTCCCTATACTTTATATTGTCTGTTTAACTGCCACTCTCAACCCCCTCTATTAAATTACAAAAATTACACTACCCACCAATTTCTAATCCCATTTTTCCTCTCAATTCGTTGTTGGAAGTTTTACCTGATGATCCTGAATCCTTAAAAAAAGGATTTAGGTGAAATAAATTATCGTAATGGTACCTTAAAGTGGTTTGTTTTTCATTACATATTTATATAAATATATATATATATATGTATATATATATATATTTGCATATATATATATACATATATATGCACATATATATACACACACACACATATATATATACATATATATATACATATATATATAAATATAAAAGTGAACATAGAAGTCAACACTTAGAGGCGACAGTCTGTTTCATGCTATATGCAATCGTCAAGCCAAGAAACGTGGCTTGACGATTGCATATAGCATGAAACAGACTGTCGCCTCTAAGTGTTGACTTCTATGTTCACTTTTATATTTACACACGCTCTATCTCTGATATTGAGCACTTTATTCCATAAATATAGCACACCTTAAGACTATATTTCTTTATATATATATATATATATATATATATATATATATATATATATATATATATTATTTAAACATTTGTCGCTAAATATAGCAGGCAATAAATGGCTATTATGTCTGACCATGAGCCGTTCTAATGTTCAAATGTTTGCTTTAATTTCTGGTGAAAATAAAGACAAAAATTGTTCAACATTTGATATTATTTTTTATTAAGTTGCTCCTTGATTTAAGATTTCAGCTCACATGCGCCATTTTCACAGTAGTTGTACGGACATTTTAACAGAGATATTCTCCATCGAATATGATATTCTGTTATGTTGAAACAGAAGATTTCTATACGACGATAATGGTTGCGGAATAGCAGACGCAGGGTAGTAATTTGAATATGCGATTCTATAATGTAACACCACGCGAGAGGCCGAAATATTAACAACAGAACCATATATATATATATATATATATATATATATATATACAGTGAGATATAATACCTTCAATACGTATCGAAGGCCGATTCAGAGTTTACTAGATCTGAAGTTCTAAACTGGTAGGACTAATGAATTCAACACGTTCGGTCATTTTTCATAGCAACATCGATAGAATATTGAAAGACGTGCAAAATTTTTCGCCTAGAGAATAAGGGTTTCAATGTGAAAAATAATTCATCACCAAAAAGGCCGTATAAAGGCATTGGAACTTTGTCAGTGCTGAACAGAGAAGACTGGGAAGGACCAGTTCAGATATCACGGCAATTATACATTCTTTGTCTGATCTGACTCTTGTCAAATTAGAGCATGATACCAAGATTTAGATATTGTCTATTGTGATAAAAGAAACCGATTATTTTTAGCGATAACACGAATCTACGAATCATGTTAGAGATCTAGAGTGAGACTTAAACCCAAAAGACATTTGATACAAGGAGTCTTTTTGGATTGCAACAAACTTAGTGTCGCATCAGTGGTGATGAAATGTTACTAGTTTTGTTTTGGGGGAATTTTTCTTCTAATTTCTTTTTACAAACATTCACCCAATACAAGGCCCGAGAGCCACTGAATGTAGAGGGTTACTGTGTGTTCTTATAGTAACGTAAGAAACGGCAAGAAGTGAAGTTCTTGGGGACTATGCAGGAAAGATAACAGATAATTCTAGACTTGAGATCAAAGGCATAATTAGAGAATAGAATTTAATACAGAAACGTTAGAAATACAGTACTGAAGCGGACTTTAGAATGAACCAGAAACACAATCCTAAATATGTACTACAGGATAAACCTCTTCTTCTGTTCAAAAGACCAGAGAGGAGTATGAACCGGACGATAGGCGAATCGATCTTCTTCAATTGGGGCGAAGAAAAAATAGATAAATTAAATAGTAAAAGATTTCAGTGTTCAGGCAGGGATGTCAGAAGTATAGAGTCGACTTTAGAATGAACCACAAAAATAATCCTAAACAGGGAACAAGGGATAAATCTCTTCTCCTGTTCAAAAGACCAGGGAGGTGTGTGAACCGGACGATAGGCGAACCTATCTTCTCTTTCTGGTAAAAATGCAATATTTTCTTTTTCTTTATTTTCTTAAAGGCAAACATGCCATTAAGGTGGGCTTCATGCCTATTTTCATCTCACATTTCTTTGTTTGGGGCCAGAGAAAAGCTAAGCAATTCAAATATTGTGAGAGAAAAAAAATGGCAATCTGCGTTAAGTAAAATTGGACCGCAAAACTATCACCCAGTTTTATTTCGATCAACCACCGAACAGAAATTCACGTCCTCGTTCTATTGTTTTTTAGGTAGATCACGATGGCGCGAATATATATAAAAAAAAAAAAAAGAAAACTGCTTTTTGTGTTAGGTGATGAATCACGTAGTGTGAATCCGTCGAGTGGGTGTGTTACTTGCCAAACAAAGACGTCACAACATGGAAACGCATTAGCGAGACAAGAAGGCGAGAGAAAACGAGATTTAACGAGAAACGAGTCAACAGCCGAACAATGCATCTATTATTGGGCTTATCCATCTGAAAATCAGTGGCGCAGAAAAAGGAATGAGTGCATGTGAGCAAAATTAGCTCCTCTCTCTATTTTCTATCATTTTCTCCACCATCCAGATATCAATTTCTTTGCCAATCTCTTTATCTGACAGTATGCTTCAGATATTAATAACTTTATCTTTGAGTATTCCATATTTTCGCAAGATCTATTTTTATATACATTAACACACGTTCTCTAACCTCCTATATACTTACATACAGGGTGCGATAGATAAATTGTCGTCCAAATGAAACCAAAATAAAAAATAACATCGATATGTCATTTTAACAGATATATTTTCAAAATTACGCAAAAATATATCGAAATAGTAAATCGTAATTTATTCAATATAATCGCCATTGACTTTAACCACGGCCTTCAGACGACTTCGGAATCTCGTGCGTCGCTTCTGGACAGTCTCTTTGTTTAAGTTGGAGAATGATGCCATTATCCTTCATTTTTGGTATTACAAAGAGTTTTGTTTGACTATCGCCCAACTACACCGCACAAATTATAATCTCGGAAGTTGCAATCTGGGAATATTGATCGTTAGATGTAAGATGTGGTCGCAGAAATTGTCTGAAAACCATAACTGGATTTTCCTGCTTGCGTGGCATGGTGCAGAGTCCTGTTGTCAGACATACGTTCTTCTAGCAGTCACACTCTTGACAAAATTCTGGACGAGTGAATTGCGTCATGGAGCTCTTTTTCTCACAAACGATTATCAACTGGCCATAATATAGTGTGCAGTCGACAAAATCAAGAACAAACAACACGCATGCGCGAAATTAAAAATATAATATGCCGACAATTTACACGTCGCACCCTGTATCTACACACACACGCATACACACACACGCAAAGACACACAAGCAAACACACACAGACACACACACAGGCACATATATATATATATATATATATATATATATATATATATATATATATAGAGAGAGAGAGAGAGAGAGAAATATATATATATATATATATATATATATATATATATATATATATACGTCAGCTCATTAGATTCGGTTCTGCCTCCCCGCCCACTCCTACCTGCACAATATCATATCCCACATTACTTCCTGTAGCGCTGCCATCTTCTGTTCTTTTTTCCTCTCTCTGTCCCCTCTGACCATCATAAATTTTACACTAACTAACCACTAATCTTCCTTACTACCCCCCCGGTATTTCCTTATTCCGTCGCTCTCTCTTTTCTCTCCCTAGTCAGTTTACCTCAACAAACTGACACCATAAACACTTTGAAAAAATACCTGTGAATTTTACATTTAAAATTTGCGGGTGAAAATGATCATTCACTAATGGTATCTGAATTCCAATTGTATGAAACATTTTTCTCTGTTTAATGAAAATAAATATTGAGCGCTTATTGTGGGGCAGATTTAACATTTAATATTTAAAATTCTATATTATGTTAATAGGACTCGCTTGGATAATACCAACGGATTACTAAATCTATACACACACACACACAGACATTGCTCTTTCAACTGAATATTTTGTTGGGGGAGATTTATTTTTATTTTTATTTTTAGGTAATTTTATTGATTACAATGTTCGAAGTCCCTACGTCAACCTTTGTATTTTGCACTCAAAAGCTTTAAAAGCTTTAAAAATATTCCATTTTTATAATCCCCACAATTTTAATATACTTTCTAACACATTGTTATATTTCATTTTATTTCTTTATATTATTACATCCACGAAATATATGAATTCTTGAATATCGACCATTGCTGTCATTAAATTTTCCCGAAAGTTACAATTGAATATTCCTTTAGTTTTAGTTTTATTCATTTTTAAATCTACACATAGTATTTCGCTTTTCATGACCCGAACATTTGAGCACCAATGAAGTTTTGGAACGAATAGAAACAAAAAGGGTAACTTATACTTAACATCAGGAAAAGGCAGTTGAAATTTCTGGGGCAAGTATAGAGGAACGAGGGTTTGGGAAATCTTATACTCACGGGACTGGTTGTGGGAAAGAGAACAGAGGGCAAATAGGTTACCGAATAGGGTTTGAGAGAAATAACAAAAAATACAAAATTTATTAAGGGCTACAGGAGACAGAACGATATAAGACCATGATCGTTTACGCCCTGAAGGGGAACGGCACATAAAAGAAGAAGAAAAAGAAGTTGTTTCTTGCAATTCATCCGGTAATAATGATCTTAGTTCAATTTTTCAAACTTTCCTCGTTTATATTTCTAGACATCCATTCCGCTTTAAGTTTCAGGTAGATTTTCAAGGCCTGCTGTAAATAGTTTACTTGAGATCTTTCTTCGCTCCTTTTCCAGTTTCTACTTTATCCATCTTTGTGTGGTCGATTTACTGCAGTTCTTTTATCATATATTATCATATATATTCGAAATAACTTTTGTATATTTCTTCATACTCTCCTCTCGGATTGAGTTTAAGTCAAATTTCCTAAGCAGTCAAATTTATTTTCAGTTTCTATATATTCTGTTGATTTATTTTTTTTTTATAAATAATAGTTGAGTAACCACTCGTAAAATGTGCTTGTTTGATTTTCAGCTCGCATGTTTGTAGACTGGTTTTGGGAATAATTATTTAGTATTTCATCTTTTATCAAATATGTTTATTATTTCTCGAATGATATATTGAAATAAATTGGTAAAACCTAAAGTAATACATCTTTATCTTTCTTCTTTCTCTTTCAAAAGATCTGTTACTATGCCACCTTCGCTTTGCCATATCGCATTTTGCAGCTTACATAATATTTGTTTTAATGTTACTCGTGGAAAAATAATTAGTATCTAGATTATCTGCTGGTGGCATGTTTCTTTTCTACTCATACAGATTTGCATAGAACTCTTCGATTAATCTTATTAATTTGTCACTACATTTTATTACTTAATGCTTTCTCCCTTTCAATACAAATATTTGATGTATATCTGTGACGACAGTATCGAGTTTGATTTAAGTTCTTACATTTTGAATTCTTTCCTTTCTATCTGCTCCTCATTCATTCATTTTTTGTTTTTTGAGAAATTTGATTCGGCATTCCCAGTTGGACATTTCTAAGATTTTTTCGTTCATATTTTCTCAAATTTTTCATAATTTCTAGTAATGACATACTTTTCTATTTTTCTTTCTTTTACTCATTATATATTGTGACACTTTTCTTTTTATATTTTCTCTTCAATTTGCACTCCTCCACAAAAGCTTCAAAGTTTCATTTGCTTCTCAATTAATTCTGTTGTGTTTCTAAACTATTATTAGGAATTTTTGTTTGAGAATCATTTTCTTTATTTCAATTCTTAAGTCGGATTTGATTCCGAGACTTATTATTGTATGAACATTGTTTATATTAAATTTGTTCATTACAATTGATTTTTTTTATCAATTATAAATCCATTTCTGTTCACTTTGCTTATAAGGAGCTCAAGTTTTGGATCTGAGATTTTTTTTTTAATTTCTTCTCTCTCTCTCACATTTTTCTTTTTTGTCGAATTATCCTGTACTACATTCTCAAGTTTTTATGACCCTACATTTAAATTGAACCTGTCCATCAAAATTGTTTAATTTAATTTTATTCACTACAACGCAAATAGTCGTAAAAATCTTCACTTCCCTCATCCTAATTCTTCGAAATTGGAATATCTTTAGAGGTTCTATTTTGCATCAACTTATATTATTATAATCTGTCTGGTATTATCTGAAACGCTCTTAAATGTTATGTCAACACTAATGAAAATTCCGAAGACATTAAACTTACTTATATTTTTTCCATATAAGAAATTTGATGTTATCTTTATTCCAACTAAAAAGAGAATCTCTACTTTACTTGGTTTTATTAAAATATCTACCATTCGCCAATTTATGTGGTTCATTTTCTTCATTAGTTCGTCGAGTTTATAAACTTTACCCACACATTGAACATTATAGGCATAGATTTCTTTTTTTCAGTACACGTATTTGAGCGTCTGCACAAATAAGATTAAAACATATTTAACGACCAAAATACACGTGTCTACAGGTATGAGAGTATTTCAAATTTCATATATATATATATATATATACATATATATATATATATATATATATAAAGAGAGAGAGAAAGAGAGAGAAAGAAAGAGAGTGAGAATAAAGGAAATAGGTATATAATCCCGGTGGATTCTAGTTATACCAGATAATAAAAATGATCCACAGATAGCTCAATGTCTTTATTATAACAGAGTGTATATATATATATATATATATATATATATATATATATATATATATACAGTGTAACCCAGATATAAGAGAGTTGTTGGGACCGGAGAAGAAGTGTCTTATATCCGGGTTTATCTTATATCCGGGTTTGGTCTATTTTGTTTAGGTAAGTATCGCTCTAATTTGGGACCAGATAAAATCTCTCTTATATTCGGGTTTCTCTTATATACGGCTCTCTTATATACGGGTTACACTGTATATATATATATATATATATATATATATATCTTTTGCGGTAAAAAAAAAATTACCACACTTCGAGAATAACCTATTTCTGGCTGAACTGAATCCAGATGTTATATATATATATATATATATATATATATATATATATATTATGATCTAAGAAAGGGCTACAGTAGCACAAGCTAATAGTAGTTTCCGTAATATATTAGGATTAATTTTATGCGGGGGGGGGTGTCTATGCGTAATTACCTCCAGTTGGTGCGGGGTAGTTATATCTTTTAATTATCGTAATATGTACATTCGTTCTTGTAGTTAAGTGAACATAAATTTATGCTGGTAGGTTTTTTGTATGTTGAAATAGTAAATTTGTTATTATTTGTGTTTATCAATATCTCAAGGAAGGGGATTTTATTAGTAGTATTGAGTTCATACGTGAATTTAAGGACAGTATTATTTTGGAAACGTTTTTGAAGTTGAAGTATTTCATCTGTATTTTTAACTAACATAAGAATATCATCAACGTATCTTAGGTAGATTGATGGTTTTTTTTTTTTTTTTTAATCTGTAAATATCGCATTTACGTGAATATAAAGATATAACTACCGCGGACCAACTGGCGAAAATTACGTATAGCCCCCCCCCCACACACACACTTAAAATTAATCCTAATATATTACAGAAACTAATATTAACTTGTATTACGGAAATCCCATATTAATAATAATATATAAATATACAACATGTTGGTGTCTCAATGGGTTCAATACTAGGGCTGACATTTCACCATGTCGAACATCGAAAATAATATATATATATATATATATATATATATATATATATATATATATATATATATATATATATATATATATAATTTAGGTACCTCCACGAAATCGCTAAAAAAAGAGCATAGCTTGATGAAAAAGACGCCAACCTTGCCGAAAACAAAATTTTATTGTCTAAATGCTTATGTTATTATTAAGAGGAAAGACCAAAGTTTTTTTTAATTATCTTTTAAAAATTTTCCTTCTTTTTAGAACATTCTAAATTTTGATTAAAAAAACCTTGTTTCTATTTGTATCAGCGGAACTAGTAAATAACATAGACAATTTTTAGCACGTTTTTTTGGTATGACACACATTAATTTGAAAAATCGTACAAAAATAGAAATAATTGTCGGATGTTAATGAAACTTTCAGGAACCATTCACAGATGATCGAAATTATTATAAATATGTTTTTTTTTTATTAAAGTCATGGTAGAAATATTTTTTTAAATATTTATTACCCCCCCCCCATAACTAATTTTCTGAAAACGCTAGAAATTCGATCGCATCGGGTTTAGTGATTACAATAATTAAAAGCACAGGGCTTTGCGGAATGTATATCATGTTTTTTTGTTTTTAATTGGAGCCAACGTACCTGAAAATCAGCTCTGAATTGTAACATACAAAACTCAATAAAACAAAGATATTATTTAATTTCAAATGCTTTTATTTGCTTTTAGTTGTTTTTATGAATATGTACAATATTTTCTGAAAACAAAACTTTTTTTTCGATGAAAAATGAATTTTTAATACAAATATTTGTTATTTCTTTAATTAAAATAGATTTTACATTTAAGTTGTTAAAATATTATAAAATTAGTTAAAAGCCCCATCGGCTTTCCTAAGTGTCCTTATGAGATAGATCTTTTTTTAGCGCGTTGTAAATTGTATCATTTTGACTAATTAGAAGATCCACAGTAATTAAGAAATGTAATTTTGTGCTTATAACCGGGCAGCAATTATAAAGTACGGAAGACCCACCAGAATATAATTAAGTTGCGTTATTTGAGTTAAGGCCTTTACTTTTGCGAAACACGTGTGAAGTTAATTTGATTTTTCAATTTCAACTGAAAAGGGTACCTACAAGTATCAGTATCATCTTATGAAATTTATATGATCTTATTTTTATATTAATCTTAGTTATGACATTTTTCCATAAATGAAATATTAAAATTAATAATAAAATGAATGCAAATACGAATAACAGTAAAATGTAATAAATGTACATAAAATTATAGTATTTTATGTTCAGTTCTGATAAAATTTCATAAGAAAGGTACATATAAATTAATTAGATACAGTTCTTAGGAAATATGAAATTTAATGTCACTCTTAACAGTCTTATTTTAATTTCTTTATAATATATTTTCCATAAAGCATCATAAACGTAAAGGTGAAAGCTAAGTACAAAAAAAAAATTAGACCGCTGAAAGTTTTCGTTAAAAATAACGAGGTAAATAATTTGTTCACTTAAATGTAAATTATTTCACTTTTCTCCTTCCGTAGAACAAATTAGCCTCATAGAATTCGTAAATATATCATTCATCACCTATCAAAAGACGCGAAAGTTTATGACCTGCTTTGTTTTATTTTCAAATTACATCTTTTTGGCACAAAAGCTAAGTTAAGTTTGGTTCAAAATATTTTAAATAAACATTATAATTTCTGATTTTCTTAAAATAAGTTTTGAAAAAATGATAATTGATATTTAAAAGAATTTCAAAGTGAGATTTCCAATTTTTTTTTTAAAATGGAAAAAAAATGATCAATTTTGCTGACTCAAAAAAAACAAGATTTTTAACGAAAATTTCGGACGATTAAAAAATGGAAAAAAAATACCCCCAAAATACTTTGATCTTTCCTCTTAATAATAGCAAACATTTAGACGATAAAATTTTGTTTTCGTCAAGTTTGGCGTCTTTTTCATCATGCCATAGTCTTTTTTTAGCGATCTAGTAGAGGTACCTAATATATATATATATTTGCGCAGATCTGCGCAGCCGACTGGATAGACGTTAGCGTTCTCGACAAAAAAACCCGGGCTCGAATATCACCGCAGTTGATTTGTTAGGAAGGGTGAGTGAAATTAGGTAGACGCAATCCTTCCACAACCGATCGATGGTAATCTTCAAAGCGCTCACCCACTTGATAGGGAATAAATGACAGCAGAAATTGGTCTCTGAACTCAGTACGACCGCGGTAACTAAATAAATTTTGTCTTTTTCCCTCCTCGACTCGAGAAAAACCAACTGCATTTATCGACCGAGCATTTTTTCATTCGTCGGCAACTGGGAGAGGACCACAATATTAGTATATCGAAATACTTGTATGCCGACTTTTGCCACTGACGTTTCTAATTCAAATATTCCATCTTCAGCAAATCATGCAGAATAAGTTCTCTTTTTTCGGCAAGTAACCTTCTTTTTCGCCACGCTTTCCGTCGTAGGATACACGAGACACACTGTCGCTTGGTTTGCCGAAGTAATTTGCCGTTTTCCTCGCTATAAATCTACATAAGAGAAACTTATTTTACCTTTTTGATCTCACATTTTCCATGGAATTGGAGTCGAATTCTTATATTGATTTAATTCCTAGCTTTGCTGATAGTAAGTTTTGAGCACTGTGTCGTTATAGACAATTTTTTTTCAGCGGAATCTCTCTTGCATATTTATAAATCTACTATTCGTCCATGAACTGAATATTCGTGATACATTTGATTTGCTGCACCTGCTAATATATCTCGAGATATAGAAGTTCGAAAATCCAAAGAAGCCTCTATAATAGATTCAGTTTTGACTTTGGCATCTCAGCGTAAGGCACATTTCCACCCGTCATGAAGTGGGTCCTCTGTGTATCTTTATGAATATGCTTATGGCAATTATTCTAAGGAGTTTCCTTTTTAGTACATCGACCAAATGAATTAAATGTGCTACTAGATTGGAGGCAAGGTGGCATAAGGAGATGGAGTAAGGAGCCGCGGTGGAGTAGTGGACAACGGTTCGGATTGAGAAATCGGAGAACCGAGTTCGAATTCCAGTCGAATCCATTACGTCCACTTATGTGTTACTACCCTTGAGAAAGGTATGAATCCTCTTCTTCTCCTCCAATCTGTGGGTAAATAGCAGGAGATACTGGTTTCTATAGCCTTCGATGACAACGGGCCTACAGCAGAAATAAATGGCAACCTACTGCGAGAAAATTCTGCCTCGTTAGTCATGTATCGAAAGATGCGTAATCGCCTAAGTGCGTATCACGCATGTCACATAACTGGCTGGCTAGATTGGATATTATGTCTGATTGATTCACTTTTAAAATAGCTCGATGTAACCATAAGTTCTATTGTAATATTTGTCTCACACTTCTCTCACGTCTATCTTCGCTTTCTTACTTCTCTACCATTTATAATATTCAAGAATTTAAATGCCACGTCAATCGCCATCTTCTGTCTTCCTGAATCCTGTTCTTTTATGGTCTTTTCTCCTCACTAACGTCATAATATTTTCTTTCACTGTCAAAAACCACTCGCGTCTTAGTGACATTATCGTCTTCAATGGCGTGAAATGATTAAAAGTTTAAAAAATGTCGACAAAATGCGATTTTTTTTTTTTTTTTGTGACATTTTGTTTGGTACTGAATCACATTGCAGTAGAAATTTGGCTGTGGGAAAAGTGCACAGAATCCTGCACAAAATCAATGAATGGGATAAGAAAGAATGCTGCAAGTGACCCAAAAAGAAAAGAATGCACGCACGCACAATACAAATACAGAAAAAAAAGAAAACGGGGCGTGGATATAGCAAAGATGAAACAGAAAAATAACAGAAGAATATAATGCAGGTGCTCTACTAAATAACGTACAAAACAACAAGTAAGCTTACGACACATAAATAAACGGATAAAAAACGACCAACTAAGAAAATTCTATCAGAAACAAAATATCGAGTAAAAAAAAGCTCAAGCTGCTGAATTTTAGTCTATAATTAATAGTGAATTTAGCAAAAGGTTTCTTTCTTTTGATAAGTTGTTAACTGGGTCAAGGTGTCGTTTGTTAATTGTAACGCTTCCAAAACAAAACCTCTCTATTAACCACCTGAAACTCATTCTTGCCTCTCGTTAGCATGGCTGATGCTAACCTACATGAGAAACGGGTTGCTCCTTCTCAATCCAACATTTTCGGCAGATATGAAATCGAATGACAATATTGAATCGATTACTAGGTCTGCTGCTAAGAAACTCAGTTCGTTGTTAAACAATTTTTCTCTCCATAATCTATCTTTTATATCTATAAGTCTACTCTTCGTCCATGCTTTGAATATTGCTGCCACATCTGATTTTACTTTTAGTCATTGGAATTTTAAATTAGCGCTTAAGTCTTACGAAAAGTTAAGAACGCATTTTAAATAGTATAAATGAATTCTATGAAGATCAATTTTCGTTTATTTCAAGGATAATTGCCTAAAGCTCATCCAAAAATATAACTAATTTTACATGTTTACATAACATGTTATAAATAATCAAGAGTGTTCTCTCCTTGTTTTGTTACTCTCCTCTTTGAGAGAGTTATGTCTGTTTACTGGGACTATAAAAGGACACTATACGTAAACCTTGTATTCTCAGTTGAATAAAGCCTACACCTGTGTAGTTTTGTCATTACATAATGTTTTAGACATTTAAAATCATTTTTAAATGACATGATCACTTTTTACTGAACGAAACTCCTATCTAAACGGCAAATTATAAGAGAAAATTCAAACATCTCTTTAAATCCAATATTTGTTTCTAAATAAATTGGCAAATATAGGAATTAATTAATTGGATGATGTAAAAAAAATAATACTAATATTTTGATTAAATAAACGAAAATAATGCTTGTTTATGCGCAGTGTAGAATGCTGTCAACCTCACCCTTGAAGAGATGCACGTGGGGCTCAATCAGGCGTCGGTCAATGACCCCAGCCCCCTCAGACTGGAATAGATGTCCCAAGGCTTCAGTTTGATATTATTTTTGAAAATTTCCGGCGAAATGGCCAGGTAAGTATTGAGGATGGTATAGTCTATTTTAAAAGGTTGACTGTGACCATTTATAGCCAATAGTTTATGTGAATATTTTTTACCGTAGACTTGTGTGATATTTGGTAAAAGAAGCATTTATTTATTACACTAGAGCAGGTGTATAAAAATTTCATTGGAAAAAAAGTTGGCTGTAACTTGTGTTTTTTGCTCATTTGAATTTGTCTTTATAGTCTCATTGACTATTTGGTGTCATGGATTATTTTTATTGCCCCCGATGGCTTCGACTTTATTATTATTATTATGATTTTTTACGTTTCGCTATGCTCAGGTAGGTCCCTAAATTTTCCCTTTGGTATTTCAGTTGCCCCATCCATTAGAATCGTCAAGCTCGCGTTGTGCTATTGAAATTAGTAATAAAATAGTAATACATTAGTATATAGGAAGACTGACATGGCAGATGTTGTTACAACCCTAATCCGAAACATATCTAGCCGCCAAAACAATGCAATGGCGACCTAAATTAAACAACTAAATATACTAGAAAAAAACGTTCTAGATCTCATTTAACGCTATGATTTGTGTTTCTTCTTTTGTTTCTTTCTGAACGTGCCGCGGGAGTTTCCCAGTTTTTGTTGCAAGAACGCGACTCAGGATACAATGTAGGTTAGAATTTTTCAGGTTTTGGCACGTTGTATGAATTCCGACGCGCGCACACACAAACACACACACCGTGTAAAGTTTAGATTTTGTTGAATATATATATATATATATATATATATATATATATATATATATATATATATATATATATATATATTCAACAAAATCTAAACTATATATATATATATATATATATATATATATATATATATATATATATATATATATATATATAAGCAACCGAGGATACTCGTCTACTAGGGTTGCTAGCCAATTTCAGAGGCACACTCAGGCACATTTGTGCTTATTCAACACGCACAGAGTCTACCTGCGGTTTATACTGCATCTATGCTAAAAAAACCTTAGTTGCAGTTTCTGGGAAAGAGCGTGTTATCTAGCGTGATCAACAATCTGAACAAGGCCAGCACGCTCAAGCCCTCGGCCATGATGACTTGTGGCTCTGTGCTAGCACAGCTATCGACGGACCTCGAGAGTTGAGTTCCATCTATCCAATTTCACTCACAATATATATATATATATATATATATATATATATATATATATTTGAACGTAGTGACCTTATTCCAACAGATGACACCAATTTATGCGCTCTCTCATAGAAACTGTAACTAAGCTCTGCTCAGTATAATTGTAGATTAAACTCCATTGCCATATGGGTACTGTATAAACATGAATGTGTCTGATCATGTGTCTGCTAGAAAAATTCGATAAACATCCTCGCCGATGAGCATGCCCGCAAAATAAGGAAGTTGACATCAATTTTTTATTTAATTCTCAGTTTTCTACCTCGTGTACGAAACAATGTTATCAAATAGGCAAATATTCGTTCAGTGGGACATTTTTTTCCATGGCTATCCTCAGCAATCATTAATCAATAAGGCTCGAAATTTTATGTACAAGCAAAAGAGAAAAAAACTTTATTAATTTTTAATTTCATTCGGTCTTTTTCTTTTATGTTTCTCTTTGTTTTATGTTTCAGTTCCATTGTTTTTATAACACCTTGTTGCATCATTCTGTTTATTTGGGGCCTAATTTCGTTTGTACCGAATGTTTTCTTGATTTCTTCTCAAATAAGATTATTTGTATTAAGTTTAGCTTCGCGCCGGAAATCTGTGTATATCAGCGTAATATTTAACAATTGCAATGCGCATGTCTAAGAAGCTTTTATAATAGAAAAAAAAAAACTTTTAATAATAAAATTCTCCTATCTTCTTTCAACTCCCATTGCATACATTATATTAGCCCCCACCACTCACACACATACATACACACACACACACACACATATATATATATATATATATATATATATATATATATATATATATATATATATATATATACGCAGAATCAATTCATTTTGAGAGGTTCAATTTAATTCAACTGACATATTCTCTGTGTTTACATTTTGCTGTATTTTGCAGATTTTAATTAATCAAAATTCGGGGTAAACTACCCAAGAAACTTGTTCTTTCGACCGTCTATTATTACAAAAAAATATAAAAACTACATTAAAAGATATTTCAGCAAAAAAAAAAAAAAAAAAACAACAAAAAAAAAACGGCATTTCAAATGTGTATAAAATATTACAAATGCATATAATGTACTTACAATAATTTTAAATATTTAATTATTCGCTTTCAATTGCTGTCATGCTATGTGAAACCGTTCGGCGCAAGTGTTAATTTATGTGATACAGATATATTTATATATACCGGAGAAAATTTTGGTCGACAATTTTGACGGCATTCAGTTCTTGAAATTACCAGAAACGATAGAAATTATACAAAAATATGAAAAATAAAAAATTAAATTTCGGACGGTTTATCGATTTTATCTAAACGTACAGCAAATGTTTCGAAAATTAAAAAAATCGAATAAAAATAGAATTGTCTACAAACATTCTTTCAATGAACATTATCTCTTTCTCTCTCATTCCCCACATATATATATATATATATATATATATATATATATATATATATATATATATATATATATATATATATATATATATATATATGAGAGAGAGAGAGAGTGAGAGAGTAAGAGTGAGGGGGACAGAGACAGGGAAAGAGACAGACAGACAGCGACAGAACAGAGGCCGAAACACAGACAGACATATATTACTTCAAACTTTATTTTTAGTGGATACCTGTATTTAAGTAGACGCATCGTTCATTTAAAACAGTATTTACTTCGTCTACAGATTGCGTACTCGAGGATCGAACCCGTTTCTCCCTTTGCAAGAAGAACCACCGTCTGAATTAGCGTTGTTCTCAACAAAATTCTCTCTCTCTCAAAAAAATAAATAAATAAAAATAAAATAAAATAAAATAAAATTCTTTAATTCTTTAGAAATCATGTATTTACGTTTGACAATCGAAACTGAGCAGAAATGCGTTTCTAGAAAGATCTGAAAGAATGAGCTTGCTTTAAAAGCAAAATTGAAACGTTGCAGCATTTGGAGGCTCGTCGTGGCCGAGCGGAGAGAGCGGGTCAGCTGTTTCTCCTGCAAGTAAAAACGCTCATTAGTTTAAAATAACCAGAAAATCTACTAAAAAACGAGTATCCACTAAAATAACTTTGAAATAATAAAAATTTGTCTATTAAAAATGAAATCCATTAATTCACCCACTCTCATTTATTCTTACATACACACTCACTAAATTTTATTTTTTATTCCCGGAGTTATTTTTTCGGATTTCTTTTTGAATTTGTAGGTCTGATGAATTGGATCGTAATTACGATTCCAATGTAATAAATTATAACCATGGAATATTAGTGTATATATATATATATATATATATATATATATATATATATATATATATATATATATATATATATATATGACGCAGGGTTTATCAAAAATACTTTTCGGAACTTTAGGGTTGGGTTCCGAACACAAAACAAGGAATATAGTCCATATAAACTTGTCTGCAAATTCTTCGTTCACAGTATATGTCAGCCAGTGGATCGCGTACAATATGACTAAAATGTTCTGCAGCTCCATTATGCATGAACCACATGCGTCTTCGTATTAGCAGGGGTACATCCTATAACTGTGTTCGAAATAAAGTCCCTGTAGACACGTCTGTAAGATTTACTATGAGAACATATGCACCTATAAGACAGTCGCCTACAATTCTAGACCCCACATTAATCTGAGGATTACCGTGGGGATTCTGATCCGGCCACAAGTGTTGATTGTGTAAATTTATTATGCCATCTCTTGTAAATGATGATTGATCCGTAAACAAGACTGACGGGCCCGCACTTTGTGCAATAATCCATCGACGAAATTTCTCCCGTGGTAAGTGATTAGATGGCGAAAACCTTACACACATTGCAAATGATACGGATACAGGATTTTCTCTTGGAGTGTCACCAAGGGGTACTAGGAGGTACGTCATGGTAGGGTCAATTGACGTGTGATGACACTCGGTTCGTTTTCGACAGCCGTTAGGATATGATCTTCCTGAGGCGTACGAGCAAATCTCTGTCTTCCTCGATCCACAGTCTATGGTGTCACGGATCCTGTCACAGCAATGCGATGATAAAGAGCATTAAATGTTGAATCACTCGGCAGCATTCGGTCTGGTAACGCAATCTGATACAGCCGTGTAGCCTCGAGGCCATTATCATTCGTGAGGTGTTATATAAGAATCATATCGGCCTGCTCACGATATGAATATCCTGCCATTGTTAAACGGAACATTTCTCAGTTAATTCACTACTACACACGTTAAACAATGAAAACAGCCTAGCCATAAATGTATACAAATGGAAAATGTAACCTAGCCTACATGGCAACAGTGTCATCTACTGTAAGTTTTCTTTAAACTTAATAACTTAAAAACGATATATTTGCGGACATATGTTTATATGAACTTTTATACTTGATTTTTTTTGTTTTGTTTTTTATGAGAAACCCACCTGCAAAATCTGTAAACTATTCCTGATACACCCAGTATATATATATATATATATATATATATATATATATATATATATATATATATATATATATATATATATATACAGCCTTGGCCAAAATTATGGAGCACTAATGAAAAATCAAAATTAGGATTCAAACTTATATATTTAAAGGTTAAGAATAGTGGAGTAAACATTAATAACAACAATCAATATTTGGTATGTCCTCCTTTTGCCTTTATAACAGCTTTTATTCGTTTTTGCATATTATTGACTAAGTTGTTGCAGGTGGTAGGATCTTTTTTCTGTCAATCTTCATGATGTTTGGCCTCTAATTCTTTTTTTGATGAACATTTGGGCATTCTCACTCTTTTCCCTAAATGGGACCACAAAGTTTCAATGGGATTTAGGTCTGGGGATTGAGGGGGCCACTTCATCACTTTAATCCCTTTTTTCTCAAACCAACCGATTGAAACTTTTGACGTATGGCATGGAGCATTGTCTTGTTGGAAGATTACATCACTTGGAATGTTATTATTAAATATTTTAGTCAAAAAGGTTCGGTAATCCTGGTCCAGCATGTTAGTATAAATTGTGGAGTTCATTCTGCCCTCACATGTGTACAACATTCCAGTGCCTGAAGAAACCATGCAGCCCCAAACCATTACGCTTCCTCCTTCAAATTTTACAGTTGGAACCACACAATCAGGATGAAATGCCTCTCCTTTCCTACGGCGAACATAAACCGCTCCAAGGGTGCCAAAAATCTGATGAAAAAAAAAAAGAATTTGTTACAATTTTTGAATAAATGTTATGGATGTGTATTCACATAAAAATTTCAATTATTACATCCAAAGTTTAGGAAATAGAAGCTGTTAACTTACCTCAAAGTTACTTTCGTCAGACCAAACAATTTTGTCCCAATCATCAGTTGTCCAATTTTCATGGTTTTTTACAAATTCCAGTCGTAATTTTCTTGCTGGCTTGAGACAAGTATGGGTTCTTCCTGGCTTTGCATCCTTTTAATCCCACTTCTAATAACCTTATTCTCACTGTTCTAGCTGATATGTTTTTGTTTGCATCCTCCCTAAGTTCAGCAGCAAGCTCTGAAGAACTTTTCCTCCTATCTGCAAGGGATGCTCTTTTCAAAGATCTATCTTCCCTGGCGGTTGTAGACTTTTTACGGCCTTGTCCTTTTCTGTTTTTGAAAGACTGTTTCCTTGTACCTTTTAATCGTTGTTTGAACCCCCTTCCTTGAACATTTCATCTTCTTGGCAATTTCTACCTGAGAATATCCTTCACCAGATAAAGCAACAATTTGTGCCCTTTTAATCTCTGAAAGCTGCTTATTTGGAGGCATTTTCAATTAAAATTGTAGGAATCAAATATTACCCAAAAATTACGAAACAACCTTTAGTATGACAATATATCATTTTGAATACTGGAATGAATTTAGTACGAAACTCAGCTAAAGCTCTTGAGAGAGGCTTTAAAGCAACAAAAATGCTACAATTTACTGTTAAATATTTTACATTTGCTCTCAATTGTTCACTGTACGATTCTTAACCTTGAAATACGTAGGTTTAAACTATTATCTCAAACTTTTATAGGTGCTCCATAATTTTGGCCATGGCTGTATATATATATATATATATATATATATATATATATATATATATATATATATATAATTATTTTTGAAAAAAATGATTCATTCCATAATTTTGGCCATGGCTGTATATATATATATATATATATATATATATATATAATTATTTTTGAAAAAAATGATTCCATCGCTACATAAAAGTTCTCGTGTTTCAGAATCAGAAGCTAAAAAACCAGGTCTGTTTCATCCTCAAGAGAATTTTGGAATAACAAAAATACTAAAGAGCTTTGGCTTATTAACCTAACGGTTCTTTCCTATTTTTCCATATATCTGAATATATATATATATATATATATATATATATATATATATATATATATATATATATATATGTATGTGTTTGTATATATATATATATATATATATATATATATATATATATGATTTATTATTATTTATACCTTATTCTCCTTTTTTTCCTATTACATTTTCTTCTATCCTTATAAAAACCGCATCCATTAGTACCAATTCTACTTTTATTGACTCTCGGTGTTTGTGCAATTAAATGCTTATATCCATTAAGTTTTGGGGCATACTGATGAATCTATGTCTAACTTTAAAAGGGATTCCAGATGCTGTTTATGCGATTTTGCATGTTTGTGTTTGTGTGTCTGTGTTCTGTATTTCAGGTTGATTTTTGTATTAGTTGAAGAACTTATTCAAAATAGGTATTTAATGAAAATTATTTTTTAAAAACGAAATGTCTTTCGACAAACCCAAACTTTACTTCCTTTCTCTTAAACTTCTTCTTCCCTATTCTCAACCTTTATGTATTCCTGTCTCTTCAAAAAGCACAAATTATCACCAGTCTCTCTTACTCTCAATTTCTCTCTCTCTCTCTCTCTCTGTCTCTCGTTTCCTCATTCATTCTCTCTTTTTAGCGACCTTACTGACAAGCAGTATCTAACTCTCTTTCTCTCTTCTAATCACCATCTCACTATTACTCTCCAACAGATACTCCCGCATTTTCTCTCTCACTTTCTTGTTCACTTTCCACCTATATCTTTTTCTCACTCTCTACGTTTCAATACAAAACTCTCTCTTTGTTACTCTCCTGCCCCCTCGCTCTCGCTTATGCTCTCTCACCCTTTCTCTTTCACTCCAGCTCTTTCTTTCTTTAGAGAATTAATCTCCAGTTTTCACTCTTTCTTACTCTATTTGTTAATTTCCACTTTTCTCCCTCTAGCAATTTCTCTTACTCTCCTTTAGACGTTCTGTCTTATCCTCAACCATTCTCACGCTCTCTCAATATCCAGCTTTCTCTTAATCTTTTCTCTCTCTCTCTTGTCTCCAACTCTTTTACTCAAGAATTTCCCTTCTCTCTCCAACATCCTTACTCTCCAGTATATGCCGCTACTTGCTCTTCATCCAGATGTCACTCTTATTCTGCAGTATTATCTCTTGTCTCATTCTTGCTCTTGAGCTCATTTCTTTCTCTCTCAATTCCCTACCTTCGTTCTTACTTTCCAGCTCATTTTCTTTCATCACCTTCTTTTCTTTTTACTCTCTGTCACTCTCTCTTACTATACAGCTTTCTATTTTTCCAGCTCTCTCTAACATTTTCTCTCGCTTTCCGTCGTTTTTAAATTTCGAACTCTCTTTCCAGTACACGCTTTTATTATCTAGCTTTCTAATTCTTACTCTCCAACACTGTGCCTTTCTTACTCTCCAAATTTCTTTCTTACTTCTCAGCACTCTCTCTCTCTCTCTCTCTCTCTCTCTCTCTCTCTCTATACAGCTTTCTGTTTTATTCCTTTTAGGTCTCCTCAACATTTAACAACTCGAACCCTTTTTCCAGTACTCTCCCTTACTATCTACCTTTTCCTTTCTTACTCTCCAACACTACCTTTTTCTTACTCGCCAGCTTAATTTCTTACTTCCAAGCACTCTCGCTATTGCTAGCCAATTTTCCTTTTCTTACACTCGAGCTGCTCTCATTATCTCTCTCTCTCTCTCCTCTCTCTCTCTATTCTGCTTACCTTTGCGTTTGAAAGAACCACAGAGAATTAGGATGATTTTTTTCGTAAATGTACATCTCTACATCATATGCGTAACCCCTTGAAATTCAACACTATCAACCGTAACTTTTTCATGAACGAAGATGAACTGACTCTGAAAAAAAAATCTCCACCACCCCAGGTTCTCTCGATCGATCGCGTTACACATAAGTTTCTCTTATCTTTATTAGTTATCATCTACGATGTAAAACTCTCAACCACAATGTTTTCTCATAAATAAAAACAAGAAAGAAGAGTTAAATACTAAGTTACCTAAAAAGAAATCTGAGAAAAGAAAATATCTAAGAAATTCGAATTGTGAAAGTTATATGAAATTATTATTGCATTTTATAACTGATTATTTTTTAAGTAAACTGCAAAGTCCAGTATGTTTACCGTTCTTTTAATTATTGCTTTTTAAAAAAGCCATTGTAAATTACAATACAACGCTAGCAGTATCATAATATTTTAAATATCGTGTAAAATTCTGTGTAACTTTACCTCGTGATGCGAATCTGTAAAGTTGTAAGTGATTTTAATACATGCTTTCAAAATATTGTAATATAAGTTCTTCGATATGGCAATGTAGAGGGGAAAATTTCCTCAAAGATGAAGAGAAGCCTTGAACCAACAGAGAAGTGGTTCTACAGAAGGACACTGAAAATATCATTGACGGGGCATGTGAACAACGAGTATGTTTTATGGAAATTACAAAACAAAATTGGAAAATTGAAATTGATAATGTAAAGTTTGTGAATTTGACATTCATTGGAAATATATCGGGAGTAAGAGGCCCTGTTGCCCTCAATATATGCCTGATGATAGGGCATCAGAGAATAACTTATCTGATGAGCTTGTATAAATGAAAAGCACTGGTTGGGATAGTATGAGAAAAAGTATTGCTCCGATCTATAAATTTCTAGGAAGTTATGGAGAGACATTATTACCAAAATTCTGAAGAAACAATACACATAAAAGTAAAAGAAAACTTGAATATGGTGCAAGATTATAATAAATGGTCCTCGCGCACCCGTTTCTGTGCAAAGGCTTGTTTTTTTATCGAATAGACAAAAGCATCTCACCGGTCGTTTCTCCTTTTACCTTCTCAAGTCATTCTGATAATGACTAAAGAAGGTTAAAAGCTAGGATCAGATTGGTAGATAGAGAAAATGATGAGTTTTATAGTACAAGTGAGTATTGTGATGTAAGCGTGGAGTGATTGCTGATGTGTTTTGTTTTGTTAATTTTGAAAAGTCGATCATTAAAATTAATCGGCACAAATTTGGTAATAACACACACACAAAGAGAAATATATATATATATACATATATATATATATATATATATATATATATGTGTGTGTGTGTGTGTGTGTGCGCGCGCGTGCGTATGTGTATGTGTATGTGATGAAATATGGTTTTAAGGAGTGATATAATTATTGGATAATTAGCTCAATATCAGATCGTATGTAAATATAAAAATGTACATCAGATGCAACAGACTGTTTCATGCTAGACGCAATGGCCAGGCCTGATTCACTTTTATATTTAATTATATATATATATATATATATATATATATATATATATATATATATATATATATATATATGAATGTATGTATAAACCTCGTGAGCCAGAACGTACCTTCACGGTTTCAACTAACAGATCACCTAGTAGTACCCTTAAAATGCATTACGTTAAACCGTGGTAGGTAGGTTCTGGCTCATTAGATTTTTTTAGATTTTGCTCTACTTAGTGTACTGGGCACTTTTTCGTTTGTACTTAATTTACTGTGTCGGTGTTTTTTGTTTTTTTTGTTTTTGTTTTTTTTTTTACTAGGCATTACGGTGCTGATTGATTTTTTTCAACCAAAATGGATGTTTTTAGTCTTTTCTTTTTGTTATTGAATTTTTCCCCAGTTTCTTCAAATATATTTTTATTTACAAATTGTATTATCAGTTTTTTTTTCACACCGTTCGAGTATAGATATTAAAATTATATATATATATATATATATATATATATATATATATATATATATATATATATATATATGTATAGGAAGTCATATAGGAAACATCAATTTTATTCAAAAATATTTTTCTCTATTTCCTTTTAACAGTTAAATAGTAATTTTATATTCCGAGATGGAAAGCTAATGTGGAACAGGCAAAATTAATAAAAAGAGATAATAGAAAAAACTATACTTAGCCGACTCGTTTGTTATGTTGACATAGAAGATTGCTATGTGACGATAACGGTCACGGAATAGCAGATTCAGGTCGTGAGTTCATGATGTGGTTCTATGACGTCATACACAAGAGAGGCCAAAATATTAACAAAAGAACCATTTGTTAAGATGCAATGCAATGTGTTGTGACTAGTTTGAAATGTAACTGTTGACTGTGAGTTGCTTCGATTTAATATAGATGTCTTCAATATTTCATGGTTCTATTTACTGTGTGTATGTGTGAGTAATATTGTGTTACCAACTAATATCTGACTAATATATAATGAACATGGCTATGTTTTGCTAACAAATGTTGATTAACAGGACTAAGATCAGGAAGGTAACAGGTAAGTCTCCGGGAGAGAGTGGTTGTAGTAAAACCAATATATGTAGCGTGTTTATCATTATTTTCACCCGAAATTAAAGCTAGCATACGAACACGAACATTAGAACGGCTCATGCTCTTATATAATAGACATTCATTGTCTGTTGTATTTAACAATATATGCTTAAATAATGATCTGCTACATCTATACACTATATGTGTGTGTTTTTTGTGTGTGTGTGCGCGTGTGAGTGTAAAATGTGTATATATACAAATATAATCAATATATATATATATGCAATTTTTATATATATTATATATATATATATTATATACACGCTCAATATCAGTGATGGAGCTAATATATTTAATTGAATTGATGTGAGTTTGTAATCCTGGGTTTCACGCTCTCTGCAATCATCAAACAAACTGATTAATTTTTAAACTAATGATTGGCGTTCTGACCACAATTGTTCCTCCCACTACCATAAAAACACCAATATACACAACCATATATAGATCCAAAATTTTAAAATTAATCAGTTTGTCTGACGATCGCAAATAGTGTGAAACCCATGGTCACAAACTCACATGAATCCAACTATATATATATATATATATATATATATATATATATATATATATAAAGACATTTTTATGCTTATACATTATTTTTATAGGTACAAATATTTAAGTAAATCCTCTGTTTTTATTATTACTATTTTTAATGAGTAGTATGTCTAAAAAAGGTAAAGAATTATTAGACTCAAGTTCATAGGTAAATTCATCCTATGCACTTCACATTGTTTCTTCCAGTATAATAATATTTATTATAAACAAAAATTTGGTTTACCAATGGGAAGTCCTCTCTCTGGATTGCTAGCATGCATATTTCTAGAATTTCTTGAATCTGGACCTTTTAAATATGTCATTCCACGTGATACACATTACTACCGATACATCGATGACATTTTCATTCATCTACCCACATAAACATGATTTAAATGAGATTGCTGATAGATTAAATAAAATAGAACCTACTATAGAATTTACCTATGAACTTGAGTCTAATAATTCTTTACCTTTTTTAGACATACTACTCATTAAAAATAATAATAAATTAGAATTCAAAGTATATCGTAAACCCACATGTAAAAACGACTATTTACACTTTTATTCTCACACTGAGAGAGGTATTATTATTGGATTCTACTTAAGGGCTCTTCGCATCTGTTCAGTAAAATATTTAGATGATGAATTCAGTTATATTGAGGATACCTTTTCAAATCTTTCGTAACCGAGACAATTATTACTGAGAGCTAAAAATAAAGCGTTGATAATTCATTCATCAACGCAAAATGATACCTCGAAGACCACTACTACAACTAGATCAGTGAAAGGCACACTTTCAGCTGCCCCTGATAATTCTTTTGGTCGCATCTTTCTACCAAATAACCATTTGACCGAACGTATTTCCAATAATTTAAATGCGTTAAAAATTAAAACTACAATATTACCTACTAGAACTATCCGTAGTTTATTAAATAGCACCAGCAAACAACATATTACATCCGATGCTTGCATCTACCAAATCTCATGCAACAACTGTGACATAAAATATGTGGGTGAAACATGTAGGTCCGTAAAATCTCGTGTTTGCGAACATAAACGAGATATTCGCCTCGGTAATTTAAACAATGCTTTAGTTGTACACACAACTAAATCTGATCATAATTTCGATTTTGATTCCGTGAAGATTTTAAAATATATTCATAATAAAAATATTAGGCGGATTTATGAAGCAGTCATAATATCTATCTCACGCACGGTGAATACTAGACCCGGCTTCTTTAATATTTCACCTTTTCTAGCAAGATTAATGCTCGACAAACGTACATATAAGTTTTAGATTAAAATAATTTTTTTTTCATTTTTCATTCAAAATACTATATTTTAGGAATACGTTTTTACATCGTCGTCCACGTGACACCGACGTGATCATATTGAAACGGAACGCTGACCTTGAAAAATTTCAGTTGTCTGTTTTGATTAGTCTTACTCTTATGTCCATCGTCTTTTCATGTTGAATTAAATATAGTCTAATGTTAATTATGTTTTATGAATATGTCCTGAAGATGGTCTACTAGACCGAAACATCCGACGTTGACATTATATTAACATATTAACATTAAAACAGAATAATTGCATATTAGGATTTTTGTTTGTTTTTTCCGTATATTTTTCTTCATATATATATATATATATATATATATATATATATATATATATATATATATATATATATATACCATATTCTCTGAATTAGCTAATTGTTGGTTTGTATTTAAGTTAGCCGCTTTTCCGTCATGGATAGTGATATTCATCGGCAAAAAAAAGCAAAGAAAAGAAACAATTCAAAATGTCTACAAAAATATGCCATTAATTACATTTTGTCATTTAGTAACACCACGAAAAAGATCTGATTCAATGAGCTGGAGATTCCGCTTGACCTGAAACTCTGGGTTGTTACAGAAATAACGACAGGTTAAAATCCCATTTTTGTAATGTTTTCTCAGTCAAAGTGTCGGTGGTTTTACTCTTCGTTTTGCTTCTTCCTCGAAAGGAGTAACAGAGTTGCTATAAACGAATGGAACGCATTGAATTGTCTTTGTTTGGGTTTGCAAAAGAAAACATTAAGAACCACCAACCTCTGTAACACAGAGGAAAGGAATGTCCCAAAGGTGTGAACGGTATATATAACGCTTTAGCCTTAAGCTCTCTTACATCTTATATTCACACTATTCTGAATGGCTTCTTCAGGAAGTCTTTAGAGATAAACAAACATCCGAACGCAGAACAACGGAAAATGTCGGATTGAGGCTGATTAATCTATTTTTACCCCTTTTCGCCTAACAACTAAGTCAATAATCTAATAAGAACCAAATGATTATATCCAAGAACACTGAATCATCTGTTAAGTTTTAATCTGAACTACGAAATATGCATAAGAAATCACTTTAACTTCTCTCTCTTTCTCTGTCTCACTCTTTTTCCTATTTTCTTTTCCCGCACACACACACACACACGCACGCGCGCGTAAAATGTGGATGTGTGTATTCAGATTGGTTATATATGTTAAAGGACAATATGAATAAAGTGAAAAAACTTATCTTAGATGACACGAATGTTTTAAATTTAAGAACGCACATAAATATTAATCTGATTGGTCGAAAAATCAGGCAAGCTATGGAGGACGCGAAGTGATACAATTCAATGTCTAATAAACGAAAGGGAGTAAGTTATGTTCTTGGTTTTTTTCGTTTTTTTTTTTTTTGTTTTTTTTATGCAAATGGATTATATTTAAGAGCACAGAGAATCTTCAGCCCCTGATAATTACCCAAAGAAGAAATATACATTGAAAACACTTTCGAAAACCTGCAATATCCTTATTGTTTTCTCCACAATGTTCAGACCAGCCTGATAATAATTATGAGGAATATTTAATAATTCAACAGCTTTGCCACAACGATTATATTACTTTTTCACGTTTTTGCTACGAAGGTTGATTGGCGGACGAAGATAGTCGAATCAGGCAACTGAATCCATCCTTGTAGATCTGAAGCAACAGCGTCATCATATCGGACCTACTCCCAAATAAAACATAAACGATTAGATGAAACATTGCAAGACTCGCTATTCTATTGCTATATCCATGGCAAATGTTCCAACGAGTTACATTCCTTACCTCCACAAATTCTGAACTTAACTGTTAAGATCCACTGTGAAAATAAAAAACGTTTGTAATTATCTCTATTAATGGAACTCTTCATACATTCATCGTTATATTTCTAAACATATTAGCAGTCGTCAGCCTGATTACTGATAATCCATCTGAATAAAATTCCAAGGTTTTCTTCGACTTTTATTGAATTTCCAGTTCCTTTTAATGTATTTCTTTCTATTTCATTTCCAGTAGTCCTTGCATCTTCCCGCCCAGTTACCTAAGGTTAGACATGTCATCAACTGACTAATTGAAAAAAAAATATTATTATTAATAATAATTATTATTATTATTATTATTATTATTATTATTATTATTATTATTATTATTATTATTATTCTATACTTCCCCGATCCATACAGTTCTTAACCTCTAAAATCTACGGTTACCCTTATCTTTCTTACATATCCTTATAAACTGTACTTCTTACATCCTCCTGCTCCTCTTACGTTCATACAACAAAAAAACCCATTCAATAACCTTTTACTTTTACTGTTTTCCTCGCCTTGTATTGAGTGAACAGTTACGAAAAAATAGCACTTTGACACACATTTAAAGCTTCTTTTTTACAGTAAGTTTTACCCTGTTCAAGGCCCGTGGGTCAATCAAAGTAGAAGGTTATATTAAATGGTAGTTTATATGGATAGGAGATAAAGATAACGGTTAACACTTGACCAAGTTAAGATTGGGAGGTTCTGTTTCAATAGGGCAGTGGTTCGCGAGAAGAAGCTGTTTGAGTAGAACTTAATTCTTACCGATGGAATACAGAGGTAATGTGGGTGGTTTGTATAATGTAAAGGGCATGGCGATTCCTAGCCGTGAAGGTCAGACGTGGTGAAACCAGAAGATGCAGTTTATCCGAGCACTTTTCATGGTAGTAGCGATAGAGTAGTGAGAGACTCGGCACATCCCGACTGAGAGAGAAAGAGGTTAGAGGGTGGAAAATAATTCTTCAGAGACACCTTTGAATTTTATCAAGATTAGAAAGTGAGGTCTGGGCAGCTCCCGCTTAAATATGGCAACAATACACTATTTTCGGCCTGATCTGGCTCCTAAAAAGCTAAAGGATAGCTTTAGGAATCGGTTACTTACTGGAATAGACATATTTTAAATGAAGTGAATCCATGGAGTTTGTTTAACAATCTGTTTAACACCTTCAAATAGAAAGTCGTATCTTTCGAGAGAGAGAAGAAGAAAGTAAAAAATCAATACGTTGATATTCTTCTTTTCTTTTTCTTTTTTTTTTTTTTTTTTTTTTACACTCTGTCTGCACGCACACATTCTCCGTGCGAAGAAATAGGAAATAGATTATATCTTTGGTACAATTCGAAGCAAACAGCTTCTTGGAGATAAAGTGGTCGGATGAAGTACCAATCCAAAACAGTATTTTATGAACAAAGAAAATGCAACTGAATATCCCAATCATTTATTTCAATGTCATTATAGTGGATACTCGTATTTGAAGTAGACGCCCTATTTTTATTTGAAACAGTGTGTATCGGCCGGCGTATTCGAGTACTCTTACTAAAGAAAATGTACTCTGCGACAGGGATCGAACCCGCGTCTCCCTAAGAGAAACCACCGTTTGATCCGGTCTGTTTTATGGAGTCTTACTGAACTATGACGCTTTCTGTAATCGAACAGTAAAGATCAGCGGATCGAACGGTGGATTCTCCTAAAGGGGCGGGCACAGGTTTCATCCCTGCTGGAGAGAACATATCATTTCTCGAATGCGCAGTACAGTTGACGTAATGCACAGTGTTTAAGATAAAAACTGTACGTCTATTTCAAATACCTACATCCAGAATAATATCGTCTGAAATAATAAAAATGTCTGTTTAAAAATAAATCCATTAATTCTTTAAAAATCTTCCAAAAAATAAACTTATTTTAAGGGATAAAACGAGTCTAATGTACCTGTTGATATATAGAATGTGAGAATATATGTGAATGTGTATATCTACATGAAACACGGAACTCCAGCAGGATATTCTGTTTCAGATAAGATTAAAAATTTCCTTTTTCCTGTTTCTCACATTCACTTATCTGCTTTTATTCTTTTTTTATTTTTTCTATCACTCACTCTTTCTATCTATTCCTCCGTGTTTTTTTTTCTATTTCCAGACATATCGAAACGCATACGGATTACGAGAAGCTGCAAAAAAATGTTCACAGATTCACTCGCCAAAATCTATATTTCAAGGACCAGACAAGTGAATACTGATTTTAGTAAACGATACGAGCCGAGAAATTTACATCACACCTTCTCAACAATTACGGTTTTTCTATAGCACAGCCTCGACAGCATTCAAAAGCGCTTACATATTTAGGCGTTCACTTATTTGCAAGCCTACAGTCCCCGTCCCATTGGCGCATTGTCGTCACCCTTTCGCCACCACATCGCTCTTTCCGCTGAAAACATTTTGACGCAATACATTCTTTACTCTCACTAGTTCAGTCTTTTAGAGCTAACATGTGTCGCACGAACGAATCATCCTCGTTCTTTTCATATTCCATTAGTAAAGAAGAAGTATCATTTGGACAGCCTCTTCCAAATGAAACAGTTTCCAGAGAGGATGTTTCCCTGGCTACTGCAATATTAACCATTTCGTGTAAACTGTTACCTTCCTTCATATTGTCATTATCTACAATTCATACGTCAATAAATCAAACTCATTCTAACTTGAGCGGCTCTTGAGCCTTGTATTGTGTGAAACCTGAAGTATAAAAATAACATCCGATTACGATCGTACCAGTACTATGAGTATTCCTCAGTGAGATTTTTCGTTGTGGATTTCTCTTCGGAGGTTGATATATGATCATAAATCATGCCACAGTAAAAATCTGTATTCACTCATACATTTGCTTTTGTGTGATAATATGTCTTCCTTAAAATAATGCTTGCCTTCGCACGAACAATGAGGACAATGAGAATTTTATCACAGCCAGGTGACTTATTTGCGTAAACATTCCCAGTGTTGAGTTTCATTTCTTTTCTTATCTATATAAAGAGACATTTCAAAGAACACAGATGGTAGTAGTCGGAGCATACGTGTGACGCAATAGATAAAAAGAAAATGTAGCCGTGGCTGCCACTGAAAACGAATAAGATTTAATTTAATATGACCTTTGTTATTATTATCTTGATACGAGGGAGAAACTATCTACTAGTTGCCCCGTCCTGGGTAAGACGATAAATTACAGCCGCGGCCTGGGTAAGACGATAAACTACGTCCAACTGCAAGGCATCTCATCAGGAGGTTTTGAGGAGCGTGGAACCACCTCTTAATTGCTGGTGTTCCCAGTTCCAAACTGACGGGGGTGGTAGCACCTATTAGGGTCCCAGCCATGGGACAAAACACTATGAAAGTGTAAAAATAAGATTTAATACCAAAAATACTTTGTAAAAAATTATTAACAACAATACTTACTTGGAAAAAAAGATATTACCAGCAATAAATCTTTTGAAGAAAGAAATATTACCATAAATACATTTTTGAAACAAATATATATATATATATATATATATATATATATATATATATATATATATATATATATATATATGTATGTATATATTGGCTCCCGAATTAAGGTCGAGCACTCTGAACCTTTATTTATTTTTAAAAACAACTTCTTTAAAAATATGGAAAAAGTTAATTTCGGGATTTCTCTGAAAAACATTCCACATACAAACAAACGGAATTATTTCGTTAAACTTTTGCAAAAAACAGAGGAATTAATCAGAAGGATGAGATGGAAGACATACTTCTACTTTCGTGGGAATAACTCAACCCATAAAGAACGCGAAGTTTACGGCTTTAAAAGTAAAAGAGTCGCACCATTCAACAAACAACTATACGAATTTGAAAAAGACCTACTCAAACTTATCAACAACATCTCCTTTCAAAATAAGAAAAACCACTTCTAAAAACAGCTAGACCAAATAGTTAAAAGCATTAATGATTGTGACAAAATATTAGTTAAGTCGGACAAAACCGGCAACTTCTACAAATTGGCTGTTGATGACTACAAAAACTTAATTAAAAAAAACATAACAATGACTTATAAAAAAGCTTGCAACAACAACATAAACATGGTTGACAGCATAAACAGAGCAAGTAAAAAAATAACTGATAATTTTAAAATTAGCGATAGAGTAGGCAAACTTGCAGAAAAGGAATGTTACGTAACCCTTAAGGACCATAAGCCTGACTTTTTGGAAAACCCGACCACTAGGATAATTAACCCTACCCGACCCGATATAGGAAAGATCAGCAAAAGGATCCTGGAAAAAATTACTTACCAAATAAAAAAGCAACTCAAATTAAAATTATGGATCAATACTAAAGATGTCATCAATTGGTTCAACAATATTGATGATAAAACAAATTGCACCTTACTACAGTTCGATATCGTGGACTACTACCCATCAATTTCGAAGGATCTTTTTACGACTGTCCTGGACTTTGCCGCTGTATATTCTAACCTGACATAGGAAGAAACCGACATAATCCTCAGCGCAAAAAAGTCCGTCCTCATTCATAATGGGGAGCAATGGATAAAAAACAATAACGACCTGTTTGACATCACAATGGGATCACTAGACTCTGCAGAGTCATCTGACTTGGTTGGTCTTTTAATATTGTACAACCTAACGGCACACCGCGAGATTGATATCCAAGACATCGGACTGTACAGAGATGACGGGCTCATGGTGGTGAGGAGTTCCACTAGCTTTAAGTTAGAGAAGATCCGTAAAATTATGTTTAGTGAATTTAAAAATCTAAACTTAAAGATAACAGTGTCTTCTAAATTGAAAAAGGTAAACTTCCTCGACGTAACCCTAGACTTACCGAGCAACACGTACCAACCTTATAGAAAACCAAATGCTAACCCCTTATATATACACCCGAAGTCAAACCACCCTCCATCCACAATTAAACATATACCCTCATCAATAGAAAATAGAATTAGCAGTAACTCCGCTAACAAAGTAATATTCCACCAACATAATGACTTCTATAACACTGCCCTAAAAAGTAGTGGTTATAAAAATGCTAACATTAAATATAGGGACAATTGCAATAACCAAAAGAAAAAAAACAGGAAAAGAAACATCATTTGGTATACACCTCCGTTCAACCAAATGGTTAGTATTAAACTTGGACAGAAGTTCTTAGCTCTAATCGATAAACACTTTCCCACCAAAAGTAGGCTTAGTAATATATTCAATAAGAACACGCTAAAATTGAGTTACAGCTGCACTGAAAATCTAGAATGTATAATAAGAAAACACAATAATAATATCCTGAACAAACACCCTTACCTGAATAGTTTTAATAACTCAGATAATGATAGGGAAAAATTATGCGATTGTAGAAACCCGGTAGACTGCCCATTAGTAAATAAGTGCTGCATCAAATCTGTGGTATACCAATGCACTATATCATCCACGGAGAACCCTAACAATAATATGATATACATTGGGTCCACGAAAAATGCCTTTAAAACCAGATGGAGGTAGCATAAATGCTCCTTCAACAACATAAACTTAAGACATCAGACCTCTCTATCTAAATATTTTCGGCACCTGAAAGAAAAAAATAGGACACCTAAAGTAAAATGGAAAATCATTAACAGGACTAGAACTTGCAAAACTTGAGATGACCCATGCCCTTTGTGCCTCCATGAGAAACTACACATTATTAAGCTTCTAAACAATAAAAACCTATTAAACAACAGGCAAGAATTAACGGTTTTCTGCCGACAAAACCGAACTTACGCTCTGAATAACTAGCTAAAACACGCATACAATAAAATAAATTTTAAAATCCATTGCCCATATACATAGTTTTAATACCCTACAAAAATTGATAACCCTTTATGAAGTCGTCAAATAACAAACGTTACGGCCTTTTCATATACACAAATCCCTTGCATAAATAGATATAATAAAAGGATAAAATAAAAATAAATAAATAAATCTCCGTAGACGCTCAAGCCAGACTATGCGAAAACTTCTTCCGTCGTAAATTTAGCCACCCCCACCTTACCCTGACCCGGCATCTATGAAAGTAACTCTATACTGATACAAATTATTAACACCCCACCCCTGACGATTCTAAACAATCCGCCCTTGATGTTACCATGGAAATTTTTGATTTCAATTCTGACTATACTATTAAAACTCGTAAATTTCAGAAATAAGTCATTCCCAAAAAAATTTCGCTTGAAGATGGAACAGAGCCTACTTTAACTCAAGTTAATTCAAATATTATTTTGAAGTTTTCGGCTCTTGTATTGAAACATGAGACCTCTTATGTAGTGAGTTGGAATCATATTTTTAAATAAAATAATTATATTTATGCTCTACTTTCGTATCGAGCACTATTTTTTAAAAATAATTACCAATATACTAAGGAACTTTGGATTATTTACCAAACCAGTTTCTTTCCTATTTTCTACAATATTTTCACATATATATATATATATATATATATATATTATATATATATATATATATATATATATATATATATATATATATATATATATTACCAGCAATAAAAAAAATTGTCGGCATTAAATAACCCATTGACTTTGATATGCCGTAAAACAAACCAAACCAATGTACTGGTTGACATGTTTTGTATATTTTTAGCATAAAAAAACTAGCAAATATACACCAGGTAAATGCTAATTCCGCCATACATAATAATCCCGAGACAAAAACAAATAACCAAAGACTTGTGTCACTGAACCACCTTTATCTCAAAAAAAAAATTCTTACAATCTAAAACTATTTTCTGGCTTTAAAAACATTAATGAAAAATCGTATTTCAATTAAACGCAGATTCCATTCAACAAGATTAAACAAAGTACATTTTACTTCATGTGTTTCGTAGATGCGGACAAAATGACACTACGGAATCATTTACTGCATACCAGAAGGTCGGAAGAGATTAACATTGCATCGTGGAAGACAATTGGTAGAATGTCAAACATTCTTGCTGATTCAAGCTAACAGTTGATTTAGTAGATTTGGAGATGACTGCACGAAACTATTTATGCATCCTGTCGGCACGCTGGTAGTGGCTTTGTAATAGGTAAGTTATGCTCTTCTAGTGGCCACAAGAACATTATGAAACGGAAGTAAGTTTTGAATCATGTGACACACATCATTCTTGCTGCAGACTATTTGGGTCGCTTTCAATTTAACATGAAATCCCATGTGAAGATTTATTTCAATAAGGCCAATATTAAAACTCTGCAGTGAGTGAATGACACGAAATTGAATGCGGGGGGGGACAAATGACTGTCGCGTTAATTCGAATTAACACCTCATTGGAGATGTACCAAAAAATGTTAAGAAACGGGAAAAAATTATCAGAAACAGATAAAAGATAACTAAACTCTTATGTAATCAGTGCTCCTATATGGCAGTGAATGCTGGACAATCTCCTCACAGATGAAGAAGACACTTGAAGCAACAGAAATAAAGAAAAGAGTACTGAAATGTTATGTAATATCAGTCGTCTATATGGTAGAGAATGCTGGCCAATCTCCTCACAGATGAAGAAGACACTTGAAGCAACAGAAACAAAAAAAGAGTACTGAATTATTACGTAATATCATTCCTCGTATATGGCAGCGAATGCTGGACAATCTCCTCACAGATGAAGAAGAGACTTGAAGCAACAGAAACAAAAAAAGAGTACTGAATTATTACGTAATATCATTCCTCGTATACGGCAGCGAATGATGGACAATCTCCTCACAGATGAAGAAGAGACTTGAAGCAACAGAAACAAAAAAAGAGTACTGAATTATTACGTAATATCATTCCTCGTATATGGCAGCGAATGCTGGACAATCTCCTCACAGATGAAGAAGAGACTTGAAGCAACAGAAACAAAAAAAGAGTACTGAATTATTACGTAATATCATTCCTCGTATATGGCAGCGAATGATGGACAATCTCCTCACAGATGAAGAAGAGACTTGAAGCAACAGAAACAAAAAAAGAGTACTGAATTATTACGTAATATCATTCCTCGTATACGGCAGCGAATGATGGACAATCTCCTCACAGATGAAGAAGAGACTTGAAGCAACAGAAACAAAAAAAGTGTACTGAATTATTACGTAATATCATTCCTCGTATATGGCAGCGAATGCTGGACAATCTCCTCACAGATGAAGAAGAGACTTGAAGCAACAGAAACAAAAAAAGAGTACTGAATTATTACGTAATATCATTCCTCGTATATGGCAGCGAATGATGGACAATCTCCTCACAGATGAAGAAGAGACTTGAAGCAACAGAAACAAAAAAAGAGTACTAAATTATTACGTAATATCATTCCTCGTATACGGCAGCGAATGATGGACAATCTCCTCACAGATGAAGAAGAGACTTGAAGCAACAGAAACAAAAAAAGAGTACTGAATTATTACGTAATATCATTCCTCGTATATGGCAGCGAATGCTGGACAATCTCCTCACAGATGAAGAAGAGACTTGAAGCAACAGAAACAAAAAAAGAGTACTGAATTATTACGTAATATCATTCCTCGTATACGGCAGCGAATGATGGACAATCTCCTCACAGATGAAGAAGAGACTTGAAGCAACAGAAACAAAAAAAGAGTACTGAATTATTACGTAATATCATTCCTCGTATATGGCAGCGAATGCTGGACAATCTCCTCACAGATGAAGAAGAGACTTGAAGCAACAGAAACAAAAAAAGAGTACTGAATTATTACGTAATATCATTCCTCGTATATGGCAGCGAATGATGGACAATCTCCTCACAGATGAAGAAGAGACTTGAAGCAACAGAAACAAAAAAAGAGTACTGAATTATTACGTAATATCATTCCTCGTATATGGCAGCGAATGCTGGACAATCTCCTCACAGATGAAGAAGAGACTTGAAGCAACAGAAACAAAAAAAGAGTACTGAATTATTACGTAATATCATTCCTCGTATATGGCAGCGAATGATGGACAATCTCCTCACAGATGAAGAAGAGACTTGAAGCAACAGAAACAAAAAAGAGTACTGAATTATTACGTAATATCATTCCTCGTATACGGCAGCGAATGATGGACAATCTCCTCACAGATGAAGAAGAGACTTGAAGCAACAGAAACAAAAAAAGAGTACTGAATTATTACGTAATATCATTCCTCGTATATGGCAGCGAATGCTGGACAATCTCCTCACAGATGAAGAAGAGACTTGAAGCAACAGAAACAAAAAAAGAGTACTGAATTATTACGTAATATCATTCCTCGTATATGGCAGCGAATGATGGACAATCTCCTCACAGATGAAGAAGAGACTTGAAGCAACAGAAACAAAAAAAGAGTACTGAATTATTACGTAATATCATTCCTCGTATACGGCAGCGAATGATGGACAATCTCCTCACAGATGAAGAAGAGACTTGAAGCAACAGAAACAAAAAAAGAGTACTGAATTATTACGTAATATCATTCCTCGTATATGGCAGCGAATGCTGGACAATCTCCTCACAGATGAAGAAGAGACTTGAAGCAACAGAAACAAAAAAAGAGTACTGAATTATTACGTAATATCATTCCTCGTATATGGCAGCGAATGCTGGACAATCTCCTCACAGATGAAGAAGAGACTTGAAGCAACAGAAACAAAAAAAGAGTACTGAATTATTACGTAATATCATTCCTCGTATATGGCAGCGAATGCTGGACAATCTCCTCACAGATGAAGAAGAGACTTGAAGCAACAGAAACAAAAAAAGAGTACTGAATTATTACGTAATATCATTCCTCGTATACGGCAGCGAATGATGGACAATCTCCTCACAGATGAAGAAGAGACTTGAAGCAACAGAAACAAAAAAAGAGTACTGAATTATTACGTAATATCATTCCTCGTATATGGCAGCGAATGCTGGACAATCTCCTCACAGATGAAGAAGAGACTTGAAGCAACAGAAACAAAAAAAGAGTACTGAATTATTACGTAATATCATTCCTCGTATATGGCAGCGAATGATGGACAATCACCTCACAGATGAAGAAGAGACTTGAAGCAACAGAAACAAAAAAAGAGTACTGAATTATTACGTAATATCATTCCTCGTATACGGCAGTGAATGCTGGACAATCTCCTCACAGATGAAGAAGACACTTGAAGCAACAGAAATAAAGAAAAGAGTACTGAAATGTTATGTAATATCAGTCGTCTATATGGTAGAGAATGCTGGCCAATCTCCTCACAGATGAAGAAGACACTTGAAGCAACAGAAACAAAAAAAGAGTACTGAATTATTACGTAATATCATTCCTCGTATATGGCAGCGAATGCTGGACAATCTCCTCACAGATGAAGAAGAGACTTGAAGCAACAGAAACAAAAAAAGAGTACTGAATTATTACGTAATATCATTCCTCGTATACGGCAGCGAATGATGGACAATCTCCTCACAGATGAAGAAGAGACTTGAAGCAACAGAAACAAAAAAAGAGTACTGAATTATTACGTAATATCATTCCTCGTATATGGCAGCGAATGCTGGACAATCTCCTCACAGATGAAGAAGAGACTTGAAGCAACAGAAACAAAAAAAGAGTACTGAATTATTACGTAATATCATTCCTCGTATATGGCAGCGAATGATGGACAATCTCCTCACAGATGAAGAAGAGACTTGAAGCAACAGAAACAAAAAAAGAGTACTGAATTATTACGTAATATCATTCCTCGTATACGGCAGCGAATGATGGACAATCTCCTCACAGATGAAGAAGAGACTTGAAGCAACAGAAACAAAAAAAGAGTACTGAATTATTACGTAATATCATTCCTCGTATATGGCAGCGAATGCTGGACAATCTCCTCACAGATGAAGAAGAGACTTGAAGCAACAGAAACAAAAAAAGAGTACTGAATTATTACGTAATATCATTCCTCGTATACGGCAGCGAATGATGGACAATCTCCTCACAGATGAAGAAGAGACTTGAAGCAACAGAAACAAAGAAAAGAGTACTGAACTGTTATGTAATATCAGTCCTCCTATATGGCAGTGAATGCTGGACAATCTCCTCACAGATGAAGAAGAGACTTGAAGCAACAGAAACAAAAAAAGAGTACTGAATTATTACGTAATATCATTCCTCGTATATGGCAGCGAATGCTGGACAATCTCCTCACAGATGAAGAAGAGACTTGAAGCAACAGAAACAAAAAAAGAGTACTGAATTATTACGTAATATCATTCCTCGTATATGGCAGCGAATGCTGGACAATCTCCTCACAGATGAAGAAGAGACTTGAAGCAACAGAAACAAAAAAAGAGTACTGAATTATTACGTAATATCATTCCTCGTATATGGCAGCGAATGCTGGACAATCTCCTCACAGATGAAGAAGAGACTTGAAGCAACAGAAACAAAAAAAGAGTACTGAATTATTACGTAATATCATTCCTCGTATACGGCAGCGAATGATGGACAATCTCCTCACAGATGAAGAAGAGACTTGAAGCAACAGAAACAAAAAAAGAGTACTGAATTATTACGTAATATCATTCCTCGTATATGGCAGCGAATGCTGGACAATCTCCTCACAGATGAAGAAGAGACTTGAAGCAACAGAAACAAAAAAAGAGTACTGAATTATTACGTAATATCATTCCTCGTATACGGCAGCGAATGATGGACAATCTCCTCACAGATGAAGAAGAGACTTGAAGCAACAGAAACAAAGAAAAGAGTACTGAACTGTTATGTAATATCAGTCCTCCTATATGGCAGTGAATGCTGGACAATCTCCTCACAGATGAAGAAGAGACTTGAAGCAACAGAAACAAAAAAAGAGTACTGAATTATTACGTAATATCATTCCTCGTATATGGCAGCGAATGCTGGACAATCTCCTCACAGATGAAGAAGAGACTTGAAGCAACAGAAACAAAAAAAGAGTACTGAATTATTACGTAATATCATTCCTCGTATATGGCAGCGAATGCTGGACAATCTCCTCACAGATGAAGAAGGCACGTGATACAATAGAAATGTAGTTCTACAGAGCTGACTGACTGATTTGTTTTTTAAGGCTTGTCAACCCTTTGCAGATTATTTAAAGCCAGAGTTTTTAGATTGCATTTTTTTACATTTTTCGAGTTTTATTAATTAATCCATATCTGCCAGTGGTGGGAAGAGGTGGATTACTACCTTTCCCAGGGGTATTGGGCGTAAGTGAATATGACGAACCCAACTGGAATTAAAACTCGGCACTCCGATTAATAATTGCGAGCCATTATCCATTACACCATCCGCACATCCAAGCTTACAGCACCAGGTATACTCAGTCATCGCCCATCTAGGTACTGACCAGGCACGACGTTGCTTAACTTCCGATATTTCAAAGCTATATGGCTGAGAATACCATAAACTGAATATGAGCAACGACAAAGTTTTAAAGAAGATGGAAATAAGGACATTTATCATCAGAAAAAGAGAGTTGAACATTCTAGGGCACATAATGAGGAAAGAGGGATTGGAAAATTTGATACTCACAGGACATATTGAAGGCAAGAGAGATAGAGGAAAGCAGCGCATAACCACTGTCTAACGAGCTTGTGTAAATGGTTGGAAAATCAGAATTTAAAAGAGATCGTAAAAAGCCACAAAATGGCTACAAAAAGCACTTCGTAGTCTTCATTAATATAAATGGCGACCAATTCATTATTAGGTACATGATGGAAACTTATTTTTATGTAAATAGTGGAATAAGTCAAACATACCTTTATATTAAAACTTTCTTTACAGCTACAAATAGTTTAGTTCTGAATCTTTTGAGACCTTCAAGATCTAAAGCTATTTTCCAAAATATCCAATGGCTTATCTGAGTTCATTCAATTTTAAGTCACTCAACTCTAAATGCAGACAGAATAATTTTTACTAAAAAATGAAAATTCAGTTATGGCATTTACTTCCTTTGTATATTCAGGTTTCTTTCTGGATAATTTAGTTACATAGATTGAAATTTATTTGTTTGATTTTGAATTTTTATCATCTCTGGTCGGTCAGTCTTCCAGCATCTGCATTCTTTTTTATTCCAATGATTTGATTTTTGAAAAATAAGTAAATATAATTACATAAAAATATACAAGTAAACGGAGTCATGTATTACAAGACTGTAAAGATGCATGTGTGTAAAAATGCGTAATACGTGTTAAAATTGTCTGAATATTTTGTATATCAGCGCCGCATTCGCTATTATCTTGTCTTATCACTATTATATTTATTTTATTTTGCAAACTGAATGTCTAAATTTTTATGCATGGAACTAAAGTTATGGGAATTTTTTTTCCAAACACGGTCAGTACATTTTCACTGTGCTCATAGTTAATGTTACAAAGTGTAATGTTTACCTAAAAAGAAATAGACTAATTTGATTATCTAAAGGTAATTGGGAAGACAGTTATTAAATAGCGTCTGTTTCATTTTATTCAGTTTTTAAAGAAAAACAAACGAGGGGATGAATTCTCGTGCCCTCTCTTGAGCAATTTTTTTATAACGTTTATTTTATATCTAAATGGACTTCCACTAGTAGAATGAAGGTGGCAAATGTTTCTACTTGTAGTTTTTTTTTTTTTTTTTTTTTTTTTTTGTATAGCAATGTAGTAAATGTGTTATCACTAGATTCAATTACTTTCTGGGAAAAAAAAGGGGAAATAAAAATATCCTCTTCACAGCGGATATATATTTGAGTTTTAGTAAATTTATAAATACCTTGTTTTCGACAAGGTATAAAAAAATGTATACACTTCATGTACAGGAAAGTAAAACCGTAGTAACTTATATACTTTTCAGGTGGTATCAAAGCAAATAATATCAATTGTAGGTATGCAGAGTTTCATAAATATATTTCCATCATCTTTAAACGTATTTTTAAAATTAGATATTTTTTTAAAATGACAATACTATAACCTTGCTTGAGGTGAAATGATTAAAAAATACCTGCCACCATCTGATATAACCTGTCATTGCAAAAATAGACGAAAAACAGATTATTGTTACCATATCTAGGCTAGAGGTATTCAATCCACTATATCCGGCCTCGGCAGAGTTCAGAAGAGTTTCCACGGCCTTGTAGGTGGTGACTTATTTTCCACCCTAAGACGTCTTTCGCACAGACGCAAAGACTATCGCTGATCTATTTCTATTACCATGAAAAATGTTCTGACAAACTACATTACTTAGTTACACCAGTTCAGACCTTTACAGCTAAGACCTTCCATGATATGTGGATACGAGCTTTGTACTTCACGATTAAAAAAGAAATTCAGACAGCTTCTTCTTGGTAGTCGTGGAGTTATGGAATCGTCTTCACATTGTAAGCTTCCCCGACACTGTTATCTATCATAAAACATTCTTATATTATATAATTATTACGTCCCTAAAATAACCAAAATCAGTAACCCTCTACTTTGAGGGCCTCTTGGTACTGGGTGAAAATTGCATAAAAACGTTTTCTTCGATTCCTTCTCGTTCTCATTCCGCATTTCTTATGGTGTTTTTTTAGAAATTTAATATTTTCCATATATAAGTAATATACTATGTCTATTATTTCCTCTCAGATTGATAGATAGATAGATAGATAGATAGATAGATAGATAGATAGATAGATAGATAGATAGATAGATAGATATGATTAATCGGAATGACGTTACTAAAATAAACCATTTCTGTAAATCTTAGTAATTGAACTTCATCTACTTCTTATGAAATCCTCCTTTAAGCTGAAACTTCTAAACCATAGATGACACTGACTGGGGGAGCGTGTCGAAGATTGATTCCTTTTGTATTTTATTTATTTATTTCCAAGAATATCATCCACTCTGCGATTATCAGAGAATGAGAGAAAACCTTAGTTCTCTTCAACAAAGAGATTATCAGCTTATTACCAAGATTTAATAGAAACTGATGTCTCTAACATGGCACAGACTCAAAGAGATGATATAGCAGGGCGGAGGAGGAGGACCACGGATTGGACACCAGTTTTAAAGCGGTAGAATGAATAATCGGTAGCTTCCCCTCAAATCGTACAAAGCACTTAATTATTTTCACAAATATTTCAAGTAATAACTGCCTTGCAGTCTGCGGCCTTTTTCCACCTTCGTACATCGTTTTAGCGTATTTTTTTCTAAATGGCTCTTGATTTTAACATTGTTTCTCACTTCTAAGCAAATGTTCATTTTCTATGAGTTTATACACAAAAGTAGTTTTGAAATGGATGCATTGTTTATGCCGACATAAAAGGAACGATTAAATAGAAGAAATAAACAATAAATCCTTATCGAACATTTGTTGCTTTTAACCAAACTAGTGTAAATTAAAAATCGCTTGCTAAATGCAATATATATATATATATATATATATATATATATATATATATATATATATATATATATATATATATATATATGATAAAATATAGTTTTAATGTACGCTATATTTATGGGGTAACGTGCCCAGTATTAATTATAAAGCGTATGTAAATATACAGGTGGACATTGAAGTCAAGACGGAGCGGCGACAGTCTGTTTCATCCTTATACGCAATTGTATGACCTGACGATATGGTATAAGCATGAAACAGACTGTCGCCTCTGGGTGTTAACTTCAATGTCCACTTACACACACTTACAAACACACAAACACAAACGCCCATATATGTGTGTGTATGTTTTTGTGTATGCGTGTATGCATGTTTTGGGGGATGTGTGTGTGCGCGTCTGTGTGTCTCATTATAAAATATAAGCTAAATGGTTAATATATAAAATAAACTGATGTATCATTGGCAAATTGGCAAATCTTAAATATGATAATAATGATAATAATAATAATAATAATAATATTAATAATAATAATAATAATAATATAAATTGCCGATTCTGCTAAAACACATGAACCTCAAAGTAATGGACACTTGTCTAACAATTTAGCAAATTGTTCATATATATATATATATATATATATATATATATATATATATATATATATATATATATATATATATTTGATAATTAGTATCGATAATACCAAATAGTATATAAATCCAAAGAGATCTAAATGTAAGAGCAGCCCAAATAATAATTATGTAAGCGGAGACTTTAGAAAACTATGGTTTCTACGCACTCGAGAAAATGAGCACACTCCGGCAGGTTTTGAACCCGAATCCTCCTTTGTAAACGAAACCGCCGTTTGATCCGTCGTGCTAAGACGGCTTGGCACTCGAGTTCGGTAAAGTCCAGAAAGATTATTTTTGCCCTTTTAAGGAATGAACGCGCTTCCTCGTTCAGTCATTGCCGAAAAAAGTTTCCTATTCGATACGTAAAGAAACCAATTTCACAAGAATTGATGGATTTATTTTTATTCTGACATTTTTATTACTTCAAGCGTTACACGAGTCGACACGATGAATACAATAAAAATAAGTGGATACCTGTGTAACGTCTGAAGTAATAAAAAGTTTTATTCATTCATTATACATACGAGAGTGTAGGAGGCATCCGCTTATCATGCGTGATATACGGTAAACACACAGTTTGGTCCAAATTCAGTCCTTTGGAGGTAAAAATGCAGGGTGCAGGGCTAGGCTATGTCAAGGCGATGTTATATTTAGGCCGTGTGCTTCCCAGACTACATGCCGCTCCCCACCTCACCCATCTCGTCCGTAGCGACAAGATCCAAAAGGAATACAGATAATTGCGGAGAGCTTGGCTGCAGGAGTTGCCGGTAAGTTGGCCGTGTTGACAACGAAACGCCTTCGGGGTTCCATTCTAAATTTTCTGTCTGGATTTATTCCCATAGATTTTTCTATTTGAATATGACTGCAAGGCAGCGGAATTTTAAAATCATGTTTTTTCCTTCCCTTAGATGGACTGTTTTCCTGTGGTGTCGTGCCCCATCAAACAAAAGTAGCTGGTTATGAGGCGCTAGTTGTCCGCCTTCGCCTCTTCTTCGGCTTCAACTTTGACTTAGTTGGCCGGGGCTATTTAAGATGCAAATCACGGAAGCATTTTTAAGAGACGTATATAAACATTACATATATTAAGTGCTTTAAAACTCCAAGAAAGTTAACGGTTTGTTAAATATATAAAACTTTATGTAAACAAATCCACTAAAAAACAAGACAAATCCGAATAGTCGTACGCAAGGAAACAAACAGAAATATCGAAAAGTTTTTAATTCTGTAAAAAAGATAGCAGTATGAAAAAATAAAAATATAAATTGCGATTGAAGCATAAAATATTATGAAGTCATTATTTATAACATACTAGAAATAAATTATAAATTATATATATTACCTTTACATTAGTAACGCATACATTACGAACATGTAAACTCTCCATTGCTAATTGATAATAATAGATATTATAATAATATTACATATAATAATTATATAATATAATAATATATCATATAATAATATACCCATTGATAAAAAAAAGAATGAAGGAGAGAAGAAAATGTTGATAAATATAACTTTAGGTAATCAAAAACAGAATGTAAATATAAAACAAACGATCTTCAGTTTAGTCCTATACAAAAGTAAATAATTACTAATTCAGAAAAACATGGCAAATGTGGAAAAAGTAGAAACACATAATAATAAACAATACATATTCGGCCTATAATAATAATGTAAATAGTGTACATAATACCTCATCTCAGAAATATAGACAGATACTGAATACGTAAGTTCAAATATATATATATATATATATATATATATATATATATATATATATATATATATATATATATATAAAATAAGTGAAATAAAAGAAATAATTGCAAATTATATTAAATCATTCTATTATTTTTAAGCAATATTTACATTTTTTACAGTGAAACTTAAAACTCCGGTAATTCTTTTGAGCTTCGAAAAAAAATAAGTCATCTCTTGTTGATTTCAGAACACCAAACCGAAAAATACTTACCACAGTGCTAGCAGTTATTATTTCAGATATACAGATTGTTTCTAAGATTCTGAAGTTCGATTTTATGGAGTCATCTACTAATATGTCCTTCTCATATACTAAGCACAATTTTGACCTTTATCTGTTTGTTTATCAAGGTACTTGTATATTTTTCAATAGTGCCACCTCTGGATGTTCGACATCATTCCCTGGAATATTTTTCAATAGCTTTTTTCAAGACAAGACGAAACCAACAGTTGTGGAAGTCTGGAGCAACACACTCTTCTTCAACCTTGCCTTAAGTTAACCATTGTAAGTGTTTATAATATAAAAACGCTGCCTTTATTGTGACATACAAATGCAAGGATAACATTGAAGTAGAACCTGGGAAACATATAGCACTGCACTTTATACTCAATTGAGAAATGTTGAGTAATGGTTAGCAAAATTGTCTCGCTAGATTAATTATGACTGAGTAGTGAGTTCGATCCTAAGTGGCTGCTCTATACTTTCTCTTTGTGTCACATCTAAGCAACGCTTAATAAATCGCTGTAAGTAGTTGACTAGGATCAGATCTACATTTTAATGCCTGCAAGGAACTGAAGCCTTATGCTAAAACTCCCCATGGAGCACAACGTGTTTTATCTTGTATTTATTTGAAAGGGATTGCCCTACATTGACGACCATTGACGAGGGTCGACAGGCCATGGCATCCTTCTCTTTATTTTTAACGAAATTTACCTGTTTCGTAATACATTGCTTAGCTTCTGGAAAGCATCTTTTGCTATTCTTATGCAGCTTCGGATTTCGAGGTCACATTTCCGTCCTTTGTTAAATCACTAACGAGATATTTAAATATTCGTACTTGCTTGATGCTGAAGTGTTCCATTCTTCGGAACTTCTTTTTACTGGCAACCATACATTCCGTTTTCTTACTATTGGTGTTTAGTCCTTTCTTTTCCCTTTCTTATAGTTTCGTTTCTCTTATCAACAGCGTGATATTTGCATATGTGTTACTAAGATTGTGGTCACGAATATTTAAACTTTTGTAGGATCACAAAGGATGAATAACTCTGGTGAGAAGACATGCTTGTCTTACGCCCCATTCACTTTTTGTGAATTTACTGAAATTATTTTATATTCGACAGTATAACTTCTAGAATTTTCTAATATATTTTCCAAATAAATAAAGCATAACTAGTCGTACGTAAATGTTCTCATGCTATTAATAAGTCAAATGAATTTTTTTAAATTGAAGCATTTGTAATGTTTGGATGGAGTTACTTTCATCTTTTTTTTGCTGGGTTTATTTGTATATATTATAACCATTATATATACAATATGGCAATTCGAAATAAACCGATATCTCTTTTGAAGATTTTGAAACACCTATCATGGTCATAAATGCAACATTAATAACAAAGCCAGAAAAATCCATGTCGGACGAGCTCCTAAGAATTCAGTATATGAGTTTAACTCTCGTGAGAGACTTTTCTTTTTACATATGTTGCTTGATTTAAGATCGAAGAATTAAACATGTTAAAAAATGGAAATGTAAAAACTTCTCATGAATAATGGAAATAAATATTTCTAATAATAGTTCTAATAATTAATTGCTATAGAAAAGATATGCCGTGGTCAATTCGCTAAAAATAGAAAAAAATGACTTTTAAACTAAAAAGTAAAGAACCGAAAAGGTGTTGTTTAAGTTTTTATTATTTTTTTTTTCAATTTTCGAATGGAAACAAAATTATGGATAAAAAGTCGGGATTCTTGTGTGCGGTTTTGTTTTCTTCAAATGCTTTCGACTTTCTCGGACATTTTCAAGAATCAATCTGATTTCCTTTGTTTTCATTCTGGTATTCAGTGGAATGTTAAAGGTTTGAAATAAGCAACAATGATATTTATAATATATATATATATATATATATATATATATATATATATATATATATATATATATATATATATATATATATATATATATATATATATATATATATATATATATATATATATATATATATCACATCCTCTTTCATATTATCCATACGGATACCAAACCCTTTATTACCTTAATATTAATATATATATATATATATATATATATATATATATATATATATATATATATATATATATATATATATATATATATAATATATATATATATGGGGGGTGTATTTAGAAAGCAATCCTTCTTTTATGCAAATTTCATTTAATATGACAGAACAAGCTTCTTTGATTTAGTCTTTTATCCAAATTGTAATTTGTCATCAAATAAATTTCACACAAGAAAAAAATGATTAAAAACATAAATCAAACGCCTTGTCTGTGGTATTCAATGAAATGTGCTTGAAATATGAAAATCAAAGAGAGTGCGTTTATTTACTTATATGTTAATTTGAGAATTTTTTCTTGTAGGAGTTTTTTTTTTTTCAGTCATTGTGGCATGAACTAAATTGTTCAATAAATAGAGTAATGTTGCAGGTGTTATCCCGAAAATGTGCACGTCGTATTTAAAAAGAACTGATCGGACGTGCAAATTTTTGGGTATATTATTTATATATTCTCTCTAGTGTTATAAACCGCTTGGAAGTCGTTCAGTACATGACATTACTTATACGATAAACGTAACTGAGAATCAGTTCTTGATATTGTCATCAACTGCAACTGTTTCTCAACAATTTACCTCCAGTTCATTAAGCAATTTATCCGAAAATTGGAAATATATAACAAAAAAAAATAAATTTTGTCTTTTTTAATACTTGTTTAAATGAATTCTTAATACCTTTGTGTGTATATATATATATATATATATATATATATATATATATATATATATATATATATATATATATATATATATATATCACATTATCGAATGGACAAAGTCCGACAATAATTTTAAGATATTTTTTTATGTTTATACGTTCTTTTTATAGATACTCTTATTTAAGTACATGCTCTGTGTATATTAAACAGTATTAACGACATTTACCGGCCTGAATGTCTGAAAATTTTCATAGAAAATATGCGTCCTCCGACTGGAATCGAACTCTTATCCTATACGGAACGGTCATATAGCCGGTCAAAATTTGTCGAAAAACCTACTATCGGGAATATTTTACAGTTTACAATGCTTCCTCATACAAAACTCAAATTTTGTAAAGAGCGAGGGTCACATATTTCCCATGAATTTAATGCGGGTCAATCAAATTGTCTCATTGCTATGTCACCAAGAGAGTACGTGGAACCAATTTAATTGTAAATTTTGGTTGCTTTAGTAAAATTATCGGCCCGCTACCAAATTCATTTTGCGAAGAAATTTTCCAGTGGGAAAACGGAATAGCCAATCAAACATCAGTATTTCTTTAATCTCCTTTAAACGCGTATGAGCGAAATCGTCATCCAATACGTAAGAGAATGTGCAGCCGCGCGCTGTGAATGTATCAATAATTTTAAAAGAATGAAAATTAATGTAGGAAAAATAGTTTTGATATAAGAGAAGGAAAATAATTAACTTTGGTTCGGCTAGGGAAATTTAAACTCTCAACATCTCTGGATGTCAAGTTTTGATATCATGTCTCTTCTTAATTCCTTCTCGGTGTACCACCAAACAGTTTTCATGCTTCGTAAAGTGGAATTATCATACAACAAGTTTGGCTATTGTTATTTTTAATCCTAAAATTGAATAAAATCACTTTCTTTAACAGAGACTATATATACAAGGAACTGGTGACTATGACCAAATACACTTTGTTTTAGACATTCAGAACTTTGGATTATTGCCTGGGTAAGTGTCTGTCATATTGTCCGTCTTTTCTATTCTCTTCAGATTACCTTTTTTGTCGTTTTTCTTTCTTTTATTTATATTTTTTTAGCGGCGGTGGTGGTGTGTGCTTCATTGTTTATTGGTTCCCGGTTTTTTCCTTTTATTTTATTTTATTTTATTTTTATTAACTCTTTTCATTTGCCAGGCGTCGTGTTGGTAGAGTTGCATTGGCAAGTTTCAGCAATACTTTGGGCTTTTAAAATATAAAAAAAAGTCATTAATTGTTTTTAAATAATGTTTTTGATGAGATTTACTTTGAAATTATGCATAATTTTGTATTTATTCTTCTAAATTAAACAATATTTTTTTCTGAATGATTTAAAACTCACGTAGATGTTTAAACTCAGCGAAATCGGGAAAAAAAGCAGGGAACTTTATGAAAGATTTATTTCGCTTTATTGCAATACGTCATTAGATAGATATTATTTGTCCGGTCAAGAAATAAATCTAATTAGGCCGATTTAGCCCGTTTAAAGGCGTGTAAAAATGGGACTGTGTTCCATTCTGAAATTTAAGATGCAAAATACGTCTGGGCACGAGTTTGGATGAAAAAAATAACCTGCGTCTTACACGCGCAAGATTATATATCTATAAAGGTGTTCCAGTAACTTAGACAGATTTTATAAGTGAATTATGTTTAAGCATCTAATGATTTATTTTCTTTTTCTTTCAGATTTAATAACTTACGTCTTTGGTAATTTTCAACCATGGAAAGATTATCAAGCAAGCAACGTGTTAATGTTATCGAAGCCTATTACGAAAATAGACGTCCAAACACAAATGCAATGAGAAATTCCTAGGTCATATCACCTCTCCAAACAGCGAAGTCAATTGGGCATCACGATCGTTGACACCTTTAGATTTCTTCCTTTGGGATCATCTCAAAAGTAAGGTCTACACCAAGAAGCCAACAGCAATTCAACAACTGAAGGATGAGACAATAAGGCATATTGGTGAGATCAAGGAGCAACTATGCAGAGACATCATCAAGAACATTTGACCATCGAGTTGAGGTATGCCCCCGAAGCCTTGGCGCATATTTGGGCGATATTATTTTTCACACATAATTGCCATGATTTAAATAAAATGATCTAACAGAAAAATAAATAGATTTTCACAAATAACACTGATTTATTTCCTTTAGAATTTGAATTGTCTTAATGACACACCCTATACATGGCCTATCGAGTGCGTTTAGCATGAAACAGACTATCGCTTCTGGGTGTTGAATTCAAAACGCTCTATCCCTGATATTAGCAATTTAACCTATAAATATAGCATACCGTAAAACTATATTTTGCCATATATATGCATCACAGTTTGAAGCCACCCCCAGAATTCTCATGTGGGGAATATGAGAGATGTTTGAAAAAAAGGAAAAAGAGCTCTTAGATTCATTGAATGAAGAATGGAATCAAATCAGTATCAGACTTATACTTTAAGAAACTTTTACCACAAATGTCAAAAATTTGTGCTACAGTAATCAAGGCAAAAGGAGGCTATTTTGACGAGAGCGAAATGTAATCATAAAACCCTCTTTTACTTTTGTCATAATAAAATTCCTAATAAAAAATCATATCTCACATTTTAAACATGCATAATAATTTTCTCTTCTTTAAAGTCCAATATATATATATATATATATATATATATATATATATATATATATATATATATATCGATGAAGTACAAAGGGACATAATAAGTCAAACGAAAACCTTTTCCGAATCTTTATTCCATATATATGAATGTATCTATTTGTTATGGTCCGGTTCCTTTTACCAGGGTGATAGACCAAGGTAGAACCAATAAAGAAGAACTCGAATACGGATATGGATTAACACAGATATATTACAAACAGGAATATATACAGAGAAGTAGAATAGTGTTAGTACAAACAATCAGGTTTAGTAGTAATTGTCTGAACGCAACTCTGTTTGTAACTGCTTCTGACTCGACAGACTGACTCGCTCGCTCTGACTGACTGACAGACTCCTGACGGAATTCACTCCAGACTTCAGCCCGAACAGTATTAAGTCACCCCAACCACGAGGGTATCATGTGGTACAAGGCCGGTTTAACGTGGGATCTCCGAGCCCGTGGGCTCGGCCAAAAATATGTCCATTGAACCCGTATAAATTGGTTCAGGGTCGGTTTACCTCCCCGAAAGAGAGTCCGCCCTTTGGCGTAGCCTCGATCGGGTTCCTCCCAGCCCGAAGGCAGAGAGTTCAACCGATCAGCCGATCAGCCGGTCGCCCGACTTCGGACTGAACGATAGTTAGTCACCCCACACCACGAGAGCATCATGTGGCACAAGGCCGGTTTAACGTTGGATATCCGAGCCCGTGGGCTGGGCACAAAATATGCCCTTTGAACCCGTATAAACGGGTTCAGGGTCGGTTTACCTCCCCGAAAGACACTCCGCCCTTCGGTGTAGCCTCCTTTGGGTTCCTCCCCGCCCGAAGGCAGAGAGTTCAACTAATTAGCAGATCAGCCGCTCGCCGGACTTCAGTCTGAACGGTATTTAGTCACCCACTGACGAGGGCATCATGTGGCACAAGGCCGGTTTAACGTGTGGTTTCCGAGCCCGTGGTCTCGGGCAAAAATATGCCCTTTGAACCCGTATAAACGGGTTCAGGGTCGGTCTACCTTCCTGAAAGAGACTCCGCCCTTCGGCGTAGCCTCCTTCGGGTTCCTCGCCACCCGAAGGCAGAGAGTTCAACCGATCAGCCGATCAGCCGGTCGCCCGACTTTGGGCTGAACGATATTTATTTGTATATAATACAAAATGTGGCACAAGGCCTAAAAGGGAGTGGGGGAAGGACGGTCTTCTTCTGTCTTACATCTAAACTTAGCTAGTCTCAGACACGGACCCAAACATACCAACAATAATCCAATCACCAAAACACCACATTCACTCCTACCTTTCTTACTGCGTACACCATAATACCTCAGATTCTCTATGAAGTCCTAATTAGTCCACTTATGTACAGATATTGTTCGTGGGGGAGGGGCTGAACTCTCTGCATCCTCTTGAGGCGCAGTATTTATTACGTATGGAATAGTCCATTATGTTATTATGGGTAAGGTCCTATAACAGTATTAATGACAATAAAAGCTGTTATGTAGATGTAAATGTACAAGTGACACGAAATTAATAATTCTATCGATTTACGCTTACGTACAAGCTTGATTTTGATGGACAATTCTCACAGAATAATCTTCGACCAGTATAAGTAATACTCACCCTTAACTAAGTTCATTGTTTGTGTAAAACAAATTAATTCATTGTCATTAGGCAACAAATCAATTTATAAGTCTTCGCACACGCACACACACACACACACACACAAACATATATATATATATATATATATATATATATATATATATATATATTGATATAGATAGAGATATGTTTATCAACTTGTATACATCACAGATACTTTCAAAGGGTTTCTATCTCCCATCCTATATTCTGACTGATCTGTCCATTTCCCGCCAAAATAATTTTACTGTCTGAAGCACTTATAGAGGCAACTCTCAAAATGTCGTCTGACTGCAAGAACAGTTTGAAAGATAACAAAGAGAAACAAAACAATAAACAAAGGAAATGGAAGCCACGGGCATTACTTCTGAAAAAAGAAAAAAGGCCAACATAACAACTAGCAGCAAAACAAAAATGACGTTCTCCTTTACTTTCATCTTTCACTTCCCATTTCTCTCGTCTGTATTTCAGGGCAACACATAAAATAAGGGTCAGTTTCATTGATTTTCGCATTCCCGCGCTTCTGTCCTGTTACTAGTTGGAACTTTATTTGGAAATATTCTACATTTACGATTCAATTACTTGATGAATTTAGTCTTAGGTTTCTTAGAAGACATTTATATACTTTATTATCTTTGTTTTATGAAACACTTCACTATGGAAGACATTATCTCAATTTCACAATCGTTTTAAAGAATATAAGAATGCAATGAACACGCAAATCGTTACAGTTATTATTATATTTATTCAGAATAAAATTATACTTAAATTTAATCAATATACTAAAATCTTTCAGTTCATATAACTATTTTAAAATATATGAAGGGTGATAGGTTATATTGATTTAAATGTTTTAAAAATATATTATTTAATTAATATATTATTATATCAAAATACAACATTAATTTATGCTCATTATTTTCTTTATATTTATATTTCTATCAGCATGGCTGATGCTAACCTCCAGGAGAGTGATTCATTGCTCTTTTTCCTTTAACATTTTCCGCTGACATAAAGTGTAAAGATTATATCGAATCAATTGCTAGGTCTGGTGCTAGGAAACTTCACTGTGTCGTGTTAGAGATTTTTTTCTCGCCAGAATCTATCTTACATATTTATAACTATAGCAGTTGTCCTTGCTTTTAATATCCGCTGCCAAACCCGGCTTGCTGCTCCTGTTATATATTTAGAATCTTTAACGTTTTCCTGAGCTGGTATCTTATCTTCAGTCACGTATCAACTGCCATAACTTCGCTTCCCTGTGATTCTTCTGTAAATACTTTCGTGGTAATTGTTCTGATGAGCCTTTCTCTATGGAACATTGACTTTATGAATTTAATCGTAGAACAAGATTAGCGGCAAGGACTCGTTATTTTACATTTAAAATGGCTAGATGCAATCGTAAGTTCTATGTTAACATTTTCTTCTATGGCACTTCTCACTTGTGGAACTTCCTTCCGGCTTTTTGCTTCCCACTCAACGTTGATCTTCAAAAGTTTTAAATGCAATGTCAATCGTTATATTCCATTTTCTTTATTCCTGAACTTTTAATTGTTTTGTTTTTGTTTTGTTTTCTTTTTGTTTTTTTCATATTCTTTAACTTTATGCGTCTTTGTGGGTTTATTGTCTTGCTTGGGGTGAAATGCATAGGAAAAGGGAAAAATTAATCCAAACAGAAGAAAATAAATGGGAAAAATATGTCAGTTTTTTTTAAGAATTAGCTAATTGCATAGAATATCAGCATACAAATTATTGCCTTTTAAGTGAATTCGACCACCGAACTCTGATACCGTTTCTTGCTGTATTAATCAAGGTGCGTCTATTTTTAATGAATGGGGTTTGGGAGAGTGTTTCCTAGAGAGTCTCAAATTATCTAAACTTATTATTATCATTCTATCATCAGTGTGAGTCGCTGAGAGTCGAAATAGTGTCGCGTAATCTATAAATTACTTTGAGCAGACGTAAAGGTACCATCGTGTTTTCGTAGTGTATGTGCATGTGGGCGTGTCTGTGTTTGTGTGTGTCTGTGTGTGTGTGTGCGTATTATTAAAGGAAATTGCCTTATTTAGACGAAAGGTTCTTGAGTACAATTATCGCTTCTTGCAAAAATGTTAACACTCCGTTTGGACTTTTTTAAAGTAAATAAATACTCGTTTTCCAAACCAACATAAATTATCATTCCCATTAAACATTTTTTAAAGTAAATGAAAGTGATAAATTCAAAAACTTTAAATATTTAAAATACAGAAATAATTTGTCAGAATAAAACAATTCAAATAAAAAATAAGTATAATGAATGAAAATGCAATGAACAGCAACACCATCTACTTACTCACTTTTGTTTATTAAGCAAGACAATCAGTTACATCACGTATCGCCTTCCATAGTTTAACTTTCCTTACTCAGTTGGCTTTAAAAATATTTTAGAGCTTTCCCCAATTTAAAATTTGAAAACTGGACGATATTCTTCCTTCACTTTACTTCTGTGAATAAATACGAGTTTCAAAATAAAATCTCTATATTTACCTTGATAAAGTCCCTCAGTGGACTAAACACCGTTGACAAAGAAAGGGTTTTCTTTTTTCATCAGGGATACGTGTTGACACGTCACTTAACAAAAACCGACAAGATGCGTGATAACGGGATATTTGAAAAATGTTGAAACTGACATAGTCATCTTGCTAATGGCTTATGAAAACCAAAAGAACTCAGATAGTGGGCAATTTACATGTAAAACTTTTCAAAGAAAACAAGGAAAATTCCGCGTAATCTCTCTCTCTCTCTCTTTCTCTCTCTCTGTCTCTCTCTGTCTCTCTCTCTCTCTCTATATATATATATATATATGTATGTATGTATGTGTGTGGGGTGTTTGAAAACGTCATATACACACGAAGACAAATTTAATATTTAATAAAGTATGAAAATATTAAAAATTTGAAAAATAAAAAACAATTATGTTTAAAAAACTGTAATGTTAAAAAAAATCTCTCATTAAAGGCATAATTTTCAAAGAAAGATAAAGATATGGGACGTCTTATTTTAAACGCAAAGCAATTTTGTTTTCCTCGGAGTAGAAATCCTTCTTTGGGTCCTCACAAATATTTGGTCTCGATTAATAAATCTAATTTATCGCTGTCGCGTTGTCGCTCTTTTCGCCTGTATCGACCACCGACAGGCAGAGGAAACGCTCGCTTTCGGTCGCCACAAAATAACATGGCCCTATAGGTCGCCCTGAGATAACATAGCTGAATCAATGCAAGTAAAGCCAGATAGAAACTCAGCATTTATCAGGAAATGAATGGTTTGTATGACATTAAAAATTAAATACCTCGGAACCTCGATCTGATTAATAACTTGTTTGTCTTACATGAAATTTGTACGAAGATTGCTGAAACATTCTCTGACCAACCAAGCTAGCATTAAAATATTTTATGCTTTTCAGTTATATTTTAGCTTAGTGGAGTGTACAAGACTAAGAACCTTTCAACAACTCTCTTCTTATTTTTGCTGCTGTTTATAGCTGCATTGCTGAGACGGAATCCGTGGCACTACAAAACTATGGGACGAAGAAGGATGTTCTTCGTGATCCGGCGCACTTGATCCGATCGTACGCCTGACTAGGAAGAACACACTCTACAAGCTGGCGGAAATGATCCAGGAATCAGCACTCAGCAGGTGGCCCTAGCATGTCAGACATCTCATAGTACCGTATGAAGGGTACAGTATCAGAGCAGCTCCTGTATGCAACGTGTGCAGGGTCTTTCGCCCACTGACCAATTACCACGGGAGAATTTTGCACAAACTGTCGAGCCATTGTTTGTCTCTTTAGCCATGTTTACCGATGAGGCAACATTTGGGATAGAGAGCATGACAAATTTACACAATCAACACTTGTGGGCGGATCGGAATTCCCACGTTACAATACAGGCCATAATCAGGTTACGATTAATGGAATAGTAAATGACTGTCTGGTGGGTCCATATGTTCTCCCAGCACATCTTACAAGAGGTGTCTGCAGAAACATCATTTCGAACACACTTTTACACCTGCTAGAGGATGTACCCCTGCTAATACGAAGACGCACGTAGTTTATGCATAATGTGACTCCAGCACACTTTAGTCACATTTATCGCGATGCACTGATTGACATATGTAATGTATAGGTAGGGGATGACTGGTTCCATCCCCTCCACGTCCCCCTTACCTCAATCCTTTGGATATTTTTTATCTGTGTAAATACCTAAAGCAATTGGTTTATGCGGGAGACATTAGTAATGCAGAGATGCTTTATCCATGTGTCATTAGGGCTTGGGAAAACAGTCGACACTGTGTGGCGTGCCTGAAATGGTCCGCCAGTGATTGATCCGACGGATGCATGGGCTTAAAGAAGCAAACGGGGGACATTTTGCACATTCATTTTGAGTTGCTGTGTTGAGGTAGAACGATATCCTTTTGGACAGATGTTTATATAGACATTTTACTTTATTTTGGCGTCAGGAACCCGCCTCCAAAGTTTACAAATGTATTTTTGAAACACTTTTTTCTGAGTTCTGCTATTTTTTTGGCAAAATAGGTAACGTTAGCTTCGTATAAAAAATTTACGTTCAATTTAAGTAGGAAAATAAAGTACGAAAATATTTTTACCTGAGTTCGACAATTAGAATTATTACATGCCAATATAATATAATATATAGTCATCCACAGCTCATCAGTGTGACTAGACGCCCTATTGCCTCTAACTAGGATTGAAACCCGACTTAGGATCAGTCGAGGATTCTACCACTAAGCCTGACGCACATCAGGGCTGAAGGTGAATGTAATCGTATTTATCTTTACATAAACACACAGTGACTGAAAGAACTCGATTCGATTTAACGAAGAGTCTTGCATTATTAGTCTTAATAGCCACTGTTTACAAACCCACACTTCCTCCTCAGAGAGCTCAACTGAAAAACATTTTTGAGGAGCATATATATTGTCATCCACAGACAGACTGTTTCGCTGTATCACAGCTCATCATTGTGGCTAGACGTCCGGTTGCCTCTATTTAGGATCGAAACCCGACTGAATTGGCGTCAATCGGGGATTCTACCACTAACCTGCGAACGGCAGGGATGAAGGAGAATTTAAGCGTATTTATTTTTAGAGAAACACAGTGACTGAGAGACCTTGATTCAATATATATACTAACTTTCAAACTTAATATCCATTGTAGGGGATTATATATTTAAATATCTTTAAAATTTTTAAATGATTTAACAATATTTATGTCCTTAGTCCCTGCAACACACGAGTTCATCTGCATTTGAATTGTGCACATTTGAAGTTTTCTCTCTTGTAATAAATAACATTAAATTTCTTGATAATGATTAGAAATGGTCGAGAAGCTTTGAAGAAAAATTCATAAATTTAAATACTTTCTGGCCAAATTTGATCAGAATTTAAGACTCCTTACTCACATAATGGAAATTGTAATAAAAATTAATAAAATAATACCAGTCGATCGAATCCAATCGTGGTTATATAGATGCAATCACTTATCAGTTCTAAAGAGTGTGTGTATCGATATAACCACGAAACTTTGAAGAAAACATGAGATAAGTGAAAAAACTTTTTCATTAATTCTTTTAACGCTCTAACCATATCTTCGATATCGATCACTCTAACACAAAGCCCGCTCGCCTTAAATGCCTTTATCAGCAAAGTATTGAAAAAACAGCAATTTACTCTTCCACATTAGCACTATATATATATATATATAAATATATATATATATATATATATATATATATATATATATATATATATATAGATAGATAGATAGATAGATAGATAGGAAGAGATGGGATATATATATATATATATATATATATATATATATATATATATATATATATATATTACAGGCAGAATTAGGTAAGTAGGAAGGAAAACAGAAACGAGTAACATTAAAAGATAATTTTTCAAATATCTAAAGTGCCGTGTATGTATGTATTCCAATATGGCGGCGTATTTTAGGCAGTTCCAGATAAATAAAAAAGAGAAATGTGATTCTACATAAGGCAGTTGAGAATAACATATACGGATAATGTGAACAATGAGGAAGTCTTAAAGCAACAAACAGGACACTTGTACTTGGAAACAGAGAATGTTGAAATTTCCAGGACAAAGCATGAAGAAA
>OZ010579.1:131404016-131441516 GCA_963932145.1 Acanthosepion lycidas | reverse complement strand
TATATATATATATATATATATAAGTTGTCATTGATTTACGAACACGATTGGTTCCAAGCTGTCGATTGTAAATCGATCTGGCCGTAAGTTGCTTTCTGATTATTTTTTCAATCTTTTTCATTTCGTTATGCATCATTATATTTTTTGGTTTCTTAACGTTTGATAGCATTTGATTCATTTCGCTATACATTATTTTGCTTCTTATTTTTAGTTCCGTGATGTTTAAGTCAAACACTGCATACGACCGTGCAGTTCGCTTAATATTTGCTAAATAAAAAAAAACAAAAGAAACAGAATCCAAGTGCAAAGAACAGAAAACTTTTTAGTTGTAATACATACTAAAATACATACAAATAAAAGATATTTTATTGGACACTGATACTTCTTTGAGGATCATTGCTGTTGTCAGCGAGAGCAGGGCACGGTGTAGCCGGTGGAGTTGTTGGTTTGATTTTTTTTTTTTTTTTTACAAACATTGTGAGCTCTGTCTGAATCACCATCATTTTTTGTGTCGAGATCAATAGCTTTTCTCTCCTTCTTGTCGGGTTGAATAGACAAAGACAGTTTCCTCTTGATAGACATCTTGGGAGTTTTTGTTGAAAAAATATTTCAAAGACACAACTCGACTCGGTGTTATGCTATACCGAAGTTGCCCAAACTGTGAAGCGTGCGGTTGAGTGCGAGAGCGAAAATTATCGTACACTAACCAGGAAAACACTCACACAACCAGACACGAGGCAGTCGTGGCCAGTCAACCAGATATACCAAATTGTGGTCGTGAAATCGAGCATTCGTAAGTCGCATAGGACGTACGTGGCGACGATATATATATATATATATATATATATATATATATATATATATATATATATATATATATATAAATTTAAATAAAAACAAACCACTTTAAGGTTCCATGTGATAAATTATTTCACCACCGTCCTTCTAAATATATATATATATATATATATATATATATATATATATATATATATATATATATATATATATATATATATATTTGAATAAAAAACAGACCCCTTTAAGGTTCAATGTAATAAATTATTTCACCACAGTCATTTTAAAGGGCTCTGGATCATCAGACTTTATTTCCAAAGGTTGAAATGAAAAAGTGGTTTGTTTTTATTCAAATATATTCGCTCTGAATTTACATTGAGCTCTCCGGATATCATCCTCCTTGGGTCTACCCATACGGATTACCTAATTTTGCATAAACTAAACTAAATATATATATATATATATATATATATATATATATATATATATATATATATATATATATATATCCATTGAAAAATAACGTTTACATATATATATATATATATATATATATATATATATGTAAACGTTATTTTTCAATGGATAGTCATATTTGAGTAGATGGTCTGTTTTATTTAATTATTAAACATTTATTTACATCTACCGGCCTGAATACTCGCGAAATATTCTAAAAAAATATGTCTTTCGACAGGATTCAAACTTACGACCTCTAGGATAAACCGTCATTAAATCTGACTCAACCACGTTGGACCTCCTGATCAAACAAATCAAGAATAGTACTTTCGAACAATATACGTCCTCTCGAATATTCAGCTCGTTAGATGTAAATAAATATAGTGTTTAATAAATAAGCAAATAAATAAATACAGATCATCTGCACAAATATGAGTATCCATTTTAAAAGTCACGTTTAAACACACACATACGCACACACGCAAACACACACACTATATATACGTGATACTATAAGTGGTTAATATACACACACACACATATATAGATACATATATATATATTATAAAATATATAAATACATACATATATATATATATATATATATATATATATATATATATATATATATATATATATAAAATTCAAGTGGATAGAATTCAGGTAGAACTCAATGTCCAGGACAGAGTAAGAATATAATAAAAAGGCTTAAATACTGAGAAAATGTTTGTACATGAAATTAAACAGAAAAATTACGATGCCAAAAATCTTTCTGTCAATAAAAAAAAACAGCGACATTCAAAAAACGGATTTCATCGTTTGCTGAAGAGTCACCCCTATCCTACCTTAACCTTATTTTGAAAGTAGCTTAGATTTGATGCAGAGATTGTCGATGGAAACGATTATCCTACCAGCCCTTATTAAGAATGATTTAAATTTACCGTAACCTTGACAACTAATAATATCAACATTTTTTGTGCTTATGAACTCAGTAAATTTCAAAATAAGTCATTCCAGAAATCGGTTGAAAATGAATCAGAGATAAATATTTTAAATTTAATTCTATAATTAAAATTCTGTTTTTGAAACGTGGTAATTACTGTGTAGCGATGGGAACATATTTTTAATATATATATATATATATATATATATATATATATATATATATATATATATATATATATATATATATTATACTACTAATAATATACGGTTGGTAAAAAACCTCAGATAGCACAAGTCGTAAGTCTGTCAAAACTAATTGGTACCTGAGGTAAAAAATTGGGAAAAAAAAGAAAGAACCTGAACCATCCGAACTGGGCGAAAAAATCGTCCGGTTAAGTTTTTAGTGTAAAGAAGAAACCCCAAGCGAGTAATAAAGCTAAAACGTAGAATGTTCAATACGCTAAGTCGAGTACGGATAAATGAAATAAAGACCTAGGAACAACCTTCACCTAAAAGGATCTTCAGGGTCATATATATATATATATATATATATATATATATATATATATATATATATATATATATATATGATTTATTTTGTTGAAACGTTATTTTGATAGATACTCATATTGGAGAAGCTCTGCTTTTTAAATAGTATCTTTTATCGAACTACATCTACCGGTCTGAATATTTAGGAAATCTTTTCAGAAAAATATGCATTCTCCGGCAGGATGCGAATGTGCTTGCCCTATCAATATAACGCACTTAACCGCTCGGCCACGTGGAACTTCCAAACAATTCTCGAAACATCCGTATCTGCCATGTTTCTTTTCCTAACATAAAAAAAGACAATTTATTTTAAGAAATTGTAGAAATAGATTAAAAAAATACTGTTGAAAAAACAGAGTTTTTACTCGAATATTAGTATCGATAAAAATAACGTTTAAAGAAAATAAATTAAATAAAAATATGGCGGATTTAATCGAATTTCTAAAATAATTACTAGTAATATTTTCCGATAAATTGTTTTACACTCATCCTTATTTTACACGTTATAATGTCCGACAATAGAGCAAAGAATTTATCCCTCCTACCTCTTTCATCATATTACTATTTCCTATTCCTACCTTTCCTCCCCCATCCATCATTCTTAGGAGACTTGGAAATGCTGTGCCTAAACTTTTGACTGTTGTTATCGACAATGAATCTTTCCAGACTGGCCATCATTTAACACTTCACTCATCCTTTACCGAACCGCTATCAACAAGCAGTATTGTTTCACTCCGTCACCTTTTTTGATTATGTATATTTTTTTCTCAAATGATAAAAAAGGAAGTGACGTTTCACATACGGATTGCTTACAAGCTTTAAAGCTTTCAAGTTTATAAGCTTTTTGTTCTCATCAGTCGAGGTACAATTGAAATGCGCCGAAACAAAGTTGCTTCTTTGTAGTGAGTCAACTGCTTTTGTCTATATGAATAAAATATAATAAATAATTATTACTCTACTATCTGTATCGTGCCCTCTTTAGAATTAAGGTTGTGAACGTTAGAATATATTATTTTCGTTCTCATTACATTCGGATATATATATATATATATTATATATATTTTTGATTTATTTATGGTTGCGTATATCGGTTTTTTTATGTTAGTGGGAGGAAAAATTGTCGCCGGGACGCCACTGATATGTATGCAGACATATATACACGCACGTTGATGTATTGCAGCTCACACAAACAAAAAACATATATGAACAGTGTGGGACTGGGCGTATATGTGCATCTATGTGTCGTTGCGTGCATACGTACGCAATTGCTGTAATCTATGTTGGACTGTGTACCGAACTTCCAAATAGCAGTGTCAACACACAGATTGTTCGTCTATTTCGTTTGCAGAATAATGTTTGTTGCACATACATATATACGTGTGCACGCGCGTTCACACACCACACACACACAGTATTATAAATTCGAGTATCGACCATTTACGTAAGGCCAATCGCCAAAAAAAAGAACAGATGGATATAAAAGCGAAATCAGTACGATTATTTCGAATCTAGTCATATTCTCGATACAATAACATGTAGAGAGACAGCAAACACACACACATACCCAGAGGCACAGAGAAGTACGCACACACACACACATATATATATAATGAGATTATTGTGAAATATTCGAACAGAACATGTAAGATGGAATATACAATAACCAATTTAAATTTCGTTCTGTTGTTATCGTTTCGTTCAAAATGAATATAATCAACAGAGCAACATAAAACTTATGGGAAATCTTTAACATAGCTACATTGCTACTTAGAAACACCATGGTTAACTTGAAATTTCTTTGAAAATTTAATAATTTAATGAAAGTTCAAAATTAATGAAAATAAACATTTGTGAATAAAATAAATATAAGTAAATAAAAAAAGATATTTGTAGAAAATATAGTCATTAAGAAAAGAAAAGAAATTTATGATAAGAAAACGGCAGAAAGTAGCGTATATCTGAAGAAATTAGTGTCTGCATGTAATTCAAATTATAATTCATCTTAATAGCATTTAGGTGTTAAGGAGAATATAGAATTAAATTAAAATAAAAATTACATAGATTTTAATTAAGATGTCTAACCAGTATTTACTTTAATGAATTTTCCTTTTAGATAGAAAACATATATTGTTATAAAAATATTTATTTTTTTTAAAAAGCCAAAATGCTTAAAATTATTCAACATAAATCATCTAGAAGAATTATTCAATTGGTTATGCTATCATCACTTGACTGTATTCATCAAAAAGAAGGCTTTTATAATACAGCATCTTTTCTAGATAATGTAATTGATTGTGATATAAAAGATTAATATGTATAGCATTATTTAGACCATAAAATCTTTAAAAGATATACAGTGCATAAGTTAAACGTATTTCACAAGTAAAATATTTAATTTTCATATGAACACGGCAATTTTGTCTTGTCTGCAAAAACAAGATTCTGAAGATGATATTTTGCTAATTTCGAAAATATTCGGAAATACATCAACATGGTAATTTTCTTTCTTCATTTTTATAAGGATACGAAGAAACTCGTCCGTAAATATGAGAGGATCTGATCAAGAATAAGTAAAGAAAAGTCATCTAAGTTGTTTAATGAGACATGCCTTAATGATAAATTGTTGCCAAAATATACACAATATATATATATATGTGTGTGTGTGCTTGCGTGCGTGTATATATATATATAATATTATGGGGTCCACCCTTTTCTGATATAAATGGACTCGTCCTGCTGCCATAAAATAGCCACAGTCAGTCAGAGATGAGAGTAGAGGAACAGGTAGATGAACAGGGTGGAGAAACAGAGTGGAAAGTACATAGACACTGTGATTGAGTTGACGTTAAAAGTCAGTTACAAGGACGCCCGACTCTAAGGAAGTTTACTTCGAGACTGTATATAGCGATCTTTGATTAATACTAACCGGCGTTCCTGGATTTTACTAACAGCATTACCTTTTGTATTTTGTGTAAATACATTTAATTTCTTAGCTTAAATACTTGCGTTTGTCATTTATTGGAGACTGATTTTTCACGCGGAATCCACAACATAATAGTAAGTACATAGCAGTAAGTACTGTCAAGCATCCGTTCAGTATAATGTTCTGGCTATGCTTTTCTTTTCATAGAACTAGTTTCTTAAAACCTATTGAAAAAAACCCTCAGGAGCGAGCAGTACAAGAGAATTTTAGAGTCTTGTCTACTCCCTTCTGCTGAAGGGGTGCAAATCGACCCCACCAAGCTCATTTTTATGTAGGATAATGCTCCCTGTCACAAATCAAAAATGAAGGAATACTTTGATGAATGTCCGAGAAATTTTCATAGAAAATATTCGTTCGAATCCTGTCAAAGAACGAATATTTTCTATGAAAATTTCTCGGGCATTCAGGCTGGTAAATGTTATTTAATACTGTTTATTATAAACAGAGCATTTACTTAAATACTTGTATCTATAAAAAGAACGTTAAACATAAAAATGTCTTTAATATATATATATATATATATATATATATATATATATATATATATATATACACACAAACAAGTTTGAGGGAAAAGAACTGTTACGTTTCATAGTTTAATTTTTTATTATATTTTTCGATTTTCGAATAATATGAAGAGAATTGTACTCAAAGTTGTCGAATTTTTTAAAATTATTTTTCAAGTACGTTGGAAAATCAAAAGTCCTTAACAAGAACCAATGTGGTGTTTGCATGTTATTTAGCATTTCTTTTTCTACACCCTGATATTCTTTTCGAAACTGGAAGTTTGAAATAGTCCGGCGTGACTTCATGTGTAACGTTTATTGCGAACAATACCACAAGAAATGAATGCGACATTATTTATTTATTTAATTTGATTTTTTTTATTATTTTAATAATTTGTATTTTTCTTATATTCCTATAAGATATGCACACATTCATTATATGCACTTCAAGATGTCGTCTCATGTAGTAAAAGATATTTTTTTTAATGTGGGCTGTTTATTTTATATAATAATAGCTTCTAGAATTTTGAGCTTTTTCTTAAATAGAGTATTTTGATGTTATACACTTATATTTATCTTATGTTGATAGTTGTATTTTGGACATTCATGCAGATCGATTTGTGCATGGATTGCACTAAGTTTCAACAAATGATATGTCAATCTACGAGAAAGTGTAGTGCACATGTGCCTGATGTAAGTATCTATTGTTAATTTTTATTGTTAATGTTAGAGATACAATCTCTCAGGGAACATGAGAATTTATAGATAACATTATTTTTACATAGTGGGGAATGTTGAGGTCCGGTGTTGTTTCTAATAATTAAATTACATAATTTAAACTTTTGTAGTCAATTTTGAATCTTAGATACTTGTTAGGATCGTTGAATATTTATCTGGGAATCATATTTTAAGTCTTTTTTTAGTCCTGGTTATTATTAGGACGCATCTGCTGACGATAAATATGTTAATGCTGTTTTTATTTTTGTTTGCATCGTGGAGGGTGTTTTGCCTTATTGTTTTTGAGGCTAATTTTATTTCTTCGTCGAGGATGTCGTTAGCAGAGTTATTGTTGATTCGAGTTTACTTACAGCACAGCTCGCTAATCAATAGCATGTCAGAAGAAGATATATATATATATATATATATATATATATATATACATATATATATATAGTATGTGGTGTAGTTCAAATTACATTACATGAATCATTCATATATAGAAAACAGATATAGAAGTTAATGATATAAATAACGAGAATACAAATTTAATAAATTACATTAACCCCGAACCTGTAGATGAATGTTATGATCCCTGTTTATAAATTCCAGTTGCATAAGATCGTTTTTTTACAAGCTTCCATTTATTCATACAGATATCATCAGGTATGGAAACAGATTTTTTTTTTGTTTTTTACTTCTCGGTAATAACAAGAAAATAGAGATGTAATCCGAAATATGTTTTTAGAAATGTGTTATTTTTAATTGTATGAATTTTTTGGGGAGCGTGCAGTCGCAACGCTGATGTTGAATTTTTAAATTTTAAGATTGTGCATTTTTGTACAAATATGGTAATAGGAGAATTATTTTGTACTGATAGTTTTTTCTGTCAATGTGGCATGAAATAAATTGTTCAATAAATACAGGAATGTGGCACCATTTAACGAGGCAGAAAGGGAAAAGAAAGAAAAGAAGAAAAGGAGAGGCTAACGACCGAATCGTGAGTGATAAGCAAGAACACACACACGGCTAAGAGACAATGGATAAAAGGATATTTTGATAAGTAACAAATGGCGAAAGAGTGTCATTACAATGACAGGGAAATTCTGAGTAAAAAGAAAGGGAAAGAATAAAAGAATCAGATATGTTTTGGCATCGGCTGTGTTATCTAAGGATATGAAAACAAACTATTGGTACGGGAAGACATCTTCTTATCAACTACAGACCGGCTGGCCAAATAAAAAAAAATTCAAATGAAAATGTTATTTCGATAAGTGACGAAAAACAGGCAACTAAAGGGACTTTGGCCAGATATAAAATTATGTTATCAGAAATATGTACCGAAAGAAAATGAATGGGAACCTAGAAGTGTTTTTTTTCTTTCTTCGAGGCGACAGACTGACTGAAACTTTGGAGATGTTTCTTTTTGAGACCGTGTTAGGAAGACCACCCTTTCTGATAATTAGCGATAAAATACCTGACGTAAACCACGTGTAGAACAAGAGTTATGACCGCCATTGTCATATTGTCCCGTTCGCGACCAGAGAAATGATAACGGCGATTAAGAGGAAGAAAAGGGAAAGAGAAGAGATAATTTTATTTTAGTTAAGCAAGATATTTTTTCTTCCTGAAACAAAGCCGCGGATTCGTCCACGCCCGACTAAGATATCATTGGTCGAGTGGTGATCACGTGACGCACGAGGGAGTCTGTTGCATCCCATCTGGAGGATGAGTAAGAGAGGTTGCTACGAAGATGTGGGGAGGGCAGTTCACGACCCTCTGAAGTATGATGAGAAGGTGGGAGTGAGGAAAGGTTCCCAAAAATGGAAAAAGGTGGAAATTCCTAACTAGAGAGGTGTATATGTATTTAGAATTATCGAGGAACCCCCCGGCGCCGACAAACTCACCCCGGTTTTGGTCGGCGCCCATATAAACGAAGCCAGACGAGCAGAGTAGAGTTGAGTTCCAGCAGTTCCCAGAGTCAGTCTTCAGTTGAAGCAAGCCTCGCAGATAGCTGACCAAGATTCACGCACATTCCGGACCCCTCTTCAACCCAAGAACAATTATTTTGAAGAACTACTTAGATCCAGATCACCGAAATAAGTTTTTTTGACTTTCGTCCAAAGACCCACCGAAACACCAATTTCTTAGAGAGCAGACAACTTGAAGTGTTAAAACTTGCCTAGCGAAAAACGACGTGTCACAATCCATAGAACGGGTCGGGAGATAGATGCAGTCCTATGTATCGAACAACTAGACATAAAGTTTGTTACCTTTTTCTTTGATACTTTGAACTTTTGAGTTTTCATTTTATTGTCTTTTATGCATATTTGTGTGGTCGGTTTGCAGTACGGCCCCAACCACTGTTTGATCTCGTCTGCCTAAGATCAATTCACAACGTGGGTAGGCGGACTGGGGGATCAGTGCAGTTACCTTGGTAACCAGGCGTTGGAAGCGAGTTGGGAACGACGAGGCTGATATCAAATCTTACCAGATTCCCACCCGAATCAACAAAAGGTTAGAACGTCACATTTGGAGCAGCGACATCCGAACGGAGCAGCGAGGAGCGAACGGCTGGCGCCGCCGCGAGGACGTCACAATTGGTGCGGTTTAGAGACGTCACAGTTGGTGCCGCGGTAGACTAGGATAGAACGTCACGGTTGGCGCTGCCACCAGGGGACGACGTCACAGGAATATCACAATCATTCTCCGAAAGTTGCACGTTGGATCAGTTATTTTAATATCAAGTATGTGGTGCAATTCAATTTACATTACATGAATCATTCAAACAAAAAGTATATATATATATATATATATATATATATATATATATATATATATATATAAAAGGCAGGATATGTGTGTGTGTGTCTCTGTGTGTGTGTGTGTGTGTGTAACGAATGCACGGCCGCAATTTTCGACGGATTTGCACCAACATTTACATGCACATGCTCCAAGTTAGCGGGAAGGCCAAGACCGACATTGCATTTCACAACTCCCATAAATAGTGGAAATAATCGATTTTTTCATGCTTCTACGGCAGTTTTCATGTAGTTTACGGCCATTTTGTACTGGCCAGAGAGTCTATAGCTGGCTGCCAGGAATAGGCAGGAAGATTCTATTGGCCAGCGTGAGAGCCAACAGCTGACTAACACGAATGTTAACTAGCATGCTGGCATGCAAAAAAATCGATAGCTGCATTGGGTAAAATTTAAATCTGCATGGCACTTTACTCCAATTGGCTCATTCTCTTGCTTAAACTCAACGTTGATTCTCGTTCCGCATAACTGGGTTTGGTGTGAAAAAGTATTTGTTGTTAACATTCTTTTTTCCTTCGGTTTTTCCAGTTACGAGTCTTTTTTAAAGCTGATCATTTGTGTTCATTTTGTTTAGTTTTTTTTTTTCCGTAAAAGATTTAATGTTTAGTATAAACATTAGAAAAATTCGTAGTGTGATAGTGAGATAGGCTAGAAGTAAGGCAACATCGGCACGGCAAAGGGCACTGCTTTAAAGGCAAGGAAGGGCAAAAATATTTTAAGTGATAGCAATTGCTGTATGAGTCGTACGATTTTTGAATCAAGCACGGGCAACGCCGAGCCATGCTGCTAGTATATATATATATATATATATATATATATATATATATATATATATATATATAGCACTACGAGACTGGCCGGGATATATGGAGAACTAAGGCTGCCCAAACGTCTAGCTCCCCCTCTCAACCTTGCTAGCAGAGTCCAAAGGAGAGGATAAACCAATAGAGTTTGGTACCAGCGCGGGCTGCAGGAGTTGCCGTCCATCCGCCTCCGGGTTTGAATTCAGAATTGTTCTTCTCCTAGACCAGTTGTCATCCAAGGCTATAGAACCCAGTCTGTCCTGCTATTTATGGCAGAAGAAGAAGAAGAAGAATGGATTCGACTGGAATTCGAAATCGGTTCTCCGATTCCTCAATCCAATCCAAGCCGCTATCCATTACTCCACCGTACCCCGCCTCATATATATATATATATATATATATATATATATATATATATATATATATATATATATATATATATATATATATATATATATATATATATATATATATATATATATATATATATATATATATATATATATATATATATATATATATTCGTCTTCCCTGAGTTGGTAGTGACAGTTCATGTGTTTTACTGAAATTCAAAAACCATCTAACCAATTCTAACCACCACCTCCAAGACAATCAGCTATCTAGTTCGTAGTAAACACAGAACCGAAACATCATCAGATGCTGGGATATATAATATAAAATGTCTGGCCACCACGGGAAACTTTCAGAAAAATTAAATCCCATCCTGTGAGAAAAACCTCGTAATATAGAAATAAAACAGGTCTAACTTTGACTTTAAAAATACACGCTAATAATAAAAAAAAAATCCGTTTCACTTTGAGGTAAATATCTAGAGGGAATATTAATTAATATCTTTGCATCTATAAACACACGTCAGGCGCACGTTTTCATATCACCAACATTCATGAAAGCCAAACGTAAAGAATGTAAGATCCAGATACGACACACTCCAACATAACAAATAACACACGATATACTTTAAAGTCATCACAATAGCATTCAACCAGACATTAATAACTTAATCAAGTGGCAACTCCCGCAAAGCCAACCAGAAAATCTCACTCCATCTATCCTTTTAAGAAATTAAACCCACGAACACCGACATCAGATAGATGGCAACTAGAATCTATACGCAAGCAAGCACACACACAAAACAAAAGAAAACACTAACACCATAAATAAATGAGAGCGACCTGACCAATGATAAAGAAAACAAAAATATCCGGAAAGTACTCTTCTTAAACTCATTTCCAAAACATTCTGATGGAGATTAACTAAAAGAGAATCATGTTAAATTCATAATGAATTCTTATTTATTCCTTATTCTATCATACATATATATATATATATATATATATATATATATATATATATATATATATATATATATAATACATATATACATATATATATATATATATATATATATATATATATATATATATATATATATAGTTTATGAAAAACTAGGTAATCCGTATGGGTAAACCTAAGGAGGATAAAATCCAGAGAGCTCAATGTAAATCCAAAGCAAATAATTTAAATGAATTTAGCTTCGTTAATTTACATATGTTTAATACGGCCGGTCAAAAATGTGTAATTTCTTTTCATTTTTTGATTGGAAGTAAAGTCTGATGATCCGCAGTCCTTTTAAAAGTGCTGCGGTGAAATAATTTATTACATGGAACCTTAAAGTGGTCTGTTTTTATTTAAATTATAAATATATATATATATATATATATATATATATATATATATATATATATATATATATATATCAAAACCTGCGGAGGGTCGTTTGGGGACCTTGTGACACTTAGTGCACCAGGTCTCTGAATTCGGCCCTTCAAAAAGTGTGGCTGGTCTTGCACGAAACTTTCACCACTATAATCAAATCTCATGTGCTGCTGTCGGGCTGTCAGTTTCCTAGGAACTGATCTGCTTGACCCTCATACGTCGACGGGAGAGTCGACTATATATATATATATATATATATATATATATATATATATATATATATATATATTATTGGAATTTATATATATAATATATATATAATTTATATAATATAATGCATAACTAATACATATATAGTACATATATAATTTATATATATAATACATATATTATCGGTATTTATTATATATATAATACATATATTATTGGAATTTATTCCGTATATACCAATTCTATACTTATATGAGATGAGTTATAATGTACATTATTTACATTATTCGGAGTATTGTCCTCATCTTTTTCAGCATATTTATTACAACGTTTCGGCCGTTGTACACCCCAACCTTCTTCCTCTTGTTAGGTAACTTATAATAACCAATTAGAATACAATTATATGAAAATTTTAAAAATGTGAAAATGTATTCTTGATCATATTTAATGTTAGATCAAAATAGAAATGAATGTGAAATAATTAAGTTTAATTTCACGGTAAACTTGAAAAACAAAGATTAAAAACCCATAATTTCAAATTCTAAATTTAAACCAAGCAACGGATTTAACATATTACAAAGTTATTCAAAAATAGAACAGCTTAGTGGTAGAATATCCGCCTGATACCAATTCAGTCGGGTTTCGATCCTAGCTAGAGGCAACCGGATGTCTAGTCGCACTGATGAGCTGTGATACAGCGAAACAGTCAGTCTGTGGATGACATTATATATATTACTATACTTAGCTAAGTGCCAATTTATCCGGTAAATCCAAGAATGATGTGAAAAGTATCAATAAACGCTAGTAACGAATGTGTGCACAAATGTATATATATATATATATATATATATATATATATATATATATATATATATATATATATATATATATATATATATATATATATATATATATATAGAGAGAGAGAGAGAGAGAGAGAGAGAGAGAGAGAGAGAGAAAGATACATACATACATATGTATATATATATATGTAAAAACATACACAAAAACATAACGATATCTATAAAGACACAAACATACATACAGGACATAACACATCCATAAATACAGGCACCTCGAAAAATACACCCAGATAAAACAGAAGTAGAAACCCATACACTAACATAAAAACATGCTTACCAAGATAACCCTAATAAATTCAGAGTGTATGCAAGATTAATTTGATGAAGACTTACAGCTATTCAATATCATCGTAATAATCTATGTTTTGTTAAATCTTTAGAAAATAAGAGTAGATTATAAAGTCTATTATCCAATAAAATTTTAGAAATATATATAAATATACGTATACAATTATATAGATATATTTATGTCATATATTACGAAATAGACAAAGTCCGACAATTTTATTTATTAAAGACATTTTTTTTATGTTTAACGTTCTTTTTATAGATACACGTATTTAAGTAAATGCTCTGTTTATAATAAACAGTATTAAATAACATTTACCGGCCTGAATGTCCGAGAAATTTTCATAGAAAATATTCGTCCTTGGTCAGGATTCGAACCTGCATCCTATACGGAACAGTCACTTACGCTGTTAGGTACGTCAGCGTAAACAATCACAAAATCATAAATTAATAAACATCATTTTAGTCTCCAACTCCGCATTATTTTTCTTCTTCTTAATTCCAAGTCCCTTCAGAGGTTGGCACTTCACAATTTGCTGTTCTTTGTAGCTCTTAATAAATTTTGTATTTTTCTTATCTCCCCTAACCCAAGTTCTGTCATCCATTTAATCAAGCTCTCCATGTAGATTATACGTTGTTTTTCCTATTTCCCTCGTGTTTTCTATCTTGTGAGTATTAAATTTCTCAATCACCCTTCCCTCAATACGTGGCCTAGAAATTTCAATTGTCTCTTTCTGACGTTAAGTATATGTTTCCTTTTTGTTTCCACCTCAAGTTCATCAAAGCGTAAAATAAAACGGCCATGAAACAAGACTTATATATATATATATATATATATATATATATATATATATAAAAGTGAACATAGAGGTCAACACTTAGAGGCGACAGTCTGTTTCATGCTATATGCAATTTTCAGGCCACATATGCTGTTATTTTTCTCGGCTATTTATATATATACGGGTTAGTGGTGCATTGTGGGTATTCTATTATGGCGGTTATTTTACCGGAAGTCGTTCGTTTATTTATTTGGGTCAAATTATATTGCTTGTTTATATTTTTTATTTTTTTGTTTCTTATTTTATTTATTTATTTATTTATTAACGTAACCTAAAAAATGAAAAACGGAAAAAATAAAATAAAAACAAATAAATATACTGATAAACAAAATAACAATAAAAAAATAGAAATAAAACATAAATAAATACTATGTTACTTAAAAATCGAAAACCGAAAAGAGAAAATATACAAGTAAAATAAATAGACCTAAATTCATCCAAGTAAATAAATAAACAAACCAATCCCAAATAAAGATAATCAATTAAAACTGTTCCCGCCAAAATAATACTTATAATGAACTACAACAATCAACCCAAAAATTGAACAAATAGCTTTAATTAAATTCTCAAACCAAAATAAAACTGTTAAATAAGTGATATAAACAAATTTTTACTACGTTAATAAATAAATAAATAAGAATCAAAAAAATAACCGCCATAATAGAATACCCACAATGCACCACTAACCCGTATATATATAAATAGCCGAGAAAGATAACAGCATATGTGGCCTGACGATTGCATATAGCATGAAACAGACAGTCGCCTCTAAGTGTTGAACTCTATATGTTCACTTTTATATTTGCACACGCTCTATCTCTGATATTGAGCACTTTATTCCATAAATATAGCACACCTTAAGACTATATTTATTTATATATATATATATATATATATATATATATATATATATATATATATATATATATTCATAGCATGGAGACTTATGCGTATGATTTTATCTGACATAAATTTAAAATGTATGGAGACACTTTAAAATATACCAATTAAAACGATTTTGATATTTCGATTTAAAAAAAAATTGTCTGACATGATTTGTACGCACATCGGATGATGACAAATGTAAATCGAAAACTTTGTACACGGCCTTAATTTTGCCTATTTTGAAACACAGGTGAAAATAATTATTTTTCTCCTTCTATGCGTATTTTGCCTCTTCATGAACATCTCTGTGTCACTAAAGAAAATTTTATTTACTGTTGTACTTATATAAGCGATAATACTACCCAAATATACCGAGAAGTTGACCATAAAAACTTTGTCGAACATCTAGGTTTTATCGTCACAATGCGAAATGTGGCGATGGTAAAGAAATTATATACGTGCAAACATAAATAGATAGATAGATAGATAGATAGATATTAGCAGAAAGAGAGATACATGGATAGATATTAGCAGAAAGATAGATAGATTGATATTAGCAGAAAGAGAGATAGATAGTTAGTTAGATATTAACAGAATGAGATAGATAGACAGATATTAACAGAATAATATAGATACATAGATATTAACAGAATGTTAGATATATATTAACAGAATGATAGATAGATAGACAGACAGATATTAACAGAATTAGATAGATAGATAGATAGATAGATAGATAGATAGATAGATAGATAGATAGATAGATATAAGTAATTCTTAAACAAATTAAAATGAAAAAATAACGATAACATTTTCAAAAAATCAATATTATTGATTTTATTTTGTCAATTTTTTTTCTCTCTGGAAGCGGGGAAGGAGAAATACGAAAGAAAAAAAGAAGAAACACGTCTATTAAAAACTTCGTTTTTATCGACATTTATGGTATCGTGTGAGAATCATTTATTGCTCCTTTTTTTTTTTACAGAGGTACTGATTGACACCAAATACCACACGCATGCGCACAAAATAAACATGGATGAGAAAAGAAAGTAGGGCAGTAATTACTATTTTTCTTTTTTATTCTTGTTACTAATGTTAGTAAAGCACTAAAAGAGAAAATTTGTTGAATAGAATGTTAAGCTCTGCAAATCCTTAACATAGCGATCGCCTGTGTGTTTTAAAAATTGTTTTCAATATCTCCTCTTCATCGTGGGCGAGAAAGCCTACCTTTCCTGTAACAAAGGGGTAAGAGATATGTAACTGATTTACCCCCAGAGAAGAAGTTGATTGTTTTTTTTACTTTCTTTTAACGTTTTGTATTCACTTGTTACCGATGAGATTGATTTCCGTCACAAAAGGAACTCAGCGAAACTATCGTCGCTAACTATTCACAGCAAAATCTTTGTACCAGACTCGACACAGTCGACTAAATATTTCTGATAGCACTATATGTTTACTTATATGTTTTTTTAATCACTTCACCCTCCAATGTCTCGGCAATACTTGAGGCTCTATTTATTTTTTCTATAAAGTTTCTTTCTTTTTCCCATCATTTTAACCCCGTTTATACGTATACAAATCTGAACGTATTATTGTCGACAGTATTCCTTCGAAGAAAGTGGTTGATAAACTTTATTTTTTAAACAAATCGTGGGTAACTGAATGAAAAATGAACAATTTTTCACAGAACATTTGCGTCCATGTCCATACAGTAAGTGGCTTTTATTGACAAAATCAACTATTATTAAAATGTGAGATATTTAAAAACGACAGGAAGAAGAAATATAAAAATTGTGTTTCTTTCTTTCTTTCTTTTTCTCACTCTTCTACCAACTCCTTGTGCCAGACACAAAATTTAGTTGTCAGAAGAAACGATAGCTGCCGTTAGTAAGCGCGAGTTAAAGATACAAGACAAACCACTGCGTAAAATTTTAAAAACAGGAAAAATATTTATTGTACAATTATTTTACAATAAGCACAAAGGTACGAACAAGAACAAGAAAGGTTGCACAAAAATGCCCTTCTGTGCACCTAACACGGCAGGATAACAATATTTTCCTGGGATTTCTAAAAAGGAAATACCCACAGAAACAAGCTATGAAATTAATTGTTTACTCCAACTCCGGTTTTTTTTTTTTAATTTATACCCTTTAAAAATACAAAGGATAAAATTTTTAGACCCTTTACAAAAATACAAAAAAGCGATAAAGTTTTTAGACCCTTTACAAAAATACAAAAAAAAGGATAAAGTTTTTAGAGAGACCAACACTTAGCAGAACGCACAAAAGCACCCACCTCCTTTCTTTGAAGAATTTCCGTTGACAGCAGGCCGGATTGGTTTTGGTAGTTGGTTTTGGTATTTGAAGAAAGGGTTATTTATGGCCCACTTGTCGGTCAATGTAGAGAGAGGGTGTTAAGTGGTCTGCGAACAGCGTGTCGTCTCAGATCTCTGCCTCGGTTCCCTTTCGTTATTTTTTCCTTTCTACTGACTTCGTTTCATAATGCCCTCTCTTTTATTTGAAAAAGTCGGCTCGACTTGGGGCCATCCGGAATTTCTACGGGTCTCGAAAACTTAATTTCATTGGCCAATATATGAAAAAGGCCCTTCAAAAATGTCACTTTTGGCGACTATTCCTGATCCAAAAGGGTCATAATTTTTACACAATTTCACACAAGAAAATCAGAGTTTGGGAAACAATTTTGGCGGCAAATCTTGATCCAAAATGGTCATAAATTTTCCACAATTTCACACAAGAAAATCAGAGTTTGGCAAACAATTTTGGCGGCAAATTCCTGATCCTAAAGAGTCATAAAAATCGCACAGCTTTTTTCTTTTTACACACACCGCCCGGCTTACAAAAATACACCTTTCTCAAAAGACGTGTAAATAAACAAAAAAAAAAAAAAACACCTAGACGGTTTTACATTTAATTTGCCTTTTTTTAATTCTTTTTTTAAATAGAAATAAAATTTTTACTCTCTACCCCCTCTCTCTCTGTACAACTATATCCGTCGTTACTTTTCTTTATTTGCTTCCCTCCCTTTGTATTGGTATGTGTGCATAATCCAAAGAAATAAAACATTAATTAGCCTGACTCTGTCCTTTTGTGTCATATAATCTTTTATACTTTAATTCCTTTCGCAGTAGGTGTCTGTTCTTATCTCTTGGTCCATATCTATCTATCTATCTATCTATCTATCTATCTATCTATCTCTCTCTCTCTCTCTCTATATATATATATATATATATATATATATATATATATATAGATAGATAGATAGATAGATAGATAGATAGATAGATACACGTTTCATTAAATAATATAGACAAGTGTTGTCTATTTATTTTATGTAATTTTTTTTCGTAACATCTGATAAGTTTAATAACATTATCGTTAAACGAAGAAAGAAATTGACAATATTGATCCATATTTTTTTTATTTTAATACAATCTAAGCTTTCGGCTTACATAAGCCATTATCAAAGATGTCAAATTACAACATATTAAACGATATAAGGACAAGACAGTGATGATTGTCTGTCATTGTTTGCACAGATGATTTCTAAGCAACGATAAACACGTGCATATAAAACGCTAGAAGTGAAAATCGCACCGCATCTCATGACGTCACACATGACCACACGAGAGTGAATTGGAGAAGTATGAAGTATGGGAAGCCGTTGGTATAAACCAATGGCTTCTGTTACCAATTATAGACATTTAAGAATATTTGTAGAGATGCCATAATTGATTGTGTTTAGGTTGAGTTTCAACTGTTTGATTTATAATGCTTCAAGGATTTTTAGTTTTTGTCTATTGTTTTCATGTCGAAGTATAATTGTATTTTCGACAAGTACTTTACGAAATTGTGTGTGTGGGGGCAGGCATGTTGTTTTAAATGCCTAAAGATGTTAAATTTTTCATTCTAATGTAGTGTCAAGCGTCGTGAAAGCGAGTTTGTGGTGTGTTTGAGTTTGTATATAGATAGATAGATAGATAGATAAATATTAGTCTAATTCATATCTATCACATTCTAATTCATAACTATCTATGTTAGACTAAATATCTATCTATCGATCGATCGATCACTCTAGCTAAATCAAATTCATATCTATCTATCTATCCGTGTCTGTTGCGTATCTATCTATCTATCTATCTATCGATCGATCGATCTCAGTTTAATAGAGTGTGGTGCAGATAAATCAGGAATAAATTAATGAATAAGAAAAACAGCATTTTTCTTGCTTTTGTTTTTTTATATAGCAAAGCAATAAATTTCAGTCTGATTTTATATACGGCCACATATACAAAGTACAAAAATCACTCACTGGAACTACCATGACTATGGGACACCAGCGCTTTCGCCAGGCGGGACCAGAAACTGGAGCTGTCTTTGGCAAAGACGTCCATGTCCATATCCAGACTGCCTTGAGCGCCTCTTTGGCGTTTTAGAGCTTACTGTTCTCCACCCTCCCCAATACGCTCCGCACAAATTAGACGATAGTATTGCAGTCTGGCAATGAGGGTGTGGAGTATAATTATGGCTCCCAGTGATACGGTGAGTAAAATTTACAATTAAATTCCTCAAGTTATTGCTCTAAACAAATAAGACAATAACTTTTCATAGACGGAAAATTAAGAGAACGTGATGTTGTTTTAATGTTCTGCTGCATTAAACTTGGTTTGAGGCAAAGGAATATCAAACCTAATATCGAAATTTAAAAAATATGTCAATCGCATAATTTTTTATTTGTTTATTGACGCTATATTGTTCGCCTGCTGGTGACCATATCGTTGGCGCTTTTCCTCAGGCTTCTTCTAGAGTTCTCATTAACAACATCGGTAACGTCGGCGATGAATTCCGGCGTTCTGGTTGTGCTCCTTCAGACAAAGAAAAAGTATAGTTGGCTATTGAAACGTTTTAAAAACTTTATCAAGACTAACCTCATCCATGCTTGAATAGCCACCAAGCAGCTTGAAGAGGATTGGATTGGATTACATGCCCAGAAGCGCAAAGCAACAGAGACATGTGTGGCAAGCCAACATGGGAGCATCAATGAGGTCTATGCAGAAAGAAAGGCAATAGTAGAAGCAGCCAAGCCCCCAGGTCAGTTTCACTGTCTCTGTTGCTGTTCTATCAATGGACTTCACAGTCACCTTCAAGTTCATGCCTGTACATAGATGTTCTTATCGAATCCGACCTGATTCAATGTTGTAGATTCTCACAGAGAAAAAGTTGAAGTCATCATATTGAACTTGTTTGAGGGATGAAGTTATTGCTCTAGACAAATAAGAGAATAACTTTTCATAGACGGAAAATTAAGAGAACGTGATGTCGTTTTAATGTTCTGCTGCATTAAACTTGGTTTGAGGCAAAGGAATATCAAACCTAATATCTAAATTTAAAAAATATGTCAATCGCATAATTTTTTATTTGTTTATTGATTCCTTTTTTCATGGCAAAATGAGTCGTTTTATCCATCAATTCTCAAAATATCTTTGAACGGGCTTTTAGGTATTTTAATTTAGGATTGGTAAAGGAATGCCTATGGGTATAAAATCTCTGTTACCATTACCCCGCATAAATTCTAATATATATATATATATATATATATATATATATATATATATATATATATATATATATATATGTGTGTGTGTGTGTGTGTGTGTGTGTTTTTCTGTGTGTATTTATGCAGCAAATTCGCTTTTAGACATGTCTGATTGAATAAACTACAAAGAATACGTGTACTTATTTTTATCATAATCCTTTCATATTCACGAATATTATTCAGTATATTACAATTGAATGAGGTAAGAAATATATTTCTCGCCTCATTCAATTGTAATATAGGAAAAATATTCGTGTATATGAAAGGCCTATGATAAAAATAAGCAAACATAATGGTTGTAATTTATTCAATCAGACACACACACACACATATATATATATATATATATATATATATATATATATATATATATATATATATATATATATATATATATGGCGGACACTTTCAAATACTTCCACACGGTGTCGAATGGTTTAACAGACGGCCATGATACGTTGATGAAATATCTCTGTATTATTAATGTTGCTACATAAGCCAATTAACTTAGTGACCCAATAGATAAAAATACAAAGGTTTGAGATCGGGGAAAAGTGCCGGCCATGGAACCAGTTCTGCCCTATCTATCCATCTTTCATGGAAGATCTCAGTCAGAGCATCGCGAAAAATGTGACTAAAATATGCTGTTGCCCCATCATGCAAGAATCACATGCGTCTTCTTATTAGCTGTGGTATATCATCGAGTAGGTCTGTTCGATATAAAGTTCCTGCAGACAGCTGGGAGAACATATAGACCTAACAGACACCTACAATTCCAGCCCACACATTATTCGTAAACTGATGCTGGTGTCTAGCCTGTATTGCACCATAGGGATTCCGATCCGGCCACACATTTTGGTTGTGTATATTTGTTATTCCGTCTCTTCCACATGTTGCCTCATCCGTAAACAAGTCTAAAGAGACAAACGGATAAGCAGTTTATGCAATATCCCCACAGCAAAAGTTCTCCCGTGGTGAGTGATCAGAGGGCAAAAAATCCTGCACATGTTGCAAATGATATGGATACAGAAGCTGCTCTTGAAAATTCAATTCAATATCAAACACAAGAAGAACACGCCTCTAATATTCTTTTCTTGTTTTCTCTTTCATTTGACTATGCCGTAATACATCTCCTTCTATGAAGAGGTATTTATAGAATTATTTTTGTTCCAGATCCCTAATCTTTGAGACAAAATCTTGGTCTATTGTTTCTTTCATTCCGTTTTTGTAATTCTTTCTTTCTTGAATGTTATTTTTGCATGCACATTTATTTAATCCAAAATCCATACCAATGTCCTCACTGAAACAATTTACAGTATTGAGCAGACCTTTCAACTGAATGTCGTCTTTGGCAAAGAGTTTGAGATTACCTTTGTAGAGCAGGTGAGTAAATACTTTCTTGTTTACTTTGTATCCATATTTATTATTATTTAGTTCATGCGAAAGGAAGATTAAGGACAAACACACACATACACACACACACACATACATATATATATATATATATATATATATATATATATATATATATATATATATATTTGTACATCTGTAAACAGATATATATATGTATCTGTATGTATGTAAACAGATACACACACATACACACACATATATATATATATATATATATTTGTACATCTGTAAACAGATATATATATATATACACACACATATATATATATATATATATGTGTGTGTGTGTGTATACTATATTCTTACAACTAATAAAATATTTACCTTTCTTTTCTCTAATTGACTATTTCTTACTTTTTTCCGTCTTATTTCGTGTTTCTGATGTATATTTTCCCATCCCTCTTTCCCCGTAATCAAAATAGAATGAACTATTATTTAGCTACAATAATTATAGGGTGTAATGGAGATTCGAAGAGAAAAACAGACAAAATTATTATTATATTTTATGCAAAATCTAATTTTTAATGTTTGTCTTAAATTCCATCTTTGAATGTTGAATATCTGTGCAAAACATTTTGCCAGTAAAACAACGAAAATGCCATAAAATATTCTTCAATTAAATATCAAGTAAAATATATATCTACGAACGTAGTAAGAAATATTGGCTGGAATTTTATTCATGATTCCAGGAATAAATCTCGGGTGGGCATGAGGATTATCAGTGTGAAGGAAGAAATCAGTAAACCCAGTTCAAAATTCGATCGAAGAAATTTGAATAAAGAAAATTATTCCCTTACGCAAGATCTTAGTTCAGAAGAAGACAAGCAGGACTGTGAATTTCTGTAATGAGATAATTCAGCTGTAATAGCTTCCTGTATCTTAATGGTAAAATCACACTTGTCTTTCAAATTAAAAATAGAATAAAGATTTTATTTTTGTTGGAAGGTATATTTTCTTTATTTGAGCTTTGATCTTAAGGCCGGTTGATATTAATTTCAATGGGTAAAAAAGGAAGGTATAATCAAATACGTGTATCTAACAGAATCATCGTTAAACATATATATATATATATATATATATATATTGATGCATGTTTCATTAAATAATATAGACAAGTTATGTCTATTTATTTTTTGTAAATACTTTTCATATCGTCTTATAAGTTTAATAACATTGATACATATTTTTAATATTATCTATGCCATTATCAAAGATGACAATTACATTACAATATATTAAACAATACATGGGCAAAACAATAATGATAGTCTGCTTTTGCTTACATGGAAGATTTCCAAGCAACGACAAACTCGTGCATACGAGATGCTGGAACTCGCACCGCAGCTCATGACGTCATACATGACCACGCGAGAGTGAAAAAGTATTTAGTATGGGAAAACTTTGGTATAAACCAGTGGCTTTTGTCATCAATTATAGGCAATTAAGAATATTTGTGAAGATTCCATAGTTTATTTTGTTGAGATTATGTTTCAACTGTTTTATGTATATAGCTTCAAGAATTTTTAGTTTTTGTTTATTGTTTCCATGTTTAAGTATAGTTGTGTTTTCAACGAGGGTTTTCCGGAATTTTGTACGCGGCCAATCATCTTATTTTAAATGCTTAAAAATGTTAGATTTATCATTCAAATGTAGAGTCAAGCGTCGTGAAAGCGAATCTGTGGTGTGACGAACATAAATATTATTTAATCCGTTGGAGATACAATCTCCCAAAGGGCACTTGAATTTGTAAACTATGTTGTTTTTTTTTTCTTTGCAAATCGCTAACGGGTGGGTGGGAGAAGAATCATTGCGAACAATTGAGTTGGATATACTAGATTTAGTGTAGTATATGATTAACTTATTTTATATGTATAACTCCTAAATATGTGAATTTATATATGACTCAATGTATATATATATATATATATATATATATATATATATATATATACATGCACACACAGATATATATATATATATATATATATATATATATATATATATATATATATATATATATATGTATGTGTGTCTCTGGGTATATGTGTGTGTGTGTTTGCTGTCTCTCTACATGTTATGTTATCAAGAATCTGACTAGATTCGAAATGATCGTACCGATTTCGCTTAAATGAGAAATTCAGATATGGCCAAACTCAAGTTTAAAAGCGAATCAACGCAGTCATTTGAAAAGGACGTGTAGATATTGAAGATAATCTATAAAATTGGCACTCCTCCGTACGCAATCTCCCTTTTTGTCTCGATAATTTTACAAAAGAAACGGCAACAAGAAAAGAGAAAAAAAAAATGGAGTAACAAGCATTTTTATCGCTTGGCATCCTTCCGTGCATTTTGTAGGATTTTTTCTATTTTTTTTTGAAAACTCTTCTCATTGTTCAATTTTCGAAAAAAAAAAAAAAACTTCAAATTGCTTGAAATTAGCAAAAGTTAGGACATGACCTCTTTCATATTCTCTTTCTCTTTCACCCAGGATAGTCTTTCTTTCATTCCTTTTTATTAATTTCAACCTCAATTTTTCTGTCTTTCTCTCAAAGTTTATATGAGGCTGTCTGCTGTTTAATCAGTTCTAATTTTTCTCCCTTCACACTGTCCACTGACGCTCTGTACACATATTTTTTTTTTACTACCTGGCTCTATTCCGGTCAATACCTGTATCGACAGCAATAATAAACGCCTGCAGCATCGCTGCCATTTCAACGACGACAACAACAACACGACCAACATTAGTATCAAGAATAAGGAAAATAACCATTATAATTTTCTATTGTAAGAATATAAAGATTATATTAAAATCATATGTTGGCCTGTAAAAATAATAATAAATAAATAAATCTTCTCATAAGAAGATAGGAAAAGAATTTAAGAAATATTAATGTATTCAAAATATAATTACGTACTTGAATAAATAACTAATCACGTACTTCAATAAGTTACTAATTATGTACTCTATGAATAATGAGTGAACCAACGAAAGCTAAATACCTCGAGAATTTATCATCTCACTATGAATTGGCTATAGGGAAATTAACGGGAATGGGACGTTTTCGCGTCGCTTATTCGACGTCAGAAAAATAATTGGACTATTCGACAGAGCCGTTTAGACCTCAGACTGTTTTCACGTCACTATCTTTGACCGGAGCTCCCCCCCCCCAACTACCAAAAAAAGGATAACTTCCAATATGATATTTTTTTTTTGTTTAGGTAATTAAGAATCCTATTAAAGTACTAATGAAATAATGTACATTAAAAACATAAATTAAAAATATTGTATTTCAAAAGAATTAAAAAACTTCATTAAAAAAAACTTTAAAAAAACAAGTAAGGCTATTTAATCTTACAAATGACTTCTTCATTGTCTAATTATAAGCAACACCCTTCAGGAACTCAATAGGATCTAATGATTCAACTTTATTATGACTTTTTTTTTATTCATTCGTCAGCATCTCTATATGTTTTTAGCTTTTTGTGGGTGGAGATCCAGCGATCAACTTTTCAAGAACTGCATTACGTTCTTTCTGAACTTAAATATAAAAATGCACCTGTCTATATTACTGTAATGAGGTATTATGTACATTATTTATATTATTCGGACTATTGTCCTCATCTTTGTCGCCATATTTATTACAACGTTTCGGCCGTTGTACGCTCCGGAGCGTACAAAGACCAAAAACGTTGTAAAAAATATGGCGACAAAGATGAGGATAATAGACCAAATAGTGTAAATAATGTATGAAAATACATCGAACACCTCTTTTTCTTAAATTGGACTATTCCAGCATATAACGACGAAGTACTAATTTGACTACTAAACGAGAGAGAGAAAGAGACAGAACTAATTTGACTATAACGACGAAGTATTAGGTTGGTGCAAAAATAATGACGTAATAATGTCGTTTTTTGACGTATTTTTAACGTCAAAAAACGACATTATTACGTCATTATTTTTGCACCAACCTAATAGTAATCGTGCGCATAATCGACCATCTGCCGAAAAATTCCTACACCGAATCCGCCACGGCGAATCAGTGACGCCAAACGTTCCAAACTCGAAATTTACAGTTTTAATTCGGAAAGAAAGGATCAGGATTCCTAGTTAGATATCACTTGAGAACCAAACATCTTAAACCAACTGCAGCAGGGGTTTTTTGTTTGTTTGTTTGTTTTTTTTAAGCGGGAATGATAATCTTTCAATTTTTATATGGCATTGTTATTGCGAATGAAAAAAAAACTATTACATATTAACAGAAAAAAATAAAGAATGGTTATCTCAAATTAAGGAACCGGTGCCAACACACAAAAAATAGACTTAGTCCACAGAAGACATATGTCTGGAAAAATATGAAAGATTTCGTCCCAATACAAGGACAATCACTGCAAAAAAAAAATTCTTGCTAGCAAAACTTGATCAGGGAAACAAAGGATTACGTTAAAAGTTTTCAAAAGAAAATGTTATTGTCTCGCTTAACATTTCAATGCCATACTCTGCAAAAGAAGCCTCCATACTTACCAGATCCAACACTTAGTTATTTCACTCGGACATTTAATAAGTGACAGAACATCCAGAAAGAAAGTACAAATTCAAAATAAGTTTTTTTTTTGTTTTTTTTAGCAAAATTCGAATATTTTAAATTGTGGAAACTGAACTTTGCATTCCCGTTGGGAGGCGGTCGTCGTAAGTTACATTTATTTAACTATTATATGATATTTAAATAAATGTGTAAAACTTTCAGATAGTGTATATCTATAAAAGGAGAATATATAAATAAAACTAAAGAAAAACCTATCTTAGCCGAAGCGTTTTATCCCCTGAGAGATTTTAAACAAGGCATATTTGCTTTTTGTCATTATTCATTTAAATAAATGCAAGTTATATTTATTTTTATATAATTTCAGATTCAACGTGATTATTTTCTGAACAGTCTATGACTATTTAACTTACATTTTTATATTATTTTTGTCAAAATATCATTATTTTCCGAATACCCTAAAAGAAAACAAAAATGCAACAGCCTAACACTTCGAGGTTGACTTTCCGGTGGTTCTTTTATACTAATGTTCAAGGCCCAAGAGTCAATCAAGACAGAGTGTTACTCTGTGGTGTTGCATAAGTGTAAGAGAAGTCAGATGTATAGTTCATGAGATTACGTAGGAAACATAACGGTTAAGCCTATACTTCAAAAGGTCACGATTGTATATATCGAGAAAACATCCAACCGGGAGTCTGTTCGACAAAGCAGCAGTTCTTGGGAAGAAGCGGTCCGAATGGAACTTATTTATTGCTTCTGGAACAGAAAGAGAATGGGGATGATACATCCATGAGTACGTAGCATGGTGGATGCCGACTGCAGAATTCAGGACTTTGGGAAATTAGGAATGTAGCTTGTCCGAACACTTGCCAAACGATAGAGTAATGAGGGGTCTGCGACGTTTCATGTCGAATTCAGGAAGATCATCAAAGAGGTCATTGTTGAAGAAGGAAAGTGTTAACAAATGAGTAATAGCTGACCAAACAAAATACAGTTGGAGGCAAAAAATATAATGTAAAAATTGATAAAAACTTTCTAGGAAAATTTTCTCATTGATAAAGCTGTTTGATTAATTAGTTTGTACCTTTTGCATGTTTTTTAAAGCCGGGAAAATGTTTAGATTTTAGGACTTTTGGGGGGATAATAATGATTAACTGATACAAGTTTTACTAATTAATCCATAGTTGGGGTGAAGACTTGGATTCATATTGAGTCATAGCTATGAAAGTAAGAACTGCTGGAAGGAATGGAGCTCGTCTGAACATTTACCATAGAAATAGCGATGTAGTAGCCACAGGCTTGTGAAGTCTCGTCAGTGAGGAAGAGGACGTAGAGTAGAAAATAATTCATCTCCCACAAGGCTGAATGAGGCTTTGGAACACTATCAAGAAAGTGAAGGTTGTGCAGCTCTAGACACGGTAGTAATACTTAATTTTTGATCTGATCTGACTCTTGTAAATGCAGGCAGGTCCTTACTGAAGCAATTGTAGGAACCAATGATTTTTCCAGCAAATTTAAACGTGAAGCGTTTATATGAATTCCATTTGATGTTTGTGCTAAATATAAGTTTCAATAGGCGTTCAAGGCAAGGAGCTGCCATAAAGGAATATAGATTCATTGCAATAGGCGTAAATCCAGTTTCTGCTCTCGGTGATGATGAAACGCTTTGCTTTGTATTTAATGCTGCAAGCCAGATATATTCCTATATTTGTTCTTCCAGCTAGAATAGAGGAAAGATTACCTGCCAGGTTCTGGTCATCGACATTTGAAGAGGTACACCTCTATAATGTTGTAGCCCCTTTAGAGATATTCACTAAAAATCAGATTGTGTTTATAGGAAGATTTTTAATATAAAAGGTTAGGTCCGAGTAGCGAGGCTTGACAGATGCCTACATTGATTTCATAGGCATCAGAAGACAGGCCATACGGTGCATTTTTAATCATTTTACCATAAGCAAGGCGATAAAACCACTAAGATGCATGGAGTTATGGAGTATGAAAAAATATGAGTATACGAAGAACAGTATTAGATATATATATATATATATATATATATATATATATATATATATATATATATATATATATAGAGAGAGAGAGAGAGAGAGAGAGCAATAAAAGAACAACAATTAAGACAGAAGATAACAATTGACGTTGTATTTTCATTTATGAAGATCGAAGTTGACTGGAAAGTACAAGGCCGGAAAAGAATTCCACAGGCGAGAAGTGTAGGAGAAGAAACTATTAGTATAGAACTTGCGGTTACAGGTAGCCATTTCAAATGTAAGGTGATGTTATTTTGCAGCCAATCTAATGGTACGCAAAAAATCATAAAGTATATGAACCAGAGAGGAAAGCTCATTAGAATAATCACGAGATATCCATTATAAGAATAAAATTATAATTTTTTCATTAGAATTTAAGTTATGAAGTACTTGATAATTGAAAAAGAAAAATAGTTTTAAATGATGCTATTTTACAGGGAAAAATGCTCAATATCAGGAATTAATATAAAATGTCTACTGTGGTCAACAACTAGCGGCGACAGTTTGTTTCATAAAAACAAAAAAAGAAACAAATTCCACCAAAAATATCATGTTAAAGAAAAAAGTATCAGCGTCCAATAATAAATTCCAAAGCTGTAAATTCGGTGTTGAGGGGAAAAATTGCTATAATCATCTTCTTAAATACATAATCAGCACTTACCTTAAAATTTAAGCAACGGTTACAGTTTTTCAATACGTTACATAAAAATCGAAAACTAGCAACGAATAGTTTGTAAAATATCATCATAAAAACTGCAAATATATTCACGATTATCCAACACAGATAATATAACATACTTTAGATCCGTCCTGTGTGTGATGATAAACTACATCCGACACTAAGTCTTCTGATCAGGAGGATTTGAGGAACATGAGGAACCAACGCTTAATTTCTGGTGTTCCCAGGTTCATCCTGATCCGCGCTGGTAACACCTGTTATGTTCCCAGCTATGAGCAAATAGTTAACCCGCAAACTTGGGTCAAAAAACGATGAAAGTGTAAAAATACGTCTCAATAACTAGCAATACATTTTTGTAAAAGACTATTAGCAGCAATAGAATTTTTGAAGAAAAATCAATAAGTAGCAATTCATTTTTGAAAATAATAAAATATTACCAGCAATAAAAATCTTGTCGGCATTAAATAACTCATTGAGTTTGATATGCCGTAAACCAAACCAAACTTTAAACAAAACCAATACTTTAAATGAGACAAATGTGATTATCAATTAATTAAAATTAAAAGAAATAAAATAGATTAAAATATAAATAAACAAATTAAATAAATAATAGACAAATTAATATACTAAGAATGCACACATAAATAGAAGTAAAATGTAATTATAATAATAATAATAATTATTATTATTATTATTATTATTATTATTATTATTATTATTATTATTATTATCGACAACAACAAACAATAAATCAGTCAATAATAAATAATGAGTTAGACGTTAACAAACAACACAATTGAATAGATCTAAATAATCGCATTCGATTAATGACATTACTCTTACTCGGGACCTTGTAGAATAATTACCAACGTTAGGATAATACAATGATGCATTTTGATGCATTTTGGTGCATTATGGTACAATAGAGCTGTATGTGTAAAGGATCGACTATTTATATATGCTGGGTAATTGGGCATTATGGCTAGACATTGCTAGCCATGATGCACCATTACCCAATAATAAGGTGTATTGTATATTAGTAGGACTTTTGACTACAGGGAAGCAGAGCCAATTTAAAGCCAATTTTTGTGTACTAGATGACAACTACTTCAACTATGATGAGATGACAATCATCTGTAAATATGCTACAGTCGCATCTCTCTCACTTTCTCTCCCTCTCTCTCTTATATATATATATATATATATATATATATATATATATATATATATATATATATATATATATATAGATATAGATATATAGATATAGATATATATTTAAATAAAAGCAGACCACTAAATTATTTAAATCAAAACAGACCACTAAATTATCTGCTCTGGGTTTAACTTGAGCTGTCTGAATTTTATCCTCCTTAGTTTTACCTATACGGATTTTCATAAATTATATATATATATATATATATATATATATATATATATATATATATATGTGTGTGTGTGTGTGTGTGGGTGTGTTTATATATATATATATATATATATATATATATGTTTGGATGTCTGTTTCTGTGTGTGTCTATATGTGTGTGAGTGTATGTGTGTGTGTGTGCGCGCGACACGCAGATTTGAGAGACCGTCAAAAGTGTCCACTTATTATTTAAAAATGTTAATGAATCAACCAGCCATTTGCCCTGATGGAAAATTAGATGGATAGTCACATTCCCAAAAATGTATTTTATAAAAGTTACAAAATGATTTCAACTGGATCTACCAATCAGCTAATTGCTAAAAAGTCGCCAGAAATATTTACCTGATAGGTAATTTTAGAGTTTCCTTTACAGATATATTGTATTTAACTTGTAGAAAAATTTTAATTTGAAACTTTTGCTACTCTTGTTATTATTCTGAAATACCGTGAGAGTACGAATTCTAAGCAAGAATTCTAAGCCTTGAAACGAAATGATGCAGGAATTCACTATAGAAACGGAAAGCATGATAGTTTGAAGTTCTTGCACCCTATTAAATCCCCTTCAAAAGCCTTCCTTATTAACCATCACCATACGCTTTTGAGACCAGACTGTTGACCGGCCAGACGGAAAGGTTGATATGTTGCTCTTAAAGTAATCATTGTGTGACTTTTCCAGTATGAATACATGCCTTATCCTGTAGAAACATGATCTTTGAGTTGATTATCCGAATACCTGTAGCTACTTAAGAAGGAAGCACGGAGCAGTAGTGGATAGCGGCTCGGATTGAGAAATCGGAGAGCCGAGATCGAATTGCAGTCGAATCCATTACATTTACTTACGTGCTAATACCCTTGGCAAAGATATGAATCTTCTTCTTCTCCTCCCAGCTATGGGTAAATAGCAGGACAGACTGGGTTCTATAGCCTTGGATGGCAACCCACTGCTGGAAAAAATCTGTCTTGTCAGTTAGTAAGCGTATATAATGTAAGATATATAAATGACTGACTTCATTTCCATTTTCTTCATATATACACGTAATTGCGTTTAGCCAACGAATAAGAATGTTATCTTTCATCATCTGCGACAATATTCCAAATCCTCTACCCCACCATTCTTACTAGCACCAAGTTAAACCCCAGTTTCTGCCTGCAGACAAAACAGAGACGGTTTCATCACAATTGGACATCTTGCTTCTTCAACGTCTGTTGAATTTATCATTTTCATTACAATGCAAATTACTTTGCCCACTTATATGATTTCGAGGAACTATTTTAGCCATTGCAATTTAGGTAAGTTTCTGATTTTGAATTTTGCTAGACACTACTTCTATTCCAATAGTTTTTCTCGCACTTCCCGTCTGTGGAACTCCCTTCTGTTTATTTGCTTCCCTAATAACTACAATTTTCAAAAAATTAAATGCAACGTCAATCACTTTTTTCTGTCTTCTTGAATCCCATTCATCTTTTGTCATTTCCTCAATCCTCCTGGTCTGGGAGGAGGAAGCAGAAGGAAGGGGACTTATTGAGAGTTGAAAGGGATAGAGGATGGTGGAGAGCGATGAGCGCCTACGGCCAGAATGGACATGGCACATAAAAAAGAAATATTACGTTATTAAATGCAACTCCACGAAGTGTTATCCATATTTACCTATTAACAGCTTCATTGCGAAATGGAAGAAAATAGCACGGACGTATGCAAGGCAAGAAGAAAAGAATTAACATTCCTATAGGGACGAAATATCATCCCTTCGAGTCAGATATATGTGAGTGTAATGGGACAAAATGACGAAAGAACGAGTACTACAAAGACGGGCGTTAATTAACTTCCTTTGTCGTTGAACTCGTTACGCTTTGTATATAGGCTGGCATCAGAAGATCAAAACAACTACCTTAGATAATCACTGTAGATGCCGAGTTTGATGATCACTACGCCAATGTAGGCGCACCAAAATATGTGTGATTAATCGACACCATTAGGACGAAAAGATTCTTAAAAGATTCTAGATTTAAAAAATAATTCCCAAACATTCAGACTCTCAACCCGAAAGTTTTTAGCGAAATAAATGCGTTACATGCCGAATAGAAAAATATTTGTCATCTTTTTGTAGTGGAATAAGAAGAAGTGACACGAGGCGATGGAGATGTGTTTCTACAGAATGATGCTGAGAATATCATGGACCAAGCGTGTGAGCAACGATGAGGTCTTAGAGAGGATACAGACAAGGAGGAGGCTTATACATAACATCAGAAAGAGACAGCTGAAGTTTCTTGGACACGTAATGGGAAAGGAGGGCCTGGAGAATCTGATACTCACAGGGCGAATAGCGAGAAAGAGAGACAAGGGAAAGCAATGCATGACATAACTAGCGGGTTTAAGCAAGTGGATGAAAGTAAATGATATGTGGTAGGTGGCAAAGGGACAAAACTTATTGAGAGCTACAATTGGTAGGGAGAAGTAGAGAGACATGATCGCCTACGTCCTGAATGGACACGGCACATAAAAAAAAGAATAGAAGTATATAGTCAAGGCACTTCCGACAATGCCTTTCCGACAATTACTAAAAGTAAAATCCATTTTATTATCTCGCCTAGAGAAAGTGTGTTTTACAGTAATTCCTAAACTCTAATCAGAGACGTTAATAAAAATATTATTTTACAAGATGAAAGATTGTCAATTATTAGGAAATTTCTGACTCGTACAACTTCCATTATTCGGACTATTGTCCACATCTTTGTCACCATTGTTTATCACAACGTTTCGGATGTTGTACCCTCCGGCCGTCTTCAGGTGGTTGGAATGTCGAACTGAACCCTTTATTTCGCTCACTGGGGTAGACTGTTCTAGTTCCATGTGCCATGTTTAATGGATGTCAGTTATCAGCTATCTCCTATTAATTTCTCTCTGAAAGTTCTCCAGTGCCTTAACCGGGTATTGAACTCAGACTTTTTGGGTCCTGTAACTAACGCCTTTATCCACTGTGCCATGTGTCCTTGACAGATAGATTCCATTTTCATTACTGCTGCCTTTTATTGCTACTTAGATTGTCATGATAAAGCCTTCAGAAGCGACTTTTGACTTACACATATGGAGAGAAAACTTAGCTTAAAAAGCTTAAAGCAAATGGGGCGCGAATTCCAGCATCGTTGAAAAACTATTCGTTATTCCCAATCCAGATTCCAATGTGCGTTTCTCCCTGTCAGTCGTAGAGGGATGGTTTAAAAATATTAAAAAGATTCAAGTTATATCGAAAGATTCTGAATATCCACTTAACTTTCGAACTGAGATTGCGTGTCCTCATCTGTTAAACTTAAAGTTTATGTCATCGAATTGCGTGTTCCGTTTGAGAAAGGTTTTGGCAAAGTAATCTGGAAAAATAAGATGACAAGTGACGCATGTTAAACTGAGTTGGATGAACTATTATATTTCATTGGAATTGGGATGCCGCGGAAATTTAAAGTTAAACGTCTCTGTATTTTTAGTGTTTCTTACAATTGAGCATTACAACTGACTCAATACGGAGGCCTACCTTGTGCCTTAAGGAGGTGGGGCTGCCCTGGACTGTGGGTGTCTCCTGGAGGGACCCTATATCTGGCTACATTACTCTGCACCATGCCACACAAGCAGAACCCTATCATGGCTGCTACCACACATCTGACCACATAACTCCTCAGTCTTGATTATTATGGGTGGGACGCAGTTGAGCAAGAGACCAATAAAACACTTTTTAACACCAAAAACGACCTGAAGGTAAGGATTATGGCAGCATTCACCAAATTAAAGGAGGAGACTGTCCAGAAGAGTTGCAGGATATTTCGAAATCGTCTAGAGGCCGTCGTTGAAGCCAATGACGATTTTATTGAATAAAATTGCTATTTAGTATTTTGAGATATTTTTTGTGTAATGTTATATTTTTGTGTAATATTAGTACATATATATATATATATATATATATGTGTGTGTGTGTGTGTGTGTGTGAAAATGAGATGTTAGCATTATTTTCATTTTTGCTTAATTTGGACGACAATTTATCCATCACTTCCTGTTTATGATTCCATCAATCAAAATATTATTTTGGCTAAAGAAATCATTTTGCGAGACAAAGTCGGTAAGATTTTTTTTTACATTTTGTCATTTAACTACGGACCGTTAGTCAGATAAATAAGTTTATATGTTATAGCGTTCCATAGATATTCTTCTAAACGAGGAATTTGGCAGAATGGGTATCAATATAATGTCGGCATTTTACGACGAATCAATTTTAAGTATTGGATCTGATTATTCTCGCACATGCAACTTTCAACAAGTTTTGTTATCGGGCGGCTAGTTGGTCATCCACTTGACTATTATTTTGATGTTGTAATCTGACATTCATATGCAGAGACTCGAAATCCATATTTTGGAAGTGACGAGTTCGTGAAAATTCTCGGACGACTGGTTACATGTGTCATTTAGGAGAGACTAACACGTACGACTAACCCCTACGATTCTGAACTTGACCATCGTCTGTGTCAATTTGGTGTAGATAGTAGCATTGGCACTGGGAGAAGAGGTGCGGAACATGACATGATATTCGTTGGTCATTTTGTCAGACTGGAAGCTCCCATGGCAATAATATCAATAAATTTGAATAAGAAAAGAGAATCGTAACATTTGGTACAGGACGCGAATAACATTTTAGGTTACTTTTAATTTATGGCCCAGTCCGAGCGGCTATCTATTATTCCACCGTGCCTCCTCCCGATTTTACACTTGGTGAATTTCAGGTCAACCTCTAGATTAATCCTTGACATTTCTAAGTTTTTTGACATTCTGAAGTGACACCGAGTACAAAATTTACTTTATTATATTTTAAACGGAACTCAATACATATCAAAAATAAATGCACTGTTTTGCTTAAATCTATTAAAGCTCAACACCCAATAATAGAATTGTGAACATTAAATTGTAATTAGTAATCTAAAATTAATACCGTATCTTTTATAATTATATAATTAATACGTGATTTTATAAAACTTAAATTAGTATCTGATTTTAAGAAAATTATTAATACCATATTATATTTTAATATTTCAAATAAATATTGGATCTACAGTGATCATTTTTTTTTTGAAGTGACATTAAACGATTAGGTTAATGCCACTTGCATTTTTTAGATTATTTGGACTGTTATCCTCATCTTTATTGCCATATTAATAACGTTTCGGCCATTATACGCTACGGACTTCTTCAGGTGATTGGAATTTCGAACTGAACCCTTTATTTCGTTCACCGGGATAAATTGTTCTAGTTCCACGTGCCATGCCTCATCCGGACGTCTCAGTTATTTCCCTTTAACTCAATTTTTCTTTCACCACTACATTTGGTACAGGCCGCGAATAACATTTTAGGTTACTTTTAATTTGTGGCCAACTAAACAAAGAGCTCTGTTTTTTTTCTTCCAATGCTCGATGCGTGCGCGCGCGCACCCGTACACACACACGCACATTGAATATATACAGTAGAAGTCCTTATATGTGAGCTTCCTCATAGCCGAACTTCTGACTGTTGCCATTTAGATGTTGTGGGAGTATGTTGCATTCTAACAGTTTTCTTTTCTTTGAAGATATAATTGTTATAAAGTTGAAATTTCTCAAATTTGAATGTCTCGCACTGAAAAAATTCTATTGGCAGAAAAAGGAAAAGAAGTTCTTTAAGGGTACGTTAAAAATTAGAGATTAGAGATTATTGAAAAATTGGACGAAGCTCCTAATTCGTTGAATTTGCAAATTAACAAACAATGATTGCAGAATTTGAACTAAACACTAAAACTTGCACTTGAAAATGATCCACTGAATAATCTCACTTTGGATGACTTAAAAGAATATATAAAGGAAGACGATAATGAATTATAAATGAATTTAACGATAAAATCGCTTCAAAATGATTTGGATTGACAAGAAAAAGAGGAAAAATCATTTTCTTCCGATAATGGTGAAAATATGAAAGATGATGAAGAAAACTTAGACTCAGTAGAGAAAGATATTAATGAAGTCATCAAATTCATGGAAAAAAAAAAAACCTTTGTTCAGTCTTACAGAATGTAAAAGTGCATGTAATTTGCAGAAACGTCTGTCTTTAAAAAAAAGAGCGAAAAGTAAGAAAAGAAATAAGACAACTGAAAATAAAACTTACTGAGCATTAAACAATACAAATTAATATTTACTTTAGTGAGACACTTTATTTTATATATATATATATTTATATTTATATTTTATTTATTATTTTATTTATATTTTTTTATATTATATTTTTATAACTTTAAACGTTATTTTTGGTGGATACTCGTATTTGAGTAGCCGCTCCGTTTAGTGTATTTATTGTCGTCTAACGGCCTGAATA
>OZ010579.1:131379016-131399016 GCA_963932145.1 Acanthosepion lycidas | reverse complement strand
TTGAAACAAAATGGCTATTTTTGTAGTGATTTTATAACATATTTATGTTATAATTTTTTTTTTCTTTAAAAATAAATAATTATATATATATATATATATATATATATATATATATATGCACACGCACACACATACACACACACACACACACATATATATATATATATATATATATATATATATTATACAAGGCTCAAACTAATATTCTATAGTAAGAATTTATCAATATATATATATATATATATATATATATATATATATATATATATATATAGAGAGAGAGAGAGAGTAGCGGCCATAATATAAGGAACGGAAACAACAAAGACATAAATATGTGTATTACTTAAAAAGTAATGCATGATTAGCAATGAAATTTTTACCGAATAATGATTAGGGTGTAATACATAAATATTATACAAAGTTACAAAAATTTACATAATATTTCTTTTTTTTAAATAAAGATTAAATGAAACAAAGGAAATAAGCTACTGGACAAAAGTTAAGGAACGATGTTAATAATTTTCATAAACTTTATTATGGCTTTATTTGAAGAAGAAGGAATCGCCTAAATGAAGTGGCCAGCCCAGAGCCCCGACCTGAATCCAATAGAAAATGTTTGGAAGATAATTGGAAAAAGGGCTTTGAAAAGAAACCCGAAAAACCAGGATCACATATGGGAGTTATTGAAAGACGAATGGGAGAGAATTACTGCTGATTTTTACAAGAAATTAATTTGATCATGGGGTCGACGATGCAGGGAAGTCATTGAAAATAAGGGGATGTTTACCAAACATTAAATTTTGTTGATATTTTTTTCACAATCAAGTATTAACAAGATCGTTCCTTAACTTTTGTCCAGTAGCTTATTTCCTTTGTTCCATTTAATCTTTATTTAAAAAAAAGAAATATTATGTAAATTTTTGTAACACCCTAATCTTTATTCAGTAAAAATTTCATTGCTAACCATGCATTACTTTTTAAGTAATACACATATTTATGCCTTTGTCTTTGTTGTTTCCGTTCCTTATATTATGCCCACTACTGTATATATATATATATATATATATATATATATATATATATATATATATATATATATATATATATATATATATATTGAATGTATGCGTGTACTCTCAGGTATAGAAAGTAGTAGTGCGGTAGCCAAGATTAATCTAAGAAATTTTGAAATGCCATGGGGAAACCGCAGAAATATTTGGAAATTCGGTTGAAATACACGAACCTTGACTTAATATGGTGTTTCGTCTTCTGACCTTCGGTGAATTCTTCGTTCTCACTACATATATGGTTAGATCCTCTAAAACAAGCTGATGGAAAACGTAAAGAAAGAGAAAAAGGGAAAATTAAGTAATTTTTTTTTATCTTATCCCTTTGATTACTTCTCGACGGAGTTAAGATTTGGATCAGCGATGGAAGACAATCCCAGAGGATTTCGTTTCCCGGCACCGTCTCAGGAGATTGTCTGAGCCTCGACTTAAAGTATTTACGATTTCATCAGCCTTTTGATCACATCCACGTCAGAAGCCTTTTATAACAGACACGTATTTGTTCTGTGTGAATACAAAAACGCGAACGCACAGATACCGCTATGCACGCATGCATATACATAGATACACATGCATATGCATACACACATACATACATATATATATATATATATATATATATATATATATATATATATATTGAATGACAAAATTGAAAAATGTGTGTAACGCAATGTAGAAGACGCAACACATTAAAACTAATTTGTGCAGACGTAAAGAGTGTTTTTAATACCACGTGACAATAAAAACTCACGCGTGAAGGCGCGATCCTTCAATAAACCGACGGCATGCGTAGACGCGATAATGTAAAAAGGACAAAACTTGAGACAAAATACAGAATGTACAAAGATATTCCTCTTCACTAAAAAAAAAATCTCATTAAATATTTTTTTTAAGAATAAACAAAAACAACGTATTTTATCATATAAATATATTATCATTTGTATATAGTTTTCAGTTATGGTCTATTTATGTATTAAATTCTCAATATCTGTGACAGAGCGTATATAAATGTAAAAGTGGACATTGAAGTTAGCACCCAGTGGGCGACAGTCTGTTTCATCATTAAATGCAATCATCAGGTAATTGCATGGTCTGACGACTGCATTTATTCATGAAACAGTCTGTAGGTCTAGGTGTTATATATATATATATATATATATATATATATATATATATATATATATATATATATATTGATAAAAAGAAAGAACAGTAAGATATATAATCCGGTGTTCTTATAGATATTTTTTTCGCTTGAGGATGAAATGGAACTAATGTCTTTAATTTAATTACAAAATTAAATTCGGGGCTTTTAGCTTCCATTTTTGAAACATGGTTAGAACTTTGTAGCGAAAAAAACTATATTTTAAATCAATTAATTTATAATATATATATATATATATATATATATATATATATATATATATATATATATATATATATATATATATATATATATGAGTGTCTGTGTGCGTACGTGTTTGACTAGACTTATTTGCACAGTATTTTTTCCGGTTTTCAGTAAGGATAATATATCCTTTTCTATGGGATCAGTCAATATTTTTCAGCGTAGGTATGCACCAGAAAAACACATAAATATGTCCATTTTACAACTTATCAACACTAACATTTCTATATAACAGGAGAATTACAATTTTTCGTGTACAAATGTTGACTTATAAAATAATTATTACTATACCAATATATATTTTCAAAAACATTTATGTTGGGGCTTTTAATTATGATTTCTAAGCGTAGATGTGACACAAGTCTGAAAGCGTGGGGCATTTTACGTAGAGGATTTGGCGACACATTCAAGAGAGTAAATACATTCACCCGGCCGTTGAAGGAAGGAGAAAACATCGGCTCGAGTAGAACATAATATTTTAAAGACTGTGGAATATAAACTTACATATTTCAAAGAGAGTTCTCAAGAATAATTTCGAAGTCAAGAGAAAATAACAAGAAATACTACTACTAGAGCTCTACATCGTGTAGTTCCATGGGCAATCTTCTTTTTTAAGAGCTATTCATTTGTAATCGCATTTAGCAATCCTAAATGAAATTGTTAATAAGATTTTCTGAGAAATTTCTGACATTCTGGTAATGATGTGAGAAAAGTAAAACTTTTCGGGCATAATGTCAAGTATTTTTTTAATGGCATCAAGTTGAGCTTTCAGTCCAAAGAAAATCGTCCACGCAACGAATGTAGGGGAATGTATCTTGTGTTCTCGGCCTTTCCTTGTAAAACGAACAGTAAGGGCTCAGTTTTTAATTAAAACAGATTATAGTGAAATACTGGCTGTCAATTTGGAAGTATGTGTTAGACATTTGAAACTAAAGCGTGTTTGGAGCGTCGTCTATGATAATGATGCAAGACACTTGTAAATTAACCCAGAAATAATATAATGTAAAGAATATTAAAGTTTGTCTTTTTCTTTTATTATTATTTTGCCCTTTAGCCAACTGACCATGTAAGGAATAACTCAAAAATATTTAAGAGCATTTTTTTTGCAATTAAAATATTCTTGTTGTTTTTTTTCATTTTATATTTACTAACCAATATCTCCTAAATTTTTTTTTCAGAATGTCATAATTACTCAATTATCTCTGTAATTATTTTCAATAAGGCATCGATAATGTCAGAAAAATACCGATTATATTTTTGAATTCGTATTGTCACTGACCATCTGGGAAATCTTTATATTTCTGAATTTTCAGCGAATGACTTTTTTTTTTTTCGAAGAAGAACTTATGAGTTTTTATTTAAATATCAGGTTAAGATGATGTTGAGTGTAAATTTGATTTAAAAAATTATAAATAAAAAATAATTTATTTCAAGTAGAAATTAATATTCTAATTTAGTGGTAATTCATCTGACGAACTTTCTTCTGTGGTACTAAACTTTATGATTTAAGCGCGGTATTAACTTGGTGCAAATTTCTCATCGTTTTATAGTTGAAATGGCGAGATATTACCGTAAGTTCTATACTAAGAGTTTCTTCTATCGCACTTCTCGCTTGTGGAAGTCTCTTCCGTCTTCCTGCTTTCCAGTCAACAATGATCTTCCTAAATTTAAATGCAATGTCAAGCATTGTCTTCATTGTTCTTATTTCTTGTTCTTATACTGTTCTCGCTGCTTAATGTTTTATTTTTTTTATATTCTCTCACACTCATTAACCGTTGCGTCTTAGTGGCTTTATTGCCTTGCTTGTTGTGAAATGAACGAAAAAAATAAACAAACGCAAAAATGCGTTTTAAAATACACAAAATACATCCAATCAGGATATTTGTTGATAAACAAAGAAATTTCAATGGCAAATCGCTTAATTATGCTCGTCGCCATTTAAGATTAAAAAATAAAATAAATAGAAATCATTTAGGATTAATTAAAATGATCTTATACCTTTTAAAAACAATATAAGCATCGTAAACTTAATGCAGTGGAAACTCGTTTCACGAATTCAATTCGTTCCTGAAGCCCGTTCGTAAACGGAAATGTTCGTTATCCGAAACTATTTTTCCAATAGGAATCACTTTAAAATTGATGAATCCGTTCCTGGTCCCAAGGCGATTGCTTATTTCACCTTTTATAACAGTACATTGCACACAAGTTTATTCACAAAACTAATGGAAATAATTAAATCAAAGAAAAAAAAATAAAGCCAATACTAAATAGATAATATATAGACAATTATTTTAATTTTACAGTACCTTTAAGTTGATCGCGAAAGAGGAAAGCGATTGTTTAGAAAGGGGAGGGAAAGACATGATCGTCATTTTATCTATAAGATTGGTACTCATCGTTGATTTTGCGATACTAAATTGAGTAGAAAGAGACAATATCATCAACAATTGTTTTTCTCTGAACTTTGCTTTTTCCTTTACCCCTATCACTGCTAACTTTTTTTGGAGCCATGACTGAGAACTAATGAAGAGAAAAAAATGCAAGAAAAGAAAAGCACAGCACAACACATGAATATATACAACATGGCGGTTGAGTCAGAAATTATTCCATTCGGCTTAATTCGGTTAGGCTCGGTTTGGCTCGATTCGATAATGTTGTTCGAGAACCGAAAGTTTGTTCGATAACAGAGGCATTTTCATCTCTAATTTTCTGTTCGAAAACCGATTTGTTCGACATGTGAGACGTTCGAGAACCTACGTTGTTCTGTACTTTAAATACTTTGATCAACCTTCATATTTTTATAGAACTAAGATAGTAACTTTTTTTTTTAAATCATTTTATCATTTTCGCTCTTCCCGTACAGTTTTCTGAACTTTTACAATATAATTGAACAAGCGCTAATATGAGAATTGAAACGACAATTTATTTCGCTTTTTTTATCACGAATCCGTTTATCTGGACCAACATAAACAGGAAAATGTGAGTCGTTGTTTTTTTTGATGAGGAAAGTGGGATTGGAAAATGTGATACTCACAGGACAAATGGAAGGCAAGAGTAAAACAATGCATAAACCTAACGAAGGAGCTTTTGTAAATTGATGGCAAAGCAAGCTTTACGAGAGAATAAGAAAAACACAAAATTTATCAAGAAATATAAAAGATAAGAAATTGTAGAAGAATATTACTGAGCGGGGGGAGTAAGGTATGTTTGGTTTTTGGGGGGAGTTTTTGGGGGGTTTTTAGTGGAGAGAACTTACGTGATTATTAAATCTGCTTAAAATATCTGACTTTGGCAGAGCTTGAACCACTTGCGGCAATAATAAATATGGCACCAAGTGGATCCTCAAAGCGAGGCTCATAGATTCATAATTGCATTGCTCTTGCGTGGAACATTTCCCGTGACTTAATGTTTGTCACATGTATATATTTAATTATGTGCATAGTCCGGTATGGCAACTAATTTGGAAGAAGGTGGGGGAATACTGCCTTTTGTTATATTCATATTTTGGGGCTATCTTTTTTTTATCATGGCTTTCTTCAACCTTTAGTATTTTGTTGCTCTGAGTAATTATTTTTTAAATTTCCCCAAAGCTTTTGTCTTTAATCTGTAATGCCTTCAAGATTATTCATCGATTAAACTCTATTTACTGTTCTCCGTTGTTTTTTATTCCCCCAGGCTACGTTCCTAATTATAAAGCCGTGCTCGGCTTGTGAAGATATTTTAGCCTCTTATCTCTCGCCCTGAATATCAAATTACATGCAGAGATTCTTGTATAAACCAGATGGCAGTACTCAGCACAATAGAAATAATACAAATATCCAAAACAATGCTAACATTATGATTGGTCGTGATTTTGACCCCACATTTCCAAGTCGATGGATAGGTCGGGGTGGATCATTGTGTCGACCACCAGTTCCCTGATTTGACACCCTGTGATTCCTAGTCATGGGGCATGGAGAAGAAGAGATAGCACGTCTAGCAAGAGAGTTCCTGATACTAATAACCTCAAGAGAATATGGACTGTGGTATCATCGATTTCCCGTGAAATGAGTGTCTAGGCATTAAATGCTACTGTTACTCACTGGGTTGAAACCGCAAAACCTTCTTGGCCATATGATGTATCTTTTGTTAATAAATGATTTCTACCATTCTAGCGCAAACATGATTTTGACTAAATTCTAACTGTATACAAGAAAATATTATGTTTACTTCAGCGTTCAATATGTAAAACAATGCCAGGAAATTTGGTTCAGTATGTCGTAACAGATTTTTTCTCGTCAGAATCTAACACATTCATAAGTCTACCATTCATCCATGCATAGAATATTGCTGCCATATCTCGTGTGAGGCTTCTGCTATGTATATTGAGGTTCTTGAAAAAATCCAAAGAAAAATCTGCAATGTTATCGGTTCTGACAGGGCATCTCGGTTTCAGTCATTTTCCCATCGCCTTATCGTAGTTTCTCATTCTCTTTTATATAAATATTTTCATGGTAGTTGTTTTGATAACATTTCCACTATGGTACTATAAAGAATTATGGTGGCTGTAGTAAAAATGGTACGTAAGAATGTGTTGTTTTATAGTAAGCAATACTGTCGTATGTTTGGGTCAGTAATTGTATCTAGCTAGGTTTAAGTTAAGACAGACTGGTGACAAGCCTTTCCCCATCTCCACTTTCAACCTTGTGCCAAATTTTTTATTTGCAAAATAAATATAACTTATATTATGGTACGCAGATTTTATGAGTTTAAGTGCAGTACTAGATGGACGACAATGTTTCATTTTACAGTTCCAATGGCGAGATGTAACAGGTTTTACGCAGTTTCTACTGTCTTCCGCCTTCTGGCTTCCCAATTTACATTGATCTTTAAAAAATATAAATGCAATGTCAATCTTCTATTTTCTTAATTCCTCTCATATTCTCTCATACTGAGTAACTTTCTCCGGCATTCTCACTCTTACTCTGTCTCTGTCTCTCTGTCTCTCTGTCTCTCTCTCTCTCTCTGTCCATATATATATATATATATATATATATATATATATATATATAGAGAGAGAGAGAGAGAGATAGATAGATAGATAGATAGATTAATAAAAACAACAGGAAAACATATCTTGCCGGCGCGTCGTTCCATCATTTGATGGACTTTATCAAGACTAATCAGTTGTCTCTTTCATATTGACCTTTACAGATATAGTTTTAGTTATATTGTGACATACGCAAATATATATATATATATATATATATATATATATATATATATATATATATATATATATATATATATATATATATATATATATCGAAATAGTTTTCACTATTTACATTCGGTCTATTGTCCTCATCTTTGTTGTTGATATCACAAGGTTTCGGCCTCCGTAGATTCAGCCCGAATGTAAATAATGTAAGAAATTATCGTGACATTTCCTACATATATGTTTGCGCGACCGACAAGTAATTATTATTATTATTATTATTATTATTATTATTATTATTATTATTATTTTAATCTCCTCCTCCTCCTCCTCCTTGTCGTCATCGTCTTTTTATTCTTCTTCAGGGCGTTTAGCGGTCATGGATATCCACAATTTTCTTTATAGATCTTAATATTTTTTTTTTTTTGTCATCTCTCTTGAACCTTGTTCCGCCATCTATTTACACAATCGCATTAGATTCGTTATGCGTTGTTTTCCTCTGCTCTTCTTGCCTTCCCGCTGTTCTGTCCTGGGAGCATCAAATTTTCCAAGCCTACTTTCCTCATTATGTGTCCTAGAAATTTCAACTAACACTAAGTGACATTTTGTTTTAGTTTTCTCTAAAACTTCCATCGTTGCTTACATGTTCAGTCAGTTGTGTTCCCAGTATCCAGGAATCGAATTTACTGCCTTTACTGTGGCCCGTCAAACTAAATGACGTTTCCGTATAGGAGACAAGTTCGAATCCCGTCGAAGGACAAATATTTTCTATGAAAATTTCTCGGACATTCAGACCGGTTAATGTTGTTTAATACTGTTTATTATAAACAGAGCATTTACTTAAATATTTGTATCTATAAAAAGAATGTATAAACATAAAAATATCTTATATATATATATATATATATATATATATATATATATATATATATATATATATATATATACATACATGATAAAATATTAATATATTATAAATTTAAGGTATGCTATAGTTATGGATTAAAGTAATCAATATCCGGGATGAGATAGAGTTTATGTAAATATAAAAGTAGACATCAAAGTCAACATTCAGAGGCAATAATCTGTTTTATGCTAAATGCAATCATCAGTCATGACAAATGCGTGTCCTCTGGATATTACCAACAATATCCCCTTTCATATATAGATATAGATATATATAGATCTACGATAATGTCTTGCTACATCTTGCTATTTTGCTTTTCCTCAGTTTCTAGGTAAACTTCTTCTGCAATTCTGGTCCCTTGAATTATCTTCCTATTACTGCATTTTCCCTTCTTTGTAAAATTATGGTGGCTTTCATCAACACCGATTTGGTTAAACATCTCGCTTTGTGCAGCCTTCTATCAAACAAGCAATATAGTTTCCGCTTCTCTAGGTCAACTGACGTTATATTAACTGTTATTAACATTACATAAGAACGGCGAATCCCAGCCTCTCGCATTAAATATCTCGAAGGTATTCAACAGAATCTAACATTCTGGTCTTTACATGCTGAAGGGCCATTTTGTTGCCGGCCGAATTTGTCACTTGATCCCGATCCTTTTTAACAATTCCTGTAAGAAAAATCGTGTTTGACGGATAGTCTTCTAGATCTTTCTACATTAATGCGTGTGTCCCACTGGACTATATCTTTGGACTGACCTTGTTTCTTATCATCAGCAATCACTTTCCCGATGTCATCAGTTTCCAACTAGGTGATTATGCTGATTACAAGACTATTTACTCCTGTCTTAAGGGTCTGATGCGTCTGATAAAATTAAAACATGCAGTTGGTCTACAAAATGTCTCTCACTTTATTGTTAGCTGGAACAAGAATTCGCTTGTAAACTTTAACGCGTCAAAAACAAAGCTAATAATTTCAGTCAACTTCGTAATCTTGCCTTTAAATGGCTGAATCGGACCTCCATGAGAGCAACCCATTACGCCTTCTTGGTCTCTTGCAACAGACATGAAGTGGAATTGTTATATTGTATCCATTGCTAGGTTTTCTGCCAGGAAATTTGGTTCACTGTACTGTGCTAGACAATTTTAATACTAGATTTCAGAGCGAGCAAAAATTAAAAGTTCATGAATAATTTTGCATTAGATATCATTGTATCTAAGTCTATTCAGTAACTGAGTTTTGAAAATAGAGTATCAGGTTTGATGTTGTATCTGTTTTTCGTGTTTCTGGCAGATTAATTTATACATCAAAATAATTCATACTTATAAATATAAAAGAACATTTTTACAATAAAACAATTCCATATATGGGAGAACTGCAGAAACCTAAGTTTAAAAGCGGGGTGGTATTTATCTGGGGACAGAGAGAAGTCTTTTACTTGAATTATTTACATTATTCGGACTGTTATGCTCATATTCATTGCCATATTCACAACGTTTCGGAAGTTGTACGCTCCGGCCTTCTTCAGTTGATTGGAATTTCGAATTGAACCCCTTATTTCGTTCACCGGGTAAGATTGTTCTAGTTCCACGTGCCATGCCTCTTCCGGATGTATCAGTTATTTCCCTTTATCTAAACTCTCCAAGATTTTGGTTCATCACTGCTGTGGCTTGTTGTTGAACTTACAACTCTGGATCTAGTCACTGGATCTAGCCAACGACTTTATCCACTGGGCCATATATCCTGAAGAAGGTCGGAGCCTACAGCGGCCGAAACGTTGTGAATATGGCAATGAAGATGCGGATAACATTCCGAATAATAATGCAAGTAATACCTCATCTCAGCGATATAGACTTATATATAGTGAGACATAAAGGCCGGAGCGTACACCGGCCGAAACGTTGTAAATATTGCAATGAAGATGAAGATAACTATCCGATTTATGTAAATAATGTAAATAGTCACAATATCCCTATCTCAAAGATATAGTCATAAATAAAAGAGTTTGAAAAAGGTGCCAGAAAACATAGCATGAAATGAAAAATCTTATTGAAATTTTTTAAAACCATATATAAGTTTTTAATGTCATTTATTAACTTTGGCCACAATAACTCATCTCAGATATATAGACAGAGAATTCTTTTTCCATAATTAATCTGGTTCTAACAATACGAAGATATGTCTGGGATTCAGTTAATGCTGGGAATCACTGCCAAGACTTCATCCAAAGAACACTGAGAAATAACAAATTTTCAATGACAAGTCTTAAGAATAATATTTGGAAGTATCAAGTTTCTAAGTTTCAGTTGCAGGCAGGAGACAACAATATCGAAGAAAACATAGCGACGAATTCTTCGAACAATAAATTAATGCGCTTCATAAAACTATTCATTTATGCTTGCTTTATTACCTTTTACATATATATATATATATATATATATATATATATATATATATATATATATATATATATATATATATATCAATTGTTCATATCCAGATTAATTTATTAAACTCTGTCATAATATGGAAGGCCAGTTTCATGAAAGAATCTCCCATTATGTGACAAACAATAGATATCGAGGCAGGGTTATAATTTGCTTTTCACAAAATTTTCGGAAATTTAATGAAATTTCCCATTTTTTTTTCTTTTTTTGTGAACACAATAAAAGACGTCAAATTTATTCAAAAGATAATTTGATGCTTATGAAATAAATGAACCAATCTTAAAATATCAATTATTTGATCGCTGATATAAGCTGCTTACATGTAACGTGCTGAAAATTAGCCATTTATTTTAGGACCATAGAAGTAAACAAAAAGGGCTTTTCAAAACGATTATAAGCTATTATAAATTATTTACATGTATTTACTGTTTCAAGATTGCATTGAGGAAAAGAATGGAGACATTTTTCTTTTGTTATCTTATATCTTCCCCGCGTTCTTAACAAATTTATTGCCATTTTTTTTTCGCTGACGTTTAATAAAATAACTTAGAAGTTAAATAGCATGATTGGAAAGTAGGTATGACAGACAGTAATTTTGGAAGGACAAATATTTTAATAAGGAGTGTCATTATATAAATAACGATGTTTACCGCTGTATATCTTAATGAAACTGATGTAATGAGTATGGATACACCTGGGTTCCCCCTCACAGTAATACGATTGGCTGGTGTCAGCCATAAATTCAGACTGATCAGGAGGTACAGGGACTACGCCTATTGACTCGCCTATTAACTACACCTATTGCCTACCACTATGACGAGGACCAGAGCATTACGGTTACCTGCTAGATTGTCAGTAATCAACAATCACTTTGCTACTTCGAACAAATATATCCCTTTCCGGGACATATCAGAAACAAACTTGACTTATTATCTCTAACCTATCTGTAATATAATGCCACTAACGTTTCATAAGAACACGAAACTATATTTATCCTTAGTTAAATAACTGTTTATACTCATCTGGACTTCCTCAAATTAATATCGGCCGGATCGAGGGTATATGGACTCGGCTCTTTCTACGAACGTTCAATCTTCTTGCAAGGATGAGAGGAATTCTATAAATCTATAAGCTCGTAGGTTGTATATTTATATAACTTCCTGTTATTCGAAGGTCATGTGCGTGTATATCCACAATACTGCCTGGTTAATTTATTTTTATTTCTCTACTCCAGGCAACGTTTGAAGACCGATTTTACAGTCAGCTATGTACCATGCGTGATACACGCTTAGGCGATCATGTATCTTTCGACGAGGCATATTTTTCTCACAGTAGGTTTCATTTCTTTCAAGGCTATAGAACCCGGTATGTTCTGCTATTTACCTATAGTTAAAAAGAAGAGGAGTCATACCATTCCAAAGAGCATTAGCACGTAAGTGAATGTAATGTATTCGACTGGAATTCGGACAATCCAATTTCTTCACCGTGCCTCCCGATTTTACACTTGGTGAATTTCAAGTCAACCTCTAGATTAATCCTTGACAATTCTAGTTTTTTTGACATTCTGAAGTGACACCGAGTACAAAATTTACTTTATTATATTTTAAGCGGAACTCAATACATATAAAAAATAAATGCACTGTTTTGCTTAAACCTATTAATGCTCAACACTCAATAATAGAATTGTGAATATTAAATTGTAATTAATAATCTATAATTAATACCGTATCTTTTATAATTATATAATTAATACGTGTTTTTATAAAATTTAAATTAGTACCTGATTTTAAGAAAATTACCAATACCATATTATATTTTAATATTTCAATATTAGATCTACTGTGATCATTTTTTCAAGTGACATTAACCGATTATCCTCATCTTCATTGCCATATTCACAACATTTGCGCCATTGTACGCTACGGACTTTTTCAGGTGATTGAAATTTCGAACCGAACTCTTTATTTCGTTCACCGGGGTAAATTGTTCTAGTTCCACGTACCATGCCTCATCCGGATGTCTCATTCACTACTGCTGTGACCTGGTAATGAACTCTCAACACTTTCGGTCTACTCACTGCATCTAATCCACGTCTTTATCCACTGAGCCTTGTTGAAGATGCCGAAACGTTGTGAATATGACGAGGAAGATGAGCATAACAATGCGAATAATGCAAATAATGTAGGTCAGCATAATACCTCATCTCAGGGATATAGACAGCTATTGAGGTTAATGTCACTTGAAAAATGCTTGTGATTTTAGATGTATATAATACACTTCTATTTAAACCCACGATTTATTATTTCGCCGGTGTATGCCGCTGAATATTAGCCGTTCTGAAATTTTCAGGGTTGTGGGTGTTATTTGCTCGTTTCCTATCTCATTTGCAAGTAATATAGAATGTCGTACTGAGATACATGGTAGAAATGTTACAGAGTTAATCCTTAATAAATGAAGTGAATACCATCTTCCACGGTTACAAACCTCATTCCATCCAGATAGAGTTGAACGATGAATAAAACTAGAAGATCAGGTCTTCCAAGGGAAAAGATTCAAAATGAACTCCAAATGTCTTAGCCAAAATCCCAATTAATAAAAGTTTTCCTGAACTGTTTTGTCCACGTGAATCTTAAAATAAATATTATTGGACATAAAATGGTTAATCTTTCGATTCTAAATACTTGTCCTTTCAGAATGTTGCTGATCCATTGTTCTTCACAATTTCCCTCCTTTGTAGACCTTAGTTATATTATTTGGCCATCCTCTACTAAATCCCTGTTCTGACAACCAATAGGCAATCTGCTTTTTCTGATTCTTTTGATTTCATTATAACTTTGTGAATTTCACATTTTATGAGCACTGTTTCTTTAACATGTACCCTACAAATTTCAACTGCCCGTTTCTCATTCTAAGTATACTTGTACTCTTTGCTTGCATTTTCTCCAAAATTTCGTCATTGTTCAAAAGTTGAGTCCATTACATTCTCAGCACGCTTCTGTAGAATCACATTTCTGTTGTTTCAAGTCTTTTCTTCATCTGTGAGGATATTGCCCAGTATTCACTGCCACATAGGGAGACTGATATTACATAAAAGTTCAGTACTCTTTTCTTTGATTCTATTGCTTCAAGTCTCTTCATCTTTGAGGATATTGTCCAGTATTCACTTCCATATATGAATCTGATATTACATAACAGTTCAATAATCGTTTCTCCGTTTATAACGACATTTTCGTGTTTCTTAATAATTTGCTAAGCTCTTGGAAAGTACCTTTTACTCTGCGAATTCGCCTTAGGATTTCGGTGTCGCACTTGCCGTCATCTGTTAAGACAATTCTTAGATATTTAATTATTTGGGCTTGCTTGATTGTTGTATCTCTAATTAGTAATTACTTCCCGTCCCTTATATATATATATATATATATATATATATATATATATATATATATTGTCATGCTAATTATCCTAATGAGGTTTCATCTTTGATACCCACTCTTTATGAATTTAACCGTGTTACTGGACTGGCTGCCACGTCGCATCATTGTACAGATGAACTGGCTAGAAGTAGCCGCAAGTTCTATAATAACGCTTTCTTCTCTCGCATTTCTCGCTAGTAGAAATATCGATGGCTTCTTGTTTTCCACTTAATTTTCATCTTCAAAAATTTAAATGCAACGTCAATCGTTATCTTCTTTCTCTTTATTTCTTGTTTTTTACTGTCCTGTCTGCATAATAATATTTTCTTTTTCTCGTATTCTCTCACTCTCAGTTACACCTTGTGTCTCAGTGGCATTATCGCCTTGTCTGGGACAAAATGATAACAATAATTTATAATTCTCGTAAGATCGGTTATTTAAGTCCGGGGAGAAGACACATTCTTGTCTTACACCTCTTTCTATTTTGGTATATTTATTGAATTCATTTTTTATCAGGAGGTCGGATGTTTTCTCGTCCTAGTACACGTTCTGGATTATTCTAATATAGTTCGTGAATATATCAAAATCACCTAGCAGTTATTTCTTTTTTGTGGTATATTTTCTCAAATGATTTTGCCTAATGTATAAAACGCAGGTATGCATCCTTTTGAATCTGTATTTCCCTTTTTCTGCCTAAAAAAGGAAAACTTTTATCTTGTTTCTTCATCTTTCTGATCATTTTCCATTATTTTATATCGTTTCATACTAATTTTTTGCCTTTTTTTCTCTCGTTGCATTTCCTATGCAAAGGAGAAAATTAATTTATACACTTATGATTTGATGACATTTGCCTTGCTACTGACAAACAATTAGATAAAATTTTACAAACCTCACACAACAAACTTTCTTTAATAATATATCAACATCGCAAACGCTGCTAATTCGATGATCACATTTCAACATTGTTAAAGGGACTGGCAAATTACACCAGATGACATTTCCCATTATGTACTATTTCTCTTTGCGTTTTTTTTAACAATCATTTTCCTTCTCTTTTGTGAGTTAAAGTTTAGGTTTGTTGCTGAAAACAAAAAGGAAAATTGCACCATAAAAAACGACGTTCTGATATCTCGAGTAGCACACCACACTTTCCCAATACTTTGTTGTTCAAGCAAATACAAAAGCTAGCAAAACGAAAATGAAAAAGAGAAAGACAAACTTAACGGAGACCTTTTAAAATAAATGCTGTTGATAGAGTATAAGAAAAAAAATAAGAAAACAACTGACTATCCAGTCGGTTACGTGACTTGAAAGCTGGTATAAAAGTGACACGTTGATTTTCTTAATTAAAATCGTTTTGTTTTATACAGTTGTATATATTTTTTTTAATTTTATTTTATCTTATTCATTTATTTTGGTCTTTGTCTGCCTAATGAGCTCTTGCTCAGGTGAGAAAAGAGACATGTATGATAGATTTCAAGCTTGATTAATCACAACTTACCTTATAAACTTCCAGTCTGTTGTCCAGACACATTATAGTTGTATATTTTTTGTTCATTTTCTCCTCGTTTCATTGTCATTCTTATTGACTTTGTTTGCTGTCTAAGGCATTAATTTCAACCAGCAGTTGAGGCCGCTAACGGCACTTCCTCTTCCGGTCACTTACCATTATTTATCGCTAACCGTTGTGAATAAAGACACTTATCATGCATGGACGCATTTAGATACACAGGAAAACATTATAAAAACAGACACAAAAAAATTATATCCTACGGTTATATGGCAAGATGAGAATATATGAGAATATATATATATATATATATATATATATATATATATATAGATAGATAGATAGATAGATAGATAGATAGATACCAGATTATATGTGTGGAAAGAAACAAATTATACATACATACATAATAGCTGGCCACTCGTATTTGAGGATACCCATCTACTAGGGCCTCTAGCCAATCCTTAATTCAAAGGCTCACTCAAGCATATTTGTGTTTGTTCAACACCCACAGAGTCCGCCTGTGGTTTATACTGCAATTATGCTGAGTACACCTTAGTTACAGTTTCTGGGAGATAGCGTGTTATCTAACGTGATGAACAATCTGAACAAGGCCAGCAGACTCAAACCCTCGGTCACAATGACTTGTGACTTCGTGCTGACACACCTATTGACGGTCCCCAAAGTCTTCCGTCTACCAAATTTTACTCACAAGACTTGGATCAACCCGTGGTATGGTTTTCTGGGACTAAATATACATACATACATACAAACATATGCATATATGAATGCTCTAGCTTACATAGATATTTTTAAATAAATTTTAATCTATAAATCAACCATCCACCTTTACATTGCATTGAATATTGCTGTCATATATGGTCTAGTGTTCCCGCTGTACGTCTCGAGGTTCTTGACAAAATCCAGAGACGAATTTGCAAGCTGATAGGTCCTGATCTGGCATCTAGTCTACAATCGCTATCGCACAGACGTGCCGTGGCCTGACTCTGTCTCTTCTACAAATATTTTCACGGTTACTGTACCGACGAACTAATTTCGCTGGTTTTAAGACTATATGAATTTAAACGAGCTATCAGACTGGAATCTCGGTCCCACCCGTGTCAAAAGGTTTAAATGTAATCGTCTCTTCTCCACAAGCAGATTCTTCTCCAGCACTTCCAGTCTGTGGAATTACCTTCCCCTTATTTGCTTCTCCAATAAATAATATAATATAATCTTCAAATATTCAAGTGTAATGTCAATCGACATCTGACAACCTGAACTTGTTCCACGTCCTTCTCTGTATCCTTTTCACAAACACGCCTCTTTACTCTTGTTCTCAATCCTCTGTAACCCCAAGTGGCACTTTTGCCTTGCATAGAGTGAATTGCCTTAAAAAATACACAGAAATATATTATTCTTTATTGGTTCACCACGCTTAGCAATTTTTCAAAATGGTTGCCTGTTTATTTTGAACGCTTTTTCAAAAATACTTAAATGTCTATATATTTTGGACATATGAAAATAGAATTATTCATGCAAAGAAATATACATAAAGTGATAAAAATATTTGCAGGCAAGTTAGAAACAAACAATCGTCTCCCAGTTTCTTATATAAGTAAAAATCAACAAAAATAAAATATGAATTATATATAACTTATATATTATACATTTTTATTGTTTTTCTCTTGCAGAAACTGAATCACATAGAGCGCTTTGTCACTCTATAAAAGTTGGTTTTGTGCCAGACTAAACTAAGTTCAATAAATATCTATGTATTACATAGAGTAGATTTCAACTAGTTATTTTATTTGAGTAATTGCAAATGTAAAATGTGCTAAGCGCAATCAAAATTATACGCCATGTCCTAATTTCTATATTTTATTAAAAAAAAATTCTGTTCGATATTGATTTGCTAAACTCTCTTTGAGATTCGGAGATGAATCATTATCACTCATCTATAAACATCTAGTCCCATTCTTGTCAATTTTATTGCTACAGTTTGGCATTTGCCTTCTTCTGACTTCCAAGGAAATTAACGTTTCTCTAATATTTAATCTTTATTTATGTCTTTTTCAATTCCATATTGTCTGTAAAGACTTTTCTTTTTTTTTTTTTGAAATGTTAATTGTCTAGTTGTTCAGATTAACAATCTAGTCTTTCTTGTTTTTGACTACTGAAAAAAGAACTCAGTCTAAAGATAGCGATTAGGATAAGAGGGATTAGTAGGTTAATCTGGGCAGTTTGTGAATTATTAAGTTGGTGCAAAAATAATGACGTAATAATGTCGTTTTTTGACGTATTTTTTAACGTCAAAAGACGACATTATTACGTCATTATTTTTGCACCAACCTAATATTTGTATAATATGTCAAATGTATTTGGATCATTTTTGTTTGTAATATCTTCGTCTTTTTTTATGACTGAGAGACATCTCATTTTATGAATGAAAGACAACATATTTTATGAATGAAAGACAACATATTTTATGAATGAAAAACAACATATTTTATGAACGAGACATCTCTCTTGCAACGTAGCGCTAAGTGGCAGTACCATTCTTATTACAAGATGGCGGATTGTTATAAGATGTTTACAAAACGAAAACATGAAAAGACCAAATCCACGAAAGGAAGAATTCAATAATACTAACTGGAAAATATATCATAAAATCTCATATATGAAAACCTAATGTCTTAACAACATATGACGCCATTTTGTCTTACAGTACATAAATAAATTACATTTGGAATGGGTATTAATTAGAGGATTAGTTTCTTTTCTGATGTTACTAATTTATGAACCGATCTTTCAGGAATTTTATATACTTATATAATAATTAGAAAAAAATATGTTTAAAATACATAAGAAATCTTAATAATAAAAAAAAAGGTTTTAACATAATTTTATGTCATTTTAGCACTGTGGGTAAACTAGGATCTATATAAGATTCTAGAGAAGATAAACTGAGGGGCCGTTTTTTTTATGTTATTAAGTAACAAACTGACCTCTCCAAAATACTGCATAATAGCAATTAGAAAATATATACAGGGCGTCCCAAAAGATTTGACATCATTTTAAAAGGAATTACCTTGAAAACTACAAAGCCTGGCTCAATCAAACTGAACAGTATATGTGTTGAAAATCATAACTTTATTCAGGGACCGATTTCATAAGTGTTCAATATGTACACCTCCTGCGACACGGCACACATCAAGTCGGTAGTTAAACTCTTGCCAAACATGCTGTAGCATGTCTCCGGTTATCTAGTGCGGAAGTGATTCCCTGTTTGCGTTCATCAATGCTAGCAGGAAGAGGAGGGACATAGACGTTGTATTGAAGGCACGCTGCACAGTCGTGGTTGACTGTGTTCGAGCATATTCCAAGATGTAGAATGACTTCTCTTTGGGAGTGAACGGCATGGCTCAAATTAAAAACAGAACAAAAATAAAACATTAAATATAAAATCTTGATCTGTTCCTATATATTCTGTGAAAATCTGAGGTTATTTCAACAAGAATTGCCAAAATTGGCCTGCGAAATGATGTCAATTTGGGGGCACCCCGTATTTTCAAAATCGTACATGAAAATCTAATAATAACAGTGTACGGTGCGTAAAACATGAATAAACTATTAGATTAATAAAATCAAAAATTAAAATTACAAATCGAAAATGTGAGCAACAATTAAATTCTAGAGACAATGGAAAGAAAAAGGACACTTCTACTTAACATCAGAAAGAGACAGTTGAAATTTTGTAGGGGATATAATGAGGAAAGAGGAGTTGGAAAATTTGATATTCACATGGCAGTTTCAATGTAAGTGAGAAAGAGAAAAGCAACGCATAACCTACTTGGCAAACTAAATAGATCGATGACGGAAGCAGAGTTTGAGAGAGATGGAGAAAAAATTATAAAGATTTAGAAAAGGCAAGAAATTGTGAATAGCCATGACCGCCAACGTCCTGAAGAGACAGGAAACACAGAAGTAGATTAAGCACCTTGCAAGCTTAGCTTTTTGAAAATATTTTTCACCCAATACAAGACCT
>OZ010579.1:131356516-131376516 GCA_963932145.1 Acanthosepion lycidas | reverse complement strand
TGAATAAACTAAGCAATAGGAAAAACGAAAGACGTCTTCGAGAATCTATGCAATAAGAATAACGGCACAAGCCTTCGTGAAACTAAGCAATAAAAATAACTAAATACGCATTAGTGAAACTATTCAATAGGAATAAAGAAATATGTCTTCGAGAAACTAAGCAATAGAAATAACGAAACGTTTTTTTCCAGAAACTAAGCAATATGCTTAACGAAAGGCGTCTACGAGGAACTACGCAATGAAAATAATGAGAAAAATCTTTATGAAACTAAGAACTAGGAATAACGAAAGACGTCTTGGTGAATCTAAGCAATTGGCATAATAAAAGGTGTCTTCAGGAATCTAAGCAATAGGTATTACGAAAGACGACTTCGAGAAACTAAGCAATAGGAATAACGGAAGACTACTTCGTGAATCTAAGCTATAGGAATAAAGAAAGACGTCTTCAAGAATCTATCAACAGAAAAAACGAAAGACGTTTTCGCAAATCTAAACAATAGGAATAACGAATTACGTTTTCGAGAAATTAAACAATAAGAATGACGTAAGACGTCTTCGTGAAACTAAACAGTATGAATGACGAAAGACGTTTTCGGGAAACTAAGCAATAAGAATGATGAAAGAGGTCTTCGTGAAACTAAGCAATAGGAATGATAAAAGACGTCTTCGGTAAAATAATTAATAGTAATATCCATGGATTTCTTCGAGAAACTAAGCCAATTACTAAAACATATATTTTTTTTTTAGAAATAACCCCCAAAAAGGAATTCTCAACTGCTGCATAATATTTATATAACAGTATTTTTTAATAATTTCGCCTCATGCAAGTAGTAATGCCACTCAAATGCATGGCTTTCTGACAGTGAAAGTAAAAAAGATAAAAGTTAGTCAGGAGAAAAAACAATAAAATAACAGGTTCCTAAGACATAGAAGATGCCGAAAGCTTTTGCATTTAAATTTTGGATGATATTAGTTGACACGGAAGCAATAGACAGATATTGGCTCACAACTCTTTGGGTCTAGTCACTGGATCTAATTAATGTCTTTATCCATTGGGCCATGTGTCCAAAAAGCTGTGAGTTCAATACTAGGCTACAACAGTGGTGAACCAAAAGAGTGGAGTTAAAGAGAAATTACTGAGACATCCTGAAGAGGCATGGCACGTGAAACTAAAACAATCTACCTCAGTGGACGAAATAAAGGGTTCCGTTCGAAATTCCAATCACCTGAAGAAGGCCGGACTATACAACGGCTGAAACCTTGCGAATATGGCAGTGAAGATGAGGATAACAGTCCGAATAATGTAAATAATGCAAGTAAAGACACCCTTATCAACCTAATTTCCGTCATTATTAATGAACTTATTTCACCAGTGAATACTAATCACTTTGAATATTATACAATGAGAATGTTAGTTAAAAACCTTTGGAATTATCATTTCATTTTCGTTCACGTGCCGTAGATTAGGGAAGTATTAAAGGCCAGTTCGCAGATGGTCAGTTGCGGGATGAGATTCATGGCATTCCACTTTATAAATCAAGAATTTAAAAAAATAGAAATAATACTAAGACGGATAAAAGCGAGCAGTCATCTAATATATAAAGATCAAAATATTGACGGAAGGTTCCACTTTAAATGAAGAAAATTAAATAAACATATGTTATTTTTTTTTTTCTTTCATTCATTCAAAATCTGGAGATCGATATAAATAGACAATTATTTTCTCGAGTTATTTTATAACTATTTATTTGTTCAAATAAAGTCACATTCACGCCTGAAATACGTAACTAACTGAGCATTTCAATCACAACTTGGAGTAAATGGATGCAAGGCGTACTCAATATTTTAATGGTATAAATAATCTAAGAAACATTATAAATTAACATGACATACTATAGAAAGAAATAAACAACTAAACAAGTTGAACCGGTTTAATTATACCCATTTCATGAATACCATTTCAAGTCAAATAACGAAATAGTTTTGTGGCGTATTGGAATAGTGAAAATAACTTAGCTCACCCAGTGTCGAGGATCCTTGCTAGTATATAATAATGTAAAGTTTTTGTTTTTTTTTTCAGTATGTTTACTCGTATTTTTAAACATATATTTCATCAAGCAGATATTGAAAATGAAAAAGTGAATTTCGGCAGTGTTCGAACGCTCGAACTTAAGGTAATCAGAAAAAATAACAGATCCATTACCCCAGTCTTCTGCGGTCTGAGTAGTCTCGTAAAATGACTAAAGTCAGACAGCGAATATAGACACTATATGCATCCTTGGCTGAGGATAGGTTAGTGGAAGAGCGATCATAGAAGGACCAATATTTATATAAATCATCCTGTCATTTTTTACGGGTATTATGTGAGTAAAATAATAAAAAAAATCTGATTGCTTTTATTTTTATTAAGACACGTCTGTCAGTAGACATTCGTTCACACCTGAATTGGCAGGGATTTGTGCTGAGATGTTGGTTTTTACAAGTGCGCACATATCGCCACTCGATCTGGGTTTAAACGAATGCAGTAGCGCGTACCTAATGCACTTGCGTGACGACGGGTGCGCAGCGGAAAACACCGGCGCACATTCGTTGCATTCTAAGATGAAAAGAGAAGAAAAAGGCGACACGAAAAAAGACAGGTTCGACGACAAAATCGGGAGGAGAATGCGCGCTGTGTTCACGGCAAACAACATTTACTGAAACTTAATTGCTTTAAATGACTTGTCATTTCAGAGAATTATTTTATTTCACTTCAGATCCTCTGTTTCAATATTATTTATTTACTTTAATAATTTTCCATATCAGTAACTGCCGGTATCTTCATACATATTTGTTTGTAGGTCTTTACTAGATAATGTGTATACCTATTTAACTAGCTATATATATTACTCAACTATCTATCTACGTACAGTTATGCATAAACATATCTATCTATGTATCTATCTATGTATCTATATATATATATATATATATATATATATATATATATATATATATATATATATAAATATATATATATATATATATATATATACGCACGCATACACACAAGATAGGATTGGTGTATACGGAATAAATTCCAATAAAGAAAAAAATATTCTTAAAAGAGTGCTCAATACATAGTCGAGAAAATATAATTTATTCCAAAATTATAACATAAATATGCTATAAAATCACTACAAAAATAGCCATTTTGTTTCAACAATTCTGGTGTCTTATCAAGTGATGGTTTTGAATATAGGATAAAGAGTTTTAAAAGGTCCAAATCAATAAAACACCCCTCGCTAGGGGAAACGCTGTTATATAAGCTGCAATGACCAATCAAAATACAAGTATATGAGAATTAAAAAAACTTGACATCGAACCTTGGTTAGGTTGATATATTTATTTTTTTATTTCTATGTGTGTGCATATATGCATATGCGTATATGTGTATGCATATGTGTATGTATGTATATGAGTGTATATAGGTGTGTATATATATATATATGTGTGTGTGTGTGTGTACATGTGTATATATGTGCGTAGGTATATTTATGTTTGTTTCTATTTGTAGTGATGAATGTGTGTTCACATACGTATATATGTATTTTTTTTACATATTGTTGTATATTTATACTCGTGTATCTGTACTCATGTATATGTACTCATGTATATGTACTCATGGATATGTACTCATGGATATGTACTCATGTATATGTAAGTATATATGAAAGATTTATATGTATTTGTGTGTTCATGAGTTTTCTTTTTCATATATTAGTTTTATTTGGTTGGTAGATTTTGCCAGCACATTTCAATTTGGTGTTTCTTTATGTATGTGTATGCGTATATATTTATTTTTCTATCCATTTCAATATATTTTACTGCCTTTTTTCTTTATGCTGTTCATTGACGAATATTTGTTTTTCTTTTCTACGCTTATTAAATTTTATCTATTGAACCATTTTTATCTATATATATAGATCTTTGCCCATGTAAATTATAATAGAATGTTTGAATTCGTTTAATAAGACTTTCAAATTTGAATATCGGTTGGTGTGTATATATGTGCGTCTTTATTAATGTATGTGTGTATGATCGCTTATATATGCCTTTCATTGTATGTATATGTTGTCCTTTTATTTGTTTTTTTCAAGGGTCGTGGACATCTATTTCCTGTTTCGTTCGTGTTTATATAAATGTGTCTACATGTTTGTGCATTATAATCTGATTGTGTATGTAGCGTCTTTTACAAGATGTCACCCTCCTCAACCCATATCATCACTTCAAATATATCTAAGCTGTAACAAAGCTTAGCACAACATTAGATTTTAACGTTTATTCTAACTGAATTTTTGGCCTTTCAATTAAAACAAAATAAATAAGAAAAAATGTATTTTTTCCTTAGTTTCTTCTTTAAAAAATATTATAATATTGTAAACTTAATACAGATTAAATTTAAAATTGGAGATTTTTTATTTTCAATTTTATAGTAAAATTTAACACTTCATTAGCTATTGATTTGGGAAATATTATATATTTATACGATATATATATATATATATATATATATATATATATATATATATATATATGTATATATATATATATATATATATATATGTATATATATATATATATATGTATATATATATATATATATATGTATATATATATATATATATGTATATATATATATATATATGTATATATATATATGTATATATGTATATATATATATATATATATGTATATATGTATATATATATGTATATATATATATATATATGTACATATATATATATATGTACATATATATATATATACATATATATATATATATATATACATATATATATATATATATATATATATATATATATATATATATATATATACACGTTTCATTAAATAATATAGACAAGTGTTTTCTATTTATTTTATGTAAATTTTTTTCGTAACTTCTGATAAGTTTAATAACATTATCGTTGAAAGAAGAAAGAAATTCACAATACTGATCCATATTTTTTTAATACAATCTAAGCTTTCGGCTTACTTTAGCCATTATCAAAGATGTCAATTACAACATATTAAACAATATACGGACACGACAGTGATGATAATCTGTCAATGTTTACATAGATTTCTAAGCAACGATAAATACGCTAGAAGCGAAAATCGCACCGCATCTCATGACGTCACACATGACCACACGAGAGTGAATTGGAGAAGTATGAATCGAAAGCCGTTGGTCTAAACCAATGGCTTCTGTTACCAATTATAGACATTTAAGAATATTTGTAGAGATGCCATAATTGATTTTGTTTAGGTTGGGTTTCAACTGTTTGATGTATAATGTTTCAAGGATTTTTAGTTTTTGTCTTATTAATAAGTGTCTGTTTTATATTCTTTAGTTCACTGTAAAAAATCTGTTTTGTGGAGGAATTAGTTTCTGCACGATGTATTAGATTCTTTTTAATTGCTATTTTGTAGTAATATGGGCATTCGCTCTTGTAGTTAAGTGTACATGAATTTATGCTTGTAGGTTTTTTGTATGGCGAAATAGTAAATTTGTTATTATTTGTGTTTATCAATATGTCAAGGAAGGGGATTTTATTATTAGTATTGAGTTCATATGTGAATTTAAGGACAGAATTATTTTCGAAACGATTTGAAGTTGAATTATTTCATCTGTATTTTTAACTAACATAAGAATATCATCAATGATATAAAGAATCTAATACATAAAATAAATAGACAACACTTGTCTATTTTATTTAATGAAACGTGTATGAATGAAAAGATGCTGCCTAAATACACACAATATATATATATATATATATATATATATATATATATATATATATATATATATATATATATATATATATATACCACTGTCAGTTTAGATATTTGGGAAAGAGGTTGGCACCATGCATGGCATCCATATATTAGGTTGGTGCAAAAATAATATCGTTTTTTGACGTATTTTTTAACGTCAAAAAACTATATTATTTTTGCACCAACCTAATATAAGTCATGACCTGATGAAGCTATTATGATGTTTTGGTTTCGTAGCTATTTACGGTGTTGGATGAAACTACCTCTGACACAGCCTATTCTCTGTTCAATTTCTTTTAGTTGATTCATGCGCCAAGGTATGTGAAATGTTTAGCATTTACTAATTCCACATCCTGAATTTTATGATATGTCATCACTGTTTTCTTTCAAATTACAGATCATAGTTTCTTTTTTGGAAATGTTTTTCTTGAGTCCTAAATGAATAATGCTGATTTTCTGTTCAAGAAGATAATGTCATTGATAATGAGCTAATTTCGCAGATCTTTTCACAATCATTTGTTTCTGTGTCAGCCTAAGCTATGCTCGATATTAACGAAAAAGATCGACAGGAATGGTTTCATGAAAACAAAAAAGACATGAGTACTAAGTATGTAGAATTAATGAAAGAATAACACAACTTAGACTCAATAATGATGGCCAGAGAAGACATCAAAGGCAAACAATCAAGATGATGACAGCCATTCAAATATTCCATGGAATAAAGAAAAAGTACTAATTTTCGAATTTTATACAACAATAATAAATATATGCAAGACAACTCTACTTTAAAATGTAGGTCCAATCGAGGCAGATAGTTTTGCTTAATGTCCAGTTCCCAATCCTCTTAGGTCTGTTGAACAGGAGTAAAGATTTATTTCTTTTTTACCCCTTTAGTATTAGGTTTCCAGTTCCTTCTAAAGTACAGCCTTTCATCTTACTGGTACTATCTACTTACTTAGGCTGAATCGATTAAAACATGGTATAATGTTTCTCTTCGATTTACATTTGGTTATACAAGATATTATTATATTATATTATATTATATTATATTATTCATATCATTTTTCTTTATTCTGTCTAACTTCCATATATTTCCTCTTTCGTATATTTAAAGGAAGAGAGCAACCAAGCTTCTAAAAATAAAGCTTGAAAACTTGTAAAATAGGAAGAGAATCAGTCGTGGCTTATAATATGTAGCGTGAGAGTGGTCCTCTAACCACGATGCCATAACATTAAAGAATAAAATGGCTGCTGGATCACTACACCTACTATGTTCAAATCGTCTGCTCGAAAGACCAAGCATAGATGCCCATTGCGTATGTGAGATACCGATCATAAATGGATGGACGATAAATTTGAGATTCCAGAACATTACACTCAAAATGGCTACGCTAATTAAATGCACGGGTAGTTTTATAGGGCGTAAAACAAAGAATGTGTCCGATATCTCATAGGTAGAGGCACTGGATTTGACCAATAGGAAAAGGAGAGCATATGCTTCCCTCAGAATAAAGTACGATATTTCAAAATATAAACGGCAGAAAAGGAAGGTCGGAGAATATAGCGGCTGAAAGGCTTTCATAAAAATAAACAACCAAAATGAGAAAAGTAATCTAAAGCTGTAGATGCACAAATAACAAATGAGACATATGTAAATGTCGGAGCATTTCTTGGTTAAGGACCATATGAAAACTAAACTACAGTTTTGATACGTCTAATAAAAGGTGTTTTATTAAGACAGATTATATATAAGGGCGTTTCATTAAGACGGATCAAAGTCAGCAGTAAATGAATCAGTGTTATTGGTGAAAATTTAGCTATTTCTCTATTAGATCATATTATTTAAGTCATGGCAATTATGTGCGAAACATAATATTGCCCAAACGTCCGCCAAATCCGAAAGAAAAAGAAGAAAAAAAATCATTAAACGCTTAAACTTAATTCACATTTAAAATTGGTCCAATTTATTGGAACACCTTTTATATTTCGTTAAGCAATGAAATTGGCAACATTGAAGGATATGAGGAGAAAATGAAAGATTAGCAACGGTAAACAATGGCGAAAATGTGCGGCAAATGTAAAAGTAGTTAGAGTTGAGACTTTGAAAGCAAAATAAGAAACAATTACAAGAAAAGGAAGTAAGGAAGAGAAATAAATAAGGAAAAATAGTATTACGCACATTAACAGGAGGAAGGCCGCTTGAGTCAATCCAAATTATACCATTTTTACACGGTGAAAGTTATTGATTTAACGAATTTTTCGCCCAGGACGAAAGCTTTGCACTTGTCTGACTTTGTTTATACATAAAGTGAATAAAGCGTGAGATGTATGTTGCTGGTGGTGTAGCGGGGACAGAGAGATAGAAAGAAGGAGGCGATAAACAATGAGAGAGAGAGTAAGACAGAGTAATATGTAGACGGGGAAAGAGAAAGAAAAAATAATAAAGAGAGATAGGAACAGAAAAGAAGCAAGGAAATACAGATAGAAAGAATGAGAAACAGACATGCAGAGAGAGTAAGACACGGAGAGAGAGACAATTGAGGACAAGGTGGTATTTTGCCTTTAAAGAAGACGCACTCGATTAGATTTATTTCGTCTACCGGTTTGCGTACTCAAAAGAACTTAATAAAGATAATATAACCTCCAGCAGGATTCGAAACTGCGCCTCCCTTACTGTTTAAAATAAACGAGGCGTCTACTCAAATATGGGTATCCACTAAATATAACGTTTGAAGTAATAAAACCATAAAAAATTAAAAAGCATTAATTCTTTAGAAATTGATTTGTTTACGTTTCGGATACGAAACTGAGCAGTTGTGTGTTTCGAGAAAAATTTGAATGAGTAAATGTACTTGAAGGGAAAAATAAAACCTAGTTATGCACATACACACACAAACACATACACCTACACACACGCACACACACAAACATATATGTGTATATATATATATATATATATATATATATATATATATGTATATATATATATATACATATATATATATATATATGAACAGGAAAGAACTATGCGAGGAGAGAAAAGTATGAAACATTATATATATATATATATATATATATATATATATATATATATATATATATATATAAAACAACCAGGAGAGGTAACACAGTTTCGGTGGCTAAAGTGGTACTGCCACCCTTGGCGCCACCAGCAGCTTTTGACACCGTATTGTTTTTCCCTGTAGAAGTGTCGGCCTTTGCAATTTTCTTTTAACTGGTTACAAGGGTTTTCTTCCTTTAGTCGTCTACCGCGAACTGGCATTCAACAAACCACTTGACCAATTCCTTTTTGGTTGTCACGCCTTTCCTTGACCCCGGGAGTGGCTTAGGCATATATTCATTCGATATGAGTACTTCATTGTAAGTTTTCTATTTACATAGCCAGGTGTGACAATTTCCCCTCAAGCACGCAGACCAAACCCATTCCGAAATCCGAAACAATGCAAGCCGAATTTACTTATTCCCACAACAATTAACCTAATTTTACTACAAACATTAACTCCCAACATTTACAAATTATCAACTTAATTCTTTAATCAGTGAAGGCAAATGGACACACGACTCTTAAATTAAGAAAATGAATTCAACACTCTGTTACAAAGATTAAAAAACACAATCATTTGTCAGTTAATTAAAATTAACACATTAATTCTAAACTTAAAATATTGTAATGCCCACAAAACCATACACACAAATATTTTCAACTCATTAACAGTACACAGAAATCAAAGTTGAACTGCCCTATCACAAAAGGCCACCATTGTTTCTTTTCAGGACAATATTCCATTGCGTTTACCCACGCGAATTCAGGCCTGCGTGGGGCCACAGACTGCCTGACATACAACATTACGGCGTGCCAATCAAAATCAACAAATTTTTAGAATATGGTTCTAAATCTTTGTAAAAATACAAAACAAAATAGCAAAAATCTCTAAAACGTTTCATCTAAATTGATATTGTCGCACAAGTGTATATGCGTGAGTGTGGGTGTTCACTGTGTCATTTCTTTCTTTCTTTTCCCTATTCGTCCTTTTCTCATTGTCTGTCCATCAAACCCTCTCCGTTTACGGATTTTTACTTCTTTTTTCACATGTTCTCATTATTATTTCCAATTTTGGTATGTTGCTGAGATATGTATATGTGTCTGTGTGTGTGAGCAATAGAACATAGTACTTATAGGTTTTTTTTTTCTGTCCTTATGTCATGAGTACTTTTTTTTCATATTCTCTTTTTTGAATCCTTAGTCCGAAAATCCTCTCCGAACTTTTCCATGTTGTGTTGTAGCCCTCATTCTGCGCTCCCCCGACCTATGATGGGAGACCCTGGTCACTGCGCCAAACTAATCAGTTGTATGGATTCTTAGTGGAGGTTTTGTCTTGGGCGACGGCATCAATTCGTTGCCTTCTTTCACAGCCAATGCTCGCCAGTTATTTCGGATCGGAGATTTTAAAAAAAAGCATCAATAACGAGAATTTTAACTTATTTTTATTAAAGTCGGCGTATACATTTCTACCTATCCAGTGGATTTGCTCTCCCCCACCACAACTGCGGAGACGTTTCCAGACACGAAAGAAACACGTCTATGTTGTTTGACGGTTAAGATTCGACTAATCGAAAAAAACATTTCTCTGTAATCCCCACGTTAGTTCAGTCAACCAAAATCGAATTCATTTATGTCTTGTATCCGTTCTCTAAGGTCAAACTGATCATAAATACACTTCTCTAAAAAATAATAGTCTGCTAAAATATTATTTAACAGTTCCCCATCACTGTGTAACCGTTTCAGGCACGAAAGAGAACATGTCTACATTGCTTAACAGTTACAACTCGACTCACAGAAAAACTTTTCTTTATATATCCTTCCTGCGCCAACCAAAATCGACTTCCTTATTATGTATTTCATCTGACCTCGAAGGTCTACCTCCGGAAGTCTGAAACAAGATAAACTACCATTAAATAGTAATAGTCTGATAAACTATTATTTAACATTATCAATGACGTAGAATGGAATGTAAACAGATATTTTTCACGTGGGAAGTAGCATTCTGTTGCGAGCATGGTTTTAATTAACTTTGTTTATTTTGGATCTTGACCAGATCCAACTCGATGCCTGTTGAACTGTGGTCTGAAGACGACGTAAAGCACTCTTCAGGCACCGGCCAGTGACGCCTAACTTCAAATGGAAGGAAAGGATTGACCGTACAACGAATCGACGTCACCCGACGTCAATAGGTAGCACGTGGCATGTCCACCTCTTTTCTATATAGTCGGCTCGCAGTGATTCGTAGCGGGTTTTTTTCTTTCATCTGCCTATCAATTGTTCTCCTCTCACGGAACCGCCAATTCTACTCAGAGGACAGAGGTCTTTGAATAAAACAACGCTACAATATCAGGGTGCGCATTTGTCTGAATGTTTAATATAATGGTTACCGAGCAGGAAGTCCGTCATACGATATATGGTACATATTTTACTCTCTGCATTCAAGAGGGTGATGGGGCAGAAATTTGCAATGTCTTTTGCATTCTTATCCCTAAGTAACCAAATACCATTCGCCAGGTACCATTCTTGTGGTACAATATCCTGTTCTCGCTGGAGGAGGATGGTGAATTACATGAGGACGTTTGGACAATTCTTATATATCTTACACACACACAAACACACACACACACACACACACACATATAAATATATATATATATACATACATACATATATATATATATACATACATACATATATATACATACATATATATACATATATATATATATATATATATATATATATATATATATATATATATATATATAAACATATTTGAACAGACAAAATTAGAAAGAGAGAGAAACAGAAAAAAAAGAGGTGAGGAAAGATATAAAAATAGACACCGACAGATGAGAGTCTGTTTCATGCAAGACCACAATCTTCAGGCTACGTGTGTTGAATTTTGGTTCGACTATTTAAATATGCTGGGCAGTGCTGCATTATGGGTAGTAAGCTCTATTGTATTATCCTAATATTTATTTAGTAGAAAATAACTGTTAAGCTTTAAATAATTCTAGGGACTATTGAATAGGTATCAGTGTGCATTTGAATACAGTTATATGTAGCTTGTGTTTTTTTCCTCGGTTTTCTTTGGTTATCTTATTTGATTAGTTTAAAGAATTGGCTTTGTCTAAGGTATGTTGCAATATCTGTATTATATATATTCTGCTTGTATATTATTTTTCATGGTGATATTTTGCAAGTTGTTTGTTAGTAATTTTCCATTTTTCTCATATATGTTTCAAAAGCATTGTACTATTCGCATATTTACTATTTGAAAAAGATTTTTGTGTGTAGTTTCTCTGTTTCCATGGTCTAGCAATTACGCCTATGTATATTTTTCTTCGTTATCTGCTAATTTTACAGTGGGTTGATATACTGTGGTACAAATTTTTGCTATATAATGAGATTCGTTCTTTACTCTGCATTTACAAGAGATTTCTTGGTTATTTTACTGTGGGCGGTATGTTGAACCATATAACGTTTTGCTTTGTTAACGTTTTCTGTGCTATGTGATCATGCGTTGCTGAAAATCCACTCTCTTTTAGACTTGTTTCATCATATATATATATATATATATATATATATATATATATATATATATATATTGGTGTGGGGTTCGTTGAAGATGCTTTCATTCAAAGAATTCTCTGAGAACATGCGGTTAATTGATTGTAGGATCTGCTGGATCATTTTTGACAGGTGTTTGGAAGATATGTGTATGTAAAGTGGTTTGTCGACAGGATTTCTATATGGTTTATATGTTTCTATTTCTTAGGTGGAATATGACATCTAGAAAATCTACGTCAGTTATGTTAGTTTTTATGTCTTTGCCGAATCCTAGAATTTTATAAATTGTTTATGATTATTTCTCTGATTTTGTTTGATTTTTGTCTGTTGCAATTTCTTAAGGTTATGAGGTCATTATCTCTTTACAGGTCTATACCACTTTTATCGATTATTTTACTTATAAGCTAGCAGGTTTCTGCACCATCAAAGCTTTCCATTGTCCCTTCATTCTTTAACCACTTTTGTCTACAAGGATGAAATTAGGAGTAAACCAGTATAAAAACACAAAAAAAAAACAACTATGGATTGGTTATAAACATAATTGCGAATTTATACAACTAGATATAAGTCTCTGTACGGGCCTATATTATTTTTATCGATTATTTTAATTAGTCATGTAGGTAGTGAATGTATATATATAAGGTCGCTAGACTCTGAAACATCAAAACTTCCGATTGAAGAAGTTAAAAAAGAAGTAAAGAAAATGGAAACGCGGAAAGTATCGAAAGAGAAGTGAGGATGGATGGATGAATAAATGGATGCGTAGAAGGTGAGAGGATATGAATGAAGTAAAAAGAAATCAAGGAAGGAAGAAAGGAAGGAAGGAAGGAAATTGGGGACGTTGGAGAATAGCTGGTTGGGGTGGGGGGGAGAGAAACAAACGAACGAAGAAAATGAACGAAATAGAAAGAATGCAAAGAACCGAATGTGGGAGAAAATTTAAAATTGGAAAGTAAGGAAGAATTAATTAAGATAAAGAAGGAAGAAACGTAAAAAGGAAATGATGGAGAATAATAAGAGGAAGGAAGGAAGGAAGGAAGGAAGGAAGGAAGGAAGGAAGGAAGGAAGGAAAGGAAAGAAGGATGGGAGAAGGAGGAAGGAAGGAGGAAGGAAGGAAAGGGAGGAAGGAGGAAAGAAGGAAAGAGACAGGGGAAGGAAGGAAGGAAGGAAGGAAGGAAGGAAGGAAGGAAGGAAGGAAGGAAAGGAAAGAAGGAGGGGAGAAGGAGGAAGGAAGGAGGAAGGAAGGAAGGAAGGAAGGAAAGGGAGGAAGGAGGAAAGAAGGAAAGAGAGAGGGGAAGGAAGGAAGGAAGGAAGGAAGGAAGGAAAGGAAAGAAGGAGGGGAGAAGGAGGAAGGAAGGAGGAAGGAAGGAAGGAAGGAAGGAAGGAAGGAAGGAAGGAAGGAAAGGGAGGAAGGAGGAAAGAAGGAAAGAGAGAGGGGAAGGAAGGAAGGAAGGAAGGAAGGAAGGAAAGGAAAGAAGGAGGGGAGAAGGAGGAAGGAAGGAGGAAGGAAGGAAGGAAGGAAGGAAGGAAGGAAGGAAAGGGAGGAAGGAGGAAAGAAGGAAAGAGAGAGGGGAAGGAAGGAAGGAAGGAAGGAAGGAAAGGAAACAAGGAGGGGAGAAGGAGGAAGGAAGGAGGAAGGAAGGAAGGAAGGAAGGAAGGAAAGGGAGGAAGGAGGAAAGAAGGAAAGAGAGAGGGGAAGGAAGGAAGGAAAGGGAGGAAGGAGGAAAGAAGGAAAGAGAGAGGGGAAGGAAGGAAGGAAGGAAGGAAAGGAAAGAAGGAGGGGAGAAGGAGGAAGGAAGGAGGAAGGAAGGAAGGAAGGAAGGAAGGAAAGGGAGGAAGGAGGAAAGAAGGAAAGAGAGAGGGGAAGGAAGGAAGGAAGGGAGAGAAGGAAGGAAGGAAGGGAGGAAGGAGAGAGAGGAAGGAAGGAAGGAGAGAGAGGAAGGAAGGAAGGAAGGAAGGAAGGGAGGAAGGAAGGAAGGAAAGGGAGGAAGGAAACAATGAAATGAGGGAGAATGATAGGAAGATAGAATAAAAGAAGTAACGTAAAGATGAGAGGAAAAGAGAATGAAAGCAAAGGAAAGAGAAAGAAAGAAATTAGGTAGAAACGGAGGTAATTATGAAAGCGGGAAAAGGTAACAAGTGGTTAAGAAATATAAAAAGAAGAAAAGGGAAAAGAGATTTGCAAGGAATGAAACAATGAAAGGAATAAAGAGAGAAAAAGAGGACAAAAAAGGGTCGAAGAAGGAAGGGAAAATAGAGAAAGAAAAACAGAAATTAGAAAAAAATAAAATTTATCGGGGAAAAATGAAGAAAAGAAATGAGAAAGACGAAAAGCAATGTATTTCAATTTGTTGCCTTAATATCTTTATCAAATTCGACGTGAATCGAACAGCTGTTGTGTAAGGAGTCGAATGCTTTTGTCTTTTTAGTGATATCGAAAAATGCCAAGCATTGATAAGACAAGTCCTACGTGTATACATACAACCGAAATAGGAAGACATGTATGAATAATGTAGTGAAACCACGGAAATAATCAGCCTTATACTCCTACACAGTGAGAAAAAATGGACGCAAAAAAAGACACATACACGGAATCAGACAGAGGCAGCTGAAATCCCTTGAAAAGAAAAGCACAGCGGATATATCTTAATGAGGTAGGAAGGCTTGCAGAATGTTAATCTAACAAGGCACATAGAAGATAAAACCCGTAGATGAAAGCAGCGAGCCAGTTTCATGACGATCTTTTATGAATGATTGGTAAACGGGTGGTGGGAGAATTAGCAAAAGGACTAACGCTGCTAAGAATTACAAGTGATATAATGTTTTGGGGAATCATGGTCACCCACGTCCTAAAGAGGCATGACACATTTAACCCCAAGCAAGACAATAAAGTCACTAAGACGCAAGGGGGTTAGTGAGTGTTGGAGAACATGAAAGAAAAGCATTATTAAGGAGCGAGGACAACAAAAAAGTATGAATCGAGAAGGTAGAATATAACAATTGACATTGCATTTAAATATTTGAAAACCAAAGTTGAATAAAAAGCAAGAAACCGGAAGAGAGCTCCACAAGCGAGAAGTGCGATAGATGAAACTATTTTCATAGAACTTGCGGTTCCATCAAACCATTTCAACTGGAAAATGATTAGATTTAGCCGCCAATCCAACAGTGCACTTAAATTCATAAAGTCTAGGTACCATTGATGAAAATCCATCAAAAAAATTAGCATAACTTTTTTATAAAAAAGGCACTGTGGATTTACAATACGTCAGTGGGAAAGTGACTTAAGCCGAGATGTCAGATCAAGACTAATAATCTGCCCTTTATTCTTTGTATTTTATCAGTGTAGCCCAAGATTTTCAATATCTTTATGGTTAAGAGTAACGCAACATTTTGAGCATCGTGTTGAAGATGCAATTGAATATACTGGACAACTCGTCGAATAAAGGATTTATTTTGATATTATCGATGAAAATGTTACTCTTCTGTATTAATAGATACATTTATGGGTCATAATCTTGTTTGTAAAAGATGCTTGCCCATTATAGAAAAATGTATTGATAGATATACGCTAACAAGACCATCACCTAATTCTGAAGAATGTACGTTTTGCACAACACAATCTTCTCTCTAAAAGTCTATTTCCTGAAAATTGTCTTCATCTTTCAAATAGTCCGCATGTAATTAGGATACATAATAACATTTATTTTTCAAAGCTTCACAGAGTAGACGGTTTTCATTTGCCCAGATAATCAGTACGTCACGGAACTGATATCAAGTGAACATTCAGGACTAAATATCCAGCTCAGGTTATGAATGTTATCCTTCTACAAGCTTGGAGAAAATATATGTATTGAGGATGACTACAAAGAATTAAGGTAGTATGTTTTTTTATGCTGTAGACTTAGGGTACAGGTACATAGGGTACAGTGCGGAGGCTTTGATGATTTGAGGCTTCCCTCCAAAACTGGACCTGAACACGATTTACTATGCTGGAGATAGGAAAAGGTCACCAAGTAGACATCCCAACCTATATTCAATATTCTCATGGTTATCAACAATAAACAGCTTATTATGTGGTCATGTTGTTTTTAATGTTACATGGATCCTCAGGTACCGTATGGTCTCCGGTTGAGAACTCCTGTTGTAAATGAAAACAATGGAAGTTACATATAATGATTTATTCGTTTTAGTGTGTAAGGATTTTAGTAATATCCTTTTTCTATTAATACATGTTTATGCATAACAATCGAGTTCCAAAGTTCGTACCGGTTTTACAAATATTTATGCCTCACCAATTATATGCATAGATGGAGGAGGAGGTGCGAATTTTTTTAAAGGAGGAGGTGCGAATTCTTTTAAAGGAGGAGGTGCGAAAATTTTTAAAGGAGGAGGTGCGAATTTTTTTAAAGGAGGAGGTGCGAATTTTTTTAAAGTAGGAGGTGCGAATTTTTTTAATGTAGGAGGTGCGAATTTTTTTAAAGGAGGAGGTGCGAAAATTTTTAAAGGAGGAGGTGCGAATTTTTTTAAAGGAAGAGGTGTGAAAATTTTTGAAGGAGGAGATGTGAATTTTTTTAAAGGAGGAGGTGCGAAAATTTTTAAAGGAGGAGGTGCGAATTTTTTTAAAGTAGGAGGTGCGAATTTTTTTAATGTAGGAGGTGCGAATTTTTTTAAAGGAGGAGGTGCGAATTTTTTAAAGGAGGAGGTGCGAATTTTTTTAAAGGAAGAGGTGTGAAAATTTTTGAAGGAGGAGATGTGAATTTTTTTAAAGGAGGAGGTGCGAAAATTTTTAAAGGAGGAGGTGCGAATTTTTTTAAAGTAGGAGGTGCGAATTTTTTTAAAGGAGGAGGTGCGAATTTTTTAAAGGAGGAGGTGCGAATTTTTTTAAAGTAGGAGGTGCGAATTTTTTTAAAGGAAGAGATGTGAACATTTTTAAAGGAGGAGATGTGAATTTTTTTTAAAGGAGCAGGTGCGAAACTTATTAAAGGAGGAGGTGCGAAATTTTTAAAGGAGGGGTGCGAATTTTTTTAAAGGAGAGGTGCGAATTTTTTTAAAGGAGGAGGTGCGAACATTTTTAAAGGAGGGGGTGCGAAATTTTTAAAGGAAGAGGTGCGAATTTTTTTTAAAAGAGGAGGTGCAAATTTTTTTAAAGTTTTTAGCTCCGAAAATTTGATCGTTCAATCGAATTCAGGTTTCGCTGATGCAAATTACGTTTATATACTTTTCACTAATACTTGGAAAATAAAGGTATCCATTTATCTTTGATGCAGAATTCTTGACGAAAAATATATCTCACCTGCAACAGGCCAGGACTCTTCATGTTCGATACGGTTAACTCGTGATTCTTTCGAAAATCATTTTCCTAAAAGTAAGAAAAAAATTACAGACAAATCTGTGACTACTCACTTGTTTAACATTTAAAACAACAGCAAACATATATCAGTAAATCCGTATATATTTGTGGTGTAATGATAAAAAACGGAAATCGGTCAGGTATTATTTACTGCAGATTTTACCATTTAACCTAATACAACCTACGGCATATTGTTTAAAGTGGAGTTCAGTATCTCCAAAAACAAACATATGGGAACCAAGAAATGCCATGAAGAAGTGAGAAACACAAAACGACTTATGGGATAATTTAATACATGCACTGTGTGTCTGTGTGTATGTATGGGTACCTCTAATTCGCTAAAAACTAGATAGTGAAAAAATACCAAAACTTTAATAAAAAAATGTTTTATCGTCAAAATATTTGTTATTATTAAGAAGAAAGAACAAAGAAGTTTTTATGCAAAAAATTATTTTAAATAGTTTTAGTTAACTTCGAACTTTTGGTTAAAAAATCTTATTTTTCTGGTGTAAATGTGGGGCCATAAACTTATATAAGAAATTATAGCGTCAATTTTTTTCGCGTTCAGTATGAGATAATGAGAATATTGAAAGGTATTTTCAATCTATTTCTCATCTTCATGTAAATATTAAAGGATCAGGATTGTTCTTAAAAAAAATCCTATGATTATCCGGGATTTAATTCTGTTGCCATGGTAAGAATAGAAGATTTTTAGACCATTTTTATTAGTTGGCTTTCGAAGATCAACTAATAAAAAGATCTAAAATTAGCCTGATTTGAGGACCAGTTTTTTAGACTATTGTCATTGTTAGACGATATACTCTAAACATATATTTCAAAAAAGACTTAATTTAAATTAAAAATTTTCTTTGCCCGACTCTTACATTTATATGTGTAGTCACATCAACGTCAGCCTTACTTTATTCTGATCTCCTAAAGAACTAAACGCATCATACGAAAGATTTTTCCACTGTGTAATAGACTTCCCGAACATTATTCTTGATATATAAAAGATATCATTTTCAACATAATTGCTGAGGCCTTTTGACGAGTGAACTGAAGAGACAGGCTACGAAACTCTGGAGTCGAGAAGATGAAAAAAGAGAAAAGGAGAAAATAGAAAAAGAAAACGAAAAAAGGTGGAAGATAGAAAAAAAAATTCTTTTCTTTTTTCTCTATCTTCCACCCTGATTCCATGAAATAAAATATTACCTATGGATTTCTAAGGACTCCGCTTTCATTGTGTATGTATATATATATATATATATATATATATATATATATATATATATATATATATATATATATATATATATATATATATATATATTTAAGCTTAGCGCCCCGAGCAAGGCATGAAGCCACTAGGATGCAGGGGGGTTGCAGAAGTTTTGTAGCAAGAGCAGATAGGAGTAATAGAAGAAAGGATGAAGGGAAGGATAGTGTGTAGATCAAGGTAACTGGAGATGTTGATTGACATTACATTTGAATAGTTGGAGATTATAGCTATCAGGGAAACAGTAATTGGGAAGGGTGTTCCACAGGCGAGAGGTGCGAGGTATGAAGCTATTGAAGTAGAAGAGACGGCTACATTTTAAATTTTCTACAGTGTAATATATGGAGAGAGATAGAAAGAAAGAGAGTGAGAGAGAAATAGACAGAAAGAGAGAGACAAATTGAAGCAAAATATATTGACAAGCAGTAGTTAAAAATAGTTCATTATTTTTTTTTTTTTTTTTGTATTTTCTCATACGCATAAAAGTATCTTGCACTCAATGTGTCAATATGTAAGAAATAAACAAAAAAGATTTGGATAATAATACGAACAACTGTTTTAGTAAATAATGACAATATTCCCCCTCAGAAGTTCAATCAATAATCCGTAATATTTGTCAGCCAAAATATAAAAAACTCGAAATTCGTTCTGAAGGAGATTGATTTTCTCATCGGTATTCACGTAGTCACTAATCCCTTTTATAACATTCACCGAACGAATCATCGAATAACTTTCACTAACATCTAAGGGCAGATAAAAACTTTAACCACAGCCATCTGCTCTACCACTGGGCCCAAACCAGAAATGCAAATGTACAATTATAAGTATATATATATATATATATATATATATATATATATATATATATATATATATATATATATATATATATAGTATACTTCGTACAAATA
>OZ010579.1:131306516-131351516 GCA_963932145.1 Acanthosepion lycidas | reverse complement strand
CACATCTTATTCTCTCGGTCCCGCAAGACTAAATCTGGTTTATTTGCCACAAACTTAACACTATCTGAATCGTAATATCCCACAGGATTTTCACTTTGAGATTCAACAGTAATTTCTTTTCTTTCTCTGAGGCAATAAAATATTGGATTGTCATCCTGCAGGAAATAACAATGTCTCATGGGCAGAAAGATTCCTTTATCTTTGGATGACAATCTTTCTAGAGAATGTTTCACAAGAAATATGAAAAAAAATAATTAATAAAAAAAAATACTGGTTTTAGGCTAAGTTTAAAACACACCTCATTAACGAGTGCAATGTAAAATGCAAATTAATCCGATAACGGCGTTATTGTGAGCGAGGCCAATGGTGAAGTATTTTCGCCCAGTAGGTGACACATGGTTGAGAAAAACAGCACGAGCGTCATCATGCGACTGTTCAAGATTTGGACCAAAGAGATTTAATAAGTTAGCTATATTATATAAATTACCAATAAATATAGTAATTAAAATTGCTATATTTATAGGTAAGAGTGTTCAATATCTGATACTGCATTTTTGTAGATATAAACAGTGACGCAGAAATCAACACTACATGTTCATTCTATCGTATAAGTGATATGAAAAATGGTTTCGCACATAAAGTCACTTATGCGTATATATATATATATATATATATATATATGTATATATATATATATATATATATATATATATATATATATATATATATATATATTTTAAATATAACGTCCCAAAAATGTCAGTATATAACTAACATACTCTTGTGTCTGCGATACATGCCATAAAACATTTAATTCGTGATAATGAGCAAGATAGTCGAAATTACTCAAATGAAAACAGAACCAAAAAAATTAGGAGAGTTTGTCTTTAATCCTGATCTAGGAGGGAGGTAATTTATTCTTTATCTCTATCTGAATCTCTATTTGAATCCTCTTCTTTTCCATCCAGGTATGGGTAAAATAGCAGGACAGACTGGGTTCTATAGCCTTGGATGGCAACTGGTCTAGGGAAAGGGACAACTCTGAATTCAAAACCTGCAGAGGGTCGTTTGGGGACCTTATGGCACTTAGTGCACCAGGTCTCTGAATTCGGCCCTTCAAAAAGTGTGGATGGTCCTGCCCGAAACCTTCACCTCTATAATCAAATCTCATGCGCTGTTGCCGGGCTGTCGGTTTCCTAGGAACTGATCTGCTTGACCCTCATACGTCGAATTCGACCGGAGAGTCGACTATATAATAGTATTCCACCCACTTCCAGGAGAAAAAAATATACTCAATTTTTTTTTTCCCATTATTATAACCAAAGTCCCATTCAACGACCATGATGACAATATCTACACCAGAACTAATGGTAATGTTGTTGGTATGGGAAAACCGCTCGGCCCTTTCTTCCCCGATTACTACGTATGACACGTAGAAAATATATATGAATAGGTCACTAAACCTAACATATATGTCCGCTACGGAGACGATATTTTTATTTTAGAGAAAAACACAAAAAGAAATAGATAATCTCCAAACCACATTTGAAAAAAAAAACTCTCCTCAACTTTACCTACGAACTAAGTCAAAAAATAAACTCACATTCTTAGAAGTTCTCGTAGAATACAGTAACTACACTTTCACTGCCTCATTATATAACAAACCTACTAGCAGAGACTCTTGGCATCTTAATTTTAAGAGTGAATACCCACTTAAATACAAAATAGCAATGATAAATAATTTCCTAAAGAAGCATAGGAGAATTCATTCTCTCGTCGATTTTTCCTTAAAGAACTCAACAATACAAAGAAGACACTAGTTAACAATTGTTTTCCTAATCGCCTTAGGAAACCAACATTATTTATGAATTCAAACAACCCTTAAAGAACTCACATTACTACATGCCTATCTAAATGACTTACGTTGCACCTACCCGACCATAGCTCCGTTAGAACCCATTTAAACACACACACAAAACTATCAGATTCCATCCTAAAGTTACTAGTAGAAAATATAAACATAATAAACTCATCCACATGTAAAAATAGATTAAAATAATGGAAACACTAATATTTAAAAAAAAAAAAGGCCAACAGTCATGCCTAACGTTGTAAGCAAAATAATGTTGTTGTTTTTTTGGCGAATAGATTCAGCATCTACTACATACACCTAATGTAATACAAAATAAAGTGTTACATTCGGAGAAACATTTCTTTGTTAATTATTGCAAGATGTATTCAAATTATTTTCATCAAATTTCATTTGAAAATATATCAATCAAAATAATTAATCTGACATATTTCGAATGCTTTGTATATTGCTGACATATCTGATTTGCTGCTTTTGCTATATATTTATAGACTATTGATAAAATCCAAAGAACAATCTGCAATGTTATTGATACTGACATGGCACCTCGGTTTCAGTCTTCCAGCGTTGTATCTTCTTTGTGTCTTTTCCATGAATGATAATTGTTCTGATGAACTTTCCTCTATCGTACCATGACTTTATGAATTTAAGCGCAGTACTAGATTAGCAACAATGCCTCATCAATTACATTTGAATTAGCTAGATGTAATCGTATACTCCTTAATGTTTTCCTTTTTCTTGCTCTTTTACACTCAGTAACCGCTTGGTTATTAGTGGCTTTATTGCCTTGCTTAGGGTGAAATGATTAAAAAAAATACTTTTAAATATTTCATGAAGTCAGCATGGTCACCTGTTATGTAAATCCGTTTCCGTCTAAAGAAAAATGACAACGTATTGGAAAGCATATTGCACGGCTTTAAGAATTACATAGGAAAATCAAAAGTTAGGTTGTTGATGAACGCCGGCGTAGATAAGCTATAAAAGTATATATCATCTACGCTTCATTCTATAGAAACCTTCTCAGATTTTTTCCCACTTCGCACGAGGTTGAATTTTTTCTTTTATTTTCTCCACGTCAAGGCTATTGTTACCGAACTTATTTTATTTTATCTTCTTTGTCGCGACGAGTAATTCAGTGAAAATCCTCACACATTTCCTTCTTTAGATGAATATGATTCGTTAAATAAAAAAAAAATGTCTGTCTCCATTTTGCGATTGTTCTTTCATGCTGCGTTCGTTTGCTTACGAACAGTCAAATTATTATCATCATCATTATTTGTATCTTTATAGCATTTATGTGATGTTAACATCTCTGGCATTTAATCAACGACACATCGACACAAGTCTTCAACATTTTTCGCAATAATGATATAATGGTGAGAAACTATTGTGGTAAGAGACAGTTACCCTCCTTACTGTTAGTGATCCATTTATAAGTAGTCATGGGTATTTTTCTAGGAAAAAAGAAACTATTACTGTGGCTTTTCTAGCTGAGCAGTGAATACTACTAACACGTCTATGTCGAGTTAAGCGTTGTGTATTGCCAGAACGCCACAACACAGCAGTAATGTATTTTTATTTATATTTTGGGTATATAAAATTAATTTTCTTTATTGAATCCTCTAAGAGGTATTGTCTGATATTTTAAAATTTGTGTCTAATGTTTTCCATCAGCATTAAGGTTACCGACTATCATACACTGCCAAATATCATAATCTATATGTGATTGTCGCCATCTTTTCAGCATTATTTCCATAAATCAGGCAAGTAGCTCCCCATAACTTATTTGAAAATAATGCTACGATAGAATGATATTAATTCAATGTCTGTATCCACTGAAACAAATTGTACGTCTGATTTGTAATGCAATATTTTAGAAATAATAATAATAATAATCGTCGCCATTTAAAGGGCCGTGGGCGATACACCCATGGGAGAATGATCTGAAATCAAGGGTCCACAGTAATGCGTTCCAACCTTTTTCAAACTATTGTGCTACGCTCGAGAAGTTAATTATTTTCTGTCGCGGCTCGATATAAAAGTGGGGGTGTAAGTTTCCTTCTTCGAGAAGAGATGCGAAGTAACTTTGTTTTTGAAGTTACTTTCTTCAAGCCTTTGACTAAAGAGGAAGAACCTAAAAGACAGCAGATAGTTGGAATTTTCAAGGTTGGTTCCAATTCAGAGATTTAATACTTCTAGAATAGTTGCCAACCAAGGCTATAGGGCCCAATCTGTCCTGCTATTTAACCATAGCTGGGGAGAAGAGATGGAGCATTCCTTCCCTAAGGGTATTAGCAAAGCACTTGACAGGAATTTGAACTCGGTTCTTCGACTCCGCAAACAGAACAACCATCTATTATTTCATTGTGCCGCCAATAGTAGTAGTAGTAGTAGTAGTAGTAGTAGTAGTAGTAGTAGTAGTAGTGATAACTTTACGGAAAGGAAACTGCAAAAAACTGGTATTTAACACCACCCAGAATGAACCTGCAACAATTTTATAGGACTATAAAATAGACACAGACAGAACAATCAGAGCTAATCTCACAGACATTGTGACGAGACAACAAAAACAGAATCTATCATTGTAGATCGTTGTATCATTGTAGATCGTCAAAAAAACTATCAAAATACAATGATCCTGAAGTGGAGATCTCAAAAATATTGGACATAAGGTCATCAATAATTCTAGCTGTAGTTGGAGCCCTCGATTTGATTGGAATAGTTTCCGATAGATTCATTGATGCCGGTTCCTGATATCACATAACTTAAAAAATACAAAAAAAAAAATTTACTCACAAGGACAGCTCACGCCTTACGATGAACTTATCTATGGAAAATTTGTGCTCTTTTTTTTTCTGTTTTTTTTTTTTTTTTTTTTTTTTTTGGTGAGGGTTACACAATTGCTCAGTAGAAAATGCCATAATTCCATTTCTGACCATTGTACTCTGGTTGGGACCCAGAAGGAAATGACTAAGAAACAGAAATCAAAGGAAATAATAATAATAATAATAATAATAATAATAATAATAATAATAATAAACTACTCTATTGATGGAATACTTACTCTTCAAGTACTCATCAAGTACTCTATGAGGAGAACAGTTAATTTACCCTTATGCAAGCAGTTTGGGAAAGCTACTGAAAGTTTGCAACATGTTGTTAATGGCTGCACTGGCATGGCATAAAAAAGAGTACAGATGAGGCCATTTCAAAGAAAACCTCGGAAAATACTCGATACTACACAGGATTTATGCAAAGAGAAGTAATACGAGCATTGACTACCGTCAGGAACAGAATGAAATACATTGGGATTGATCGATGTCAATCTTAGATGTCAATCACGTTGACATCATACTTGTTCACAAAATCAACCATAAATGGATCGTTTGCTGTACCGGGAGATAATAACACCGTGATACACACATACAGAGGTATAATGAACTGACAGGTAAGCCGGTGAAATGTAGCAAACAGCAGCTCAAGTTGTCCGTTATGTAATAGACGCACTCGAACTACTTCTCGGAATCTTTCTCCTTAGCAAGACTTCTTTGGGATATCTGATATCTTTAGGAGTAAGCAGGTGACAGCACTGTTTGGGACAGAGAAAATTGTAGTTGCGGATAGGAGCTGAGATATGACTGTCATCAACTGGCTGAAATTTCTAAGTGTCGGTTACAATTCTCAAAACATATTATTATTATTATTATTATTATTATTATTATTATTATTATTATTATTATTATTATTATTTCCTTTGATTTCTGCTGTGTACACATTTCGCTCCGGGTCCCGCCCAGAGACTTAAGATTAGAAATTGCATCATGTCATTTTCCACTGACACAAAGAAAAAAATACATTGATAAAGCTCTTCGTAAGGTGTGGGCTGCACTTGTGCGAACATATTTTTTGTATTTCTTTAAGGCATGGGCTTCTAGGAATCCCTTCAATTAGTCTACTGCAAACTTTCACAAATAATCGGAGCGCTCCAAATACAACAGGGATAGTTCATGTTCCCATGAGCCACATTTTTGAGATTTTGATTTCAATGTCCTTGTATTTTGATAGCTTTTTTGAATATCTTAAAAGATACATTTCAGTCTACAGGGACTGCCATATCAATAAGGAGGCACTTTTTTGTTTGTGGTCTCTAATAACAATGTCTGGGCGGTTGGCTTTGATTATTCTGTCTATGTTTATTGTGTAGTCCCATAAAAATGTAACAGGTCCTATCATCGTAACCCGGTCTGGGTGGTGTTCATACCAATTTCTTTCAGTTTCCTTTCCGAAGAAGTTGTAAATTTTCCTGTGCAGATATTGACCAACTCTGTCATGCCGGGTTTTATATTCAACGGGTGCCAATACTATGCAACCTGATACAAGATTATCAATTTTCTGTGTAATTAATACAGAACCTGCATTTTGGGCTAACACAGTATTTTAGAATTTTATTATTATTATTATTATTATAAAAAGCTAATCACCTATACATCTTGATCGCAGACCACGAAAACAAAATGTGCCTTCTTATTGGCATAAGAGTCCTTGAAGAGTGTAATGTATTTTTGAAGATCTTCAAAAAACTATCAAAGTACAAGGATCTTGAAATAGAAATCTCAAAAATGTGGCACATGGGAACATCAACAATCCCGGTTGTATTTGGAGCCCTCAGATTGATTGAAAAAGGTTCCGATAGACCCCTTGAAGTGTTCAGAAGACCAACGCTTAAAAACTTAGACTAACCATTTCCGCCAACACTACGAAGGCTTTACGTGTGATCTTTGAGTTTGTTTGCTGTTTTTGTTTCCTCAAAAATGCCCAGTTGAAAATTTCATGATGCCATTTCTACCTTAGGTCTCTGGTTGGGGCCCATAACCAAATGACTATATATAAAACATCAAAGGAAATAACTACTAAATATATAAACAGAAATTCTTTAGATTCACACTTATATTTTCTTCGCAATAATTTTTACAATTGTTTAGAGTATTTTCAATATGCGCTATCAACTTCAAATTCATTAATTGTCTTGACACTTATCGATAATTTCTTATTCCATCAGTTTTAAACTGTGGTCTGAAACTAAAACTATATCGTCTACTTGAGAGACATTTTAATCCTACAACTGTTGCTCTAGGCCATCTGTCGTAAAAGTATTCATTTATTCTCAATGAATATTTCTGTTACTATTTACTAAGCTTAACTAAGTATGTTACAATAAAGAATATGTGTCATTGCTGGTCATTTTTAAATCATTTCGCCCTAAGCATGAAAATAAAGATACTAAGACGCAAGATGGTACTGAAAGTGAGAGAATGTGAGAAAAACAAACATTATTAAGGAGAAAGGTCAATAAAAGAACAAGAATTAAGACAGTCGATACCGATTTAGATTACATTTAAATGTATGAAGATCAAAGATGCTTTGAAAGCAAGAAGCCTGAAGAGAGTTCCACAAGTGAGAAGTGCCAGAGAAGAAATTGTTAACATGGTACTTACGGTTGCATCTAGCTATTTCAACTGTAAGATTAGGAGACCTTACTGCCAAAGCTATAAAGTTTAGGTATCAAATAGAAAGCTGATCAGAACAATTTCTATGAAAATAGTTATGGTTTAGACACAGGGACATAGATTACGGTGATGGGAAATTGACTGGAGCCGAGGTGCTAAGTCAGGACCAGTAACATTGCATATTCTTCTTTTTATTTCATCAAGAATCTCTAAATACGTAGAAGGTACACCAAACTGTGACTGCAATATTCAGTGCATGGACTAAGGGGATACTTATAAATATGCAAGATAGATATAAAAAAATATCAAGAATATTCTACTTTTCCTCTTGGCAGTAAATCTAAACTTCTTGTAAGTTCTTTGGGTATTTTCTCGTCAATTCACTCGATATAAGTTCGATTAAGAACAGGGCTTTGCGCAAACGAATATTATGGTTTGTAGAAAGGACCTCAGCGCAGATCTATGTCTCAAATGAAACCTAAGCGGACATCATTCATAATAGTAAGTTGTAACATGGACGATGTATTCTGAATGGGGAAATAAAGTCAATATAAATATGGATCTACGCCCGAATCTAAAAAGAGGATATACTAAAATTCGGATGTCGTTTTTCTCAAATGACGTGTGGGGGGAGTAAATCACTAAGGAAATACAGTAATTATTTGCTTTTAAGTTGAAATTGAAAATTAATTGAGGTTTGTCCAGTTCGACTAAATGATTCGAAAGATACAATAATCACCAGATAGAAAAACGAAAATACTAAATAATTAAAACAATTGTTTAAGAAGTTTTTTGTGCCACTGTTTCTGTGACAAAAACACTCGTTTTTTTATCAGAGAATTTTCATCAAAAAAAACAACAATGTCTTCATCAATGAGAAACTTGTTTATTTTACACGAGGAATGAATGAAGGAGACGTGTGAAGTACTTGGAATTTTATATATAATGGGAGTTTAATATGTTGAAAAATGCTACTTTCTTCCAGTAATTGCTTTTCTTTATCAGTTGCTTCTAGTATTTTTGGAAGGTGTTTAGTTTGTCTGTTGAAAGTTTCTCAGTTACCTTCTAAGAATTAACTATGTTCCCAATTTATTCTATTTTACTCAGTTTGTGATTCCATTTATTGGCAACAGAAAACGTTGATGAAATAATAATAATAATAATAATAATAATAATAATAATAATGTAAAAACGAAGAAGAAGAAGAAGAAGAAGAAGAAGAAGAAGAAGAAGAAGAAAAGGTTAAAGCAGAAAACATCATATAATTAACCTGCTGGACTAAATAAAAAGATATTCTACGTAACAGAAGTATCTTGTCCGTTTGACGTGGGAATTGAACATGAAGACAAGGAAATGATTGTCATTTTATGTGCTGTGTCCCTTCAGGATGTAAGCGATCATGGTCCTCCACATCTTCCAGTCCCTTGTAGCGTTTAATTTTTTTTTTTGTTTTTTTTTGTTATTTCTCCCAAATGTTTTTATACCATGCACTTACTCAAGTCCATTAATTGTGTACACGCTGCTTACCTCGGGGTCCCTCTTACCCTCAATCTTGTGAGCATCAGACTTTTCAAGTCTTCCTTCTTCATTCCGTGCCCCAATAGTTTCATGTGCCTCTTCCTGATCTTAAGGATAACTTAAAGGATAAGTTTCCTTTTTGTTCCTCTTTTCCGTAAACCTCGCCATTGCTCACATGTTCGATTCATGGTATCCTTAGCATCTTTCTGTAGAACCATATTTCTGTTGCTTCAAGTCTTTTCTTCATCTTTAATGAGATTATCCGGAATTCACCGCCATACAAGACGACATACATCACGTAACAGTTCAGTACATTTTTCTTTGTTTCTAATGACGTTTCTCTGTCTCTTAATACTATGTTTATTTTTTGGGAGGCAACTTTCGCAATCCCACTGGGTTAGGCAAAGATGCCAATATTGGATACAACTTGTTGCTGAAAAGAAGAAATGATTTTTTGTGCCTCAAGCGGTGACTTGAGAATAATATCTGGGAAACAACTGATTATCTAGTATCAGATTGCACAGTATTATCACCCAGTTAATATAAAACACAGCATGACAGAGTGGACCAATATCTGAACTGAAAAAAAAACGGGTAGGAAACTATAAGGAACTGGTATGATCATAGTATCACTGTTATTATTTCGTGTGTCTGCATGTTTACTAATTTTCAGTAATTTCGTATAGTCACAAACCGGAAGACCGTATTGGTCTAGTTAGGATTTACCAAATATATATGCGTAGCCTCAATAGCAGCTTCCATAGGTACAACAATTTTTCCAAACATTAAAAACAATAGTAAAGAACGGCTTGGGAGAATTTGGGATAGAGTAATTGAATGGTTTATACATTTTATACAAAGTAAACATGCTTACAAAGTTTACAAATATGTTGGATGTATTCTCACAGACCATGAAAAAGCAAGGCTAGAGAACATTACAAATGTTTCTTTTATGCAGAAATCTAGCACGTCGTTTTGTAAAAGGTTTTGCTTCTTCCACGTAACGGAAAAGCATCTTCTCTTCATCTCCGTGCCATTAAGAGTCACGTGGCTGACCAAGTGATATGCATACTAAATCGGGAAGAGTAATGAAAGGTAACGCAGCAGGATTGTCAGTTTAGATTACACATCGAATTTACCGCTCCAGTTGTCGTGTTTAACCTAACGCTTATAGGTAAATATTCTACATGTTACTCAAATCTGTGGCAAAGAAGGTTTCAGTTATTTTTCCATGTTATTATTAATTTATTATTCTGTCAAAAATGTCAGTAATCACTTTTTGATATTTGATATTTTTTTTTTCTATAAACATTGATATTTGCCAAAACTAATTTTATTGCACCATGTAAAGAAAAATTACGCTTTTTAAACGAATAAAAATTAAAATTTCATTATGCAATATTTTTGCCTATTAGTCTTCTGTTAGCAAAACAGCTGAATATATAATTACTAAGAAGCGTTGATCTAGGTGCGTGGTAGATAAGTAAGTAAAGTTCTATTCTATTTCGTATTATAGAAGAGATTATCATTAAATTCCAATTTCTCTCAACGGCAGTATCCGGCGAGTGGAAATGATTTGACAGCCATATCCTCTTCATCTTTCCTTTCAGCAATTCAAATTCTGCTATCAGGATCGTTTCAAATTCATCCACTAATTTCAAATGATTCCAGCCTTTTTTAACAACCTTTTTGGAACCATCACAATCGCTTCTGTAATTTATGGTTACATTCATATTCTGTATTCGTTGAAGTTAAGAGAAGAAACAATTCTTGATTTGACATTGATTTTTACGTCAATCGGTACATTAGCACTGTTCTAACAAGTGGAGCAATAATGCTAAACAAATTTCTAAATTGGAGCCAAATTAACAGTCTGTAAAGTTTTGGTGGCATTAGCGTCTGTTCTTACACTAGTCACACTCACTCAAATCTCGCATAAGTTTTCATCAGCTGTAAGGAAAACGTCAGATTAGTCTATGTACATATGATCATTGCTAATGTTAACTCTCTGCCTCTTTCTTTCAAACAAGCACAGGAACTTATGCAAATAAATAAGTTATTAATTTCAATAAAACCCAATAAAAAATAATTCTCAAATTTTTCCATATATTCGTTACCATGCAAAACTTAGTTCCAAAATATCTAAATGTGCGCAACAAATTTAAATATAAAAACGCATGGACTCCTGTAGCACTTGAAGCATAAATTAAAATCTAAGTTCGTCTAGGTAGTACAAGGAGCCGATAATTTCGATGAATGAAATTCACTCGTAAAGAGATGTTATAAAAGAGAAATATATATATATTTTTTAATTCTAACGTTAGTCTGATAATAATTCCTTAAGAGTTACAGTAACAAAGGTCTTCTCTCAATCTTGTCGGGCGTTTAAAGTAAATGAGCAGGTTCTTAAGATCATCTCCGGAGCCATTAACTAGAGAAGTGTTTTTGATCTTAATGACTTACCTGTCAACAAAATGTCTTCTCTGATGTTGTAAGACAGGTAACATTCTTAACCGAACAGACCATTACAAACACTGAAAATTTGATACAAACTGGATAACTTACACTTGTGCCTTTGCACCAGAATGAATTCAGGTTAATAAATAAATAAATAAAAATTATCTTTTCTGCTGGTTTTATCACGATGTTTCTTCTTATCCATAAACCCCTGAAAAAGGATGAACACATCAAGTAAAATACAGCGAGGGAATATAATTCTTAATATCGTATTCATGAAATTTTGTTTGATTGATAGTACAAAAATGCTTAGTTACATCGACCTTTACCGCAGACATCAGGTTGTAACTTTGAAACTTATAATGAAAAAAAAGAAAAAAGAAGCAACCTAAGAGATAAATCTCCCGAAATCAGATTCTAATATTTCTTACTAATACTTTCCGGCTACAAATTGACAGAAAATCCTGACGCCATCAAGTAATAAAGCCAGCATTAGTATAACATTAGCCTGAACTAATTATGGAAGAAAAATCTGTTTGTTTTTTTGTTTAGGTTTTACGCCTTGAATTAATTGGTCAAAAGTTAGTCGTGACATAATAGATAATTGAAAAACACAATAAATGAAAAGATATTTGTATTTTTTACAGTGAAAAGGATGGGTTATGTAGAAACGTGATCCTACCAGTAAGGTTGGTCATGCGAAAGAGAATCGTTTCTTGTGCATGTTTTTCAGTCTCGCCCCTGGCTAGCCAAGGGCGAATACACGCGCTACCGAATTTTAATTAAGAAACACATGTTTGTCGATTTCACAGACATGCCGGAGGTTTCATTCAGCCAGCTACTCTTGACGGCTGCCTGGTTTCATATTTAATCCAAAAACTCACCATTAAAAAATCAGTATTGACATAAAATCCAGCAAGAGTTTGAACAAATAATTTACACACAAAAAATAATTGAATGCATAAAAGGAGCTTCTTTTTTATAAACATCCTATTTCAATTCATTTATTTCATATTTATTTCGCTGTAATAAAAATCTATGTAGGAATGATATCAATAAGTTCGTAGCAAAAGAATGAATAATGAATTCATTATGCATAAATATACTGTCAACATAATCACTTCCCTTTTGAATGCATCTATTGGTAGTACACCCTTGTGCAAATTAATTGAAACAAAACGAATAATTCTGTAATTATTTACTTTTTTTGTATTTTCCAATGAATCATGAGCAGTGCACATGTTAGTACTTCGTATTTCCATTCCACAAAGTCGTTCCTTGCATATTGACCACAAATTCTCGATTGAATTTAAAATAGGAAAGATTCCGGTCCAGTCTATAGTACTTTAATTTGCTCACTGGTAAGGCATACCAGTGTATTCGTGCAGCGTTACAATTTTCGTACGCTTCCTTGGATTAACGTCCTTCTCAGACAATGCCGTAGGACAACTAATCGACACTCGAAACAATAGTGTCTGGGGGTGATAAAAATCTGATGCAATCATGGATGACGTAATATTTTTCAAGGCCAAAGAATTTTCATTATAAACCCCGAAAAAAGATTCATATTACTGCACATCACTGCAAATGACCTAATATGAGGAAAAAATAGAAATCGATGACACCCTGTCACTCCAGTTGGTCTAAACCCGGCCGTATAATGAAAGAAAGGAAACTAAAGCGATTTTTTCAATTAATTTGCACAAAGGTGTAATGATAATTGCCGTTTCTTTATAAGGAAACATTGGACATTCATAGGCACGACAGTGAGTTCTATTTTGGGTTGAAATTTATCTTAATACAATTTTTCAGGGAAATATGTTTCTCAGGTTCAGTAAATGTTGTCACTCTTTCCAGTATTGTCGGAGGCTTTCTTTTCTCATTTTAGTTATTAATCTGGGTTGTCAACACCTTCACTTTGTCATTATTTCATCTCCGAGTTATACGTAATATCCATTTTAATTGTTACTGATGGTAGATATCCCCAATGTGCTGTGGTTTCTCTTATAATGTTCTCTGTGATCATGTAGCTCCAGTCCGCAAGTTTTGAGGTAGGCTCGTTCTTGCTAGTTCAATGTTGTACAGTCAAAAATACAGGCAAAAATACAGCTAATGCCTTTATCATCTTACGGACTTATTGTTCTACCCTCTGAACCATGGATTTGTAATTGACACACCAGTAGCAACAGTGCGTCAAACTAGAAATTAATATCACTGACCCAGCACCTGTAAGACTAGAACAGGTCGATTTTGGAACCCTGGTAATGCACTCAATTTGAAAGTTGGTGTGTGATATGATAAATACTGACACAAAATATTTTTTTACAAATCATTAGCGTTTATTGAGAAATGAGTTTAAAGATTAAGTCTAGGTTCAACATCGTAATGTTGGAATTTCATTCCGGTGATCAATGAACGATTTTTAGGATAGCCTTATAAAATCCATAATTTACTGAAGCTTTTCAAAGTGTATATGGAAAAGTTGCATTGCACAAGCACATTATTACTAAGTCATTGTGTTGTAAAATAAGATCTTCATTTACTTCAATGGGATATTATACTGAATTTAACTATATTTTAACTTTAACTATATTTTAAATTTAACTATATTTTAAATTTAACTATATTATGATGTAATGTTATACAGTGCAGTATCTTTAGTGTGATTTCCAATAAACAATGTAAATTTAAAACATTTTGTCTTATAAATTGTGCCCAGCAGCTTTATGGCGTTATATACAATTTTATCTATTTTTTTGGTTTTATTAATAATAATCTAACCAATGATGTAAGAACTCTTATTCAATGAATTGCCTTTTTTGATAAACTTTTATATTTTTTTACATTGTTTTTACATATGGAAAACAATAAAAAAAATGCATATTTTGCTTGTGAGGATTCAAAATTAAAATTTTTCTTTGAATATATTTTCATATATCTAATACAAAAGATATCTTCTTTATTGGGATTTATTCTTGGAATAGTAAAATATTGAAATCAGTTTGTAAAATCCTACGGAAATTATGTATTTCTGTACATTTTGTCAGATAATCTTTAAAACTAAATTCTCAAAAACTGATAAGAGCTATGAATCTAATGTTTGATCTCGGTGCTTATCATATGAAATGCCAGTTTTCTCACTGAGTGCAATGTTGATCTTCTCTCTTACTGTAAGTCATCTAGCCGAAAAACAACCAAAATATATTAATAATATCATTACTTAGTTCTTGTACACTACTATTTAGGTTATTTAGGTCAGGTTGAGACCTAAATAACCATTTTTATCAATTTTCTTCTTCATCAACATAAAATACAATTACATTCTAATCAATTATATATTCGTCATTCATCATTTATGTCTCTTATTTCCTTGGTGGAACATAGAGCCGCAACAACACACCCAACGGACGCCGTTCCGGTCAATCCTCCCGTGACGGCTGGGCCTTCCCGGGGGGATTTTCACAAGAACGCGTCATACGTTCCACTTTGGAGGTCTCTTCCTCGGCCATGTCGTTTGAAGATATCGTTGGGGTTTCTGTAACAAGTTAGTTTTTAAGTGAGTAGGTGGTTTGCCTCCTGCACAACTCCCAACCTGGAAGACTAGGGTGTGTCTTTCGACTGGCTCCTACCCCCAGACCTGTTGAACTTGGTTGGACCTGGTAAGGGCCTAATTCCCCGCCCACAAGCTTTCATTTCTATATCACAGGTGGTAAAAAATGGGTTTTACATGTCAACAGAGAATAAAAAAGACAATGGCTATCACAAAATAAGAATCACCAACAAACACGTCCACAGAAGTTTTCGTTTTGTGTTGGGTGGAATATGAAAGATGGCACATATTAGTTACAGGAACATAGAAGGACCAGCAATGCAGGCGTATATTGGCAACAAAGTTGTCCCCATTAACGAAGCGTTACGTTGAGAGTGTTCTGCTTCGGTTTAATTAAAAGATAATATTCTACAATGGAAGGATACCTCTTGCCAAGCAATCTTATGCAATAATCAGCTCGAGAAGTTCTTTCACACTCTCCATATTCATCAGATTTAAGATATATTTCTTAAGTTACCGAAAATTCAGAAACAAGTTGGAAAAAAGACTTTCATTTTTTTTTCCGGAGATAACAAAGATTCTTTTTAATGTGAAAGCGAAAATCTACCTGGAGTGATGGAGAATGAATTACATTTTTCTTTAAATAATATTTAAATAAATTAAACATACACTTGGTTTTATATATTTTCTGATAAAACGTTAATTACATTTTGAATAATTAACATATCAGTTATCTTGTTAAAGTGTCTGTGAGTGTTGATGTCCGCACTAGCGTAATATTTACAGTACATTTCCGCCATATAAATCTCTCCTCCCTATAGGTGGACTTGTCGCTATTTAAATTTAAGGAAAGTTTAGGCATATTTGTTTCGGTACCTTTTATGAAAATTTAATGACATTACTTATTTCAGTATCTGTCTATATTTCTGAGATGAGGTATTATGTACACTATTTATATTATTCGGACTATTGTCCGAAATCTTTGTCACTATATTTATTACAACATTTCACTCACTGGAGTAGAGTTCCACGTTTAATGAATGTCTGTTATCAGTTATCTCCTGTTAATTCCCCTCTGAAAGTTCTCCACTGCCTTAAACTTGTATTGAACTCACAACGCTTTGAGTCCTGTCACTGGATTTAACTAACGCCTTTATCCACTGTGCTATGTGTCCTTGAGGAAATCTGTGTATAAATTTCTGGGTATTATAAATCTAATATCTCCAGCATCATTTTTTCCAGTGTTCATATTGCAATTTTTGCTGTTATCATTACATGTTTTTTACCAGAGCTCATATTGCAAAATTTTTTGTTGTTATTATCGCTTTCTTCTGGCTCTCCTTATTACTGGTTCTCATATTGTATACATTTCTATGCTTGGTCAGCTCGGGAGATTTTTGTGGCTTAAACATTCACTTGGAACTAGAACAGTCTACCCCAGTGAGCGAAATAAAGAATTCAGTTCGACATTCTAAGAACCTGAAGAAGGTCGGAGCGTAAAACGGCCGAAACATTGTAATAAATATGGCGGCAAAGATGACTACAATACCCTGAATAATGTAAATAGTATTACTTATTCCATCGGATAACTTGACATTCATTTCGGTTTCGTTTGCGTTTCTCGAATATCTCCTATCCGTCGACATCTTTAGGGAGGAAAGACATATCGCTCTTCCATGCCATCTAAAGACAGACAGATTTAATAGTTACTCATTGACTGTTGACTTTAGCTTGCATAGCTTAACTGAAATTTTCGTAGAAAAATCCATGTCATTGACTTTATTATTGATTCATCGATTAGTAGCTAAGGCTGATTTAGACAAGAGTTAGTTCTTTTGTGTTTAGTAGAAGCAGGTTTAAAATCAAAGCTGCACTTCACATTTTGCATAGACAGTAAAGAAACATCCTGCGGACAAGTGAATACATGGAGTGTTTCAATGACATTTGCTAAAGGCACTGCTAAAAATAAAAAATAAAAAAACATGGCTGTACATAATACGGAGATAGATAAAGGAAGATTAAAAATACACTTGGTAGAGATACGCGCGCACACAGACACACACACAAACACCCACCCACACATATTTTAAGTTCGATCAATATTTTCTTTTTCTAATACAGACATATTAGATGAATTTACATCTGAAATTTACACTTTTCGGTCTGTGATTAATACATAGTACGGAATTAAGTGCATTGACAAGGATGAAATTGGATTAAAAATAAATATTTGTTCTGTAAATATTGCTTCATCATTAAGTTACAAAACTTTCACTCTCTCTTTCTCTCTCCACATATATATATATATATATATATATATATATATATATATATATATATATATATATATATATATATAATACACAGCAATAATGAAAGAATGAAATGAAAGTTAAGGAATAAAAAGTAAATTTATTATTAATATTAGTATATATGTTTCAATAAAAACGATAGACAAGGTACTACGGTTAAGCTTTTTATTTAATTTTTCTTGTGTTCGAACAAAAGCTTTCTTTTCAGGGTAAAGAGTGTGATAGATAGATAGATAGATAGATAGATAGATAGATAGATAGATAGATAGATAGATAGATAGATAGATTTCATTTTTAATAATAGCTTAAATAATAATAAAATCTTTTGCATGCAAATAAAATTGAGTTCTTTGGTCGCTTTTCGTACTAATGAAATAATACACGTCGCACCAACGAATTTTCTGTTGTCGCTTTTTTTTAAAAATTAAGAAATTTAAAATGATAATCGTAACACCAACTAAGTTACTCTCTCTCTCACACAAAAACACAAAAACACATACACACACAAACATATATATATATATATATACACCGAATGGTTAATGCCAGTTTTATATCTTAAGTGAACATCAAGCTCTCTAATGAGAATCCTGATCCACTAAACGTAACTTAGATGTGGCACAAGGCCGTAAGTATGTAGCGTAAATTGTAATTTGTAAGACAATCTTGCTAACTATTACACCACGTTGAAGTGTCCAAAATCTGATGAACTCTTAAGACGTAAAACTACTAGCCACTGGGCTGTGTTGATATATTTACGCTCTCACCCACTATTAAGAACATTCCCCCGACAAATATAGCGCATTTTAAACAATATAATTACCATTCGTACACTCGCGCACATACACACCTATGCATACGCACAGACACACAGTCATACATACATACATACATATATACATATATATATATATATATATATATATATATATATATATATATATATATATATATATATATGCGTGTTTGCGTGTATATATCTATATATATAAACAATCAAGGACAGTACATGTCGTCTAAACAAGCAAGTTCTTCGCAAGAACTCTTATTTTTAAAACTAAACGTAGTTCGATGTATCACTAACTTGAATATGTAAAATGGCTCTACTGTTGAAAAAAACAATTATTGTTCATTAGTTAATTATTTAAAAGCGAAATATTAATAAATTATTTTGGCGCAAATTTTCCCTTACATCCGCAAATCGACGCTAAATAAATGGGAAAAACATTTGCAGATTTATCTGAAAAAATAGAAAACTACAAATGAATCATCTCCATTGAGATTCATTTTATTTTTATTATTATTATTTTTTTTACCTTCTTTCCTAACCTATAAGCCTGTGAAACAAGTTACCTCACCCCTTGGGCATGTTCAGTTTGTATTAACGTTACGAAATCATACCATTGTAAACTCATTGAGTAGTAACTGCCGTCCATAATTGTCAGCTTTCGATATATACATTTTACGTAGATTCGGACAATTCGTGCTAATTTCAAACAAAGACATGAAACAGTATTATCAAATGAGCCAATGCCATGAATAATAACAGCGTTCGTTCGATTTGTCAGCATTTTTAAGGTGCATGGGCAGGCAGAGATAAAATAATACTAAGCAGTCTATTCTCACTTTAGCAATTCTAGCGAAATATATGCGCAATAGATACACCTTGTGACATACTAAGGCAGTATTTAGCAAGGGAGAGTTATCATACATTAATGTCTATTTGCCAGAATAAGGTTTATATATATATATATATATATATATATATATATATATATACACTATGCAATGTTACATTAGAACATGCACATATCCACTACAAAATTGTACATTTTTGTTTCAATGTCAAAGAAAGGGGAAAACATTTTTTAGACGTCTCACCAAGACCTTACCCCGACAAATATAGCCCATTTTAAACACTATAATTACATTCGCACACTCGCCTACATACATACATATGCACTCCCAGATAGGAAAAGGAAAACCTTTTTTTGACGTTGAAACAAAAATGTACAATTTTGTAGAGGATATGTGCATGTTCTAATGTGACACTGCATAAGATAAATAAATATTTACGGCTCTACTTTATGTATTGAGCACTATTTTTAAATGAATGTTTTGAACGCTGTAATCCTAGTGTTCGTTCTCCTACACTTTGATATATATATATATATATATATATATATATATATATATATATATATATATATATATATATGTGTGTGTGTGTGTGTGTGTGAGTATGTGTGTGTGTTTCTTCTCGTTAAAATCCTTGGCAAATTCACTTCTAGACATGAATTTTTCTTCGCAAAAAAAGTTTGTTTTGTATAATTTTGCTTTTGATACAAGACACATATTAGTGTGATTTTTAACTTCCCTTAAACAGATTGGCACCGAAGTCATCCAGGAACATCAATGAATTTCTTTAAAGTTCTGTCGTACCTGCCAATAATTTGTTTCCAATTTCCAGATATTTCTGATAGGCAATTTCTTGTCATTTCTCTTTAGCCGTCAATCCTGTCAAAGATCCACTGTAAAATTTAGGCTCGCAAAGTTGCTGTTAATTGATGACTGCGAAATTCATGTCATTTCCTAGAAAATATAGTTGTAATAATTATGAAAATACAATATATATATATATATATATATATATATATATATATATATATATATATATATATAATAATTAAAAATACACAATGAAAAATATCCAGTAGAAAAACTGTTGTAACCAAGAAAATGTTAGTGAATTAGAAATAACCAAAGGTTGGAAATGGAATGGCAATCTTTATAACATCATCAAAATACAATACTCGCCAGCGGCGTGAAATAGGTAAACCACTGCTAGTGTTGGACTACATAGTCAGCATATTACCTCCACTTACAATTGTGTCCAACGTATTTATGAGGCTTGGGACATAAACATTAATGTTCATAGGAACGGCGTATAAGAAAAACAGTTACATATAAATGATGCGTTTATGAGCGCGCATAGGAGCATGAACGACATGTGTTTCTTGTTTCGTCCGCATATGTATACGTGGCAACGTCAATAAAGCCCAACCCGATTAAGCATATCACAAAAACTTTTACAGTTTGCCATATATATATATATATATATATATACATATTTTTTTTTTACGTATTGTCACTGGAAACTCATTTTTGTACAAAACTGTCGCACACAGAAGTCGACTCATTTTTGTGCGAAACATAAGTTCCGATTTGAATTTTCACATTCGCATATATTAACCACTCGACAACGTCATATGAAACGCGCTGTAGTCTTTGAATTTTCAAACAACAATGTTATCGTCTGCTACAAAAATTTGAAGGCTCACTTCAGAAAATGATCAACAATATTTTCTCTCCTTATAATAGATATTTTAACCCTGGGAAAATTATTAACCAATAAACTCTGAGTTTAGTAAAATCTAACTTTTAGATTTCTGCAGCCTAATTTTTCTTATAAATATATTAAATGTTAAGTTATGAAATTAGTTTTTCAGTTTTATCATGGACCTTTTACTAGGGCTATTCGTTCGCTATAGAAGTTGAAATTATTATTTTCACATTTCCGCGTATTTATTTGAGTACACTATATGACAAAAAAAGCTTAGCAATATTGATTAAGAAACACAAAAATCATGCGAACAGATTTAACACAGATTTTAGAAGTAATATCAATGCAGCTATCGTTCACTGGCTGCTTATAGCTCCTACTAGGAAATTATACGCTTACATAAAACAACCTAAATACGGGCCACACACATAATCACATGTAGCGGATTCTATTTTTGTCATATAAACGTGGTTGATTCGGTTGTATCGTAAAGAAAGTCAAAATAAAATTTTGTATGAATTTGTTTCGCAAAGAGTTTTTGTAATAATTTCAGTTTGAAAGAAAACTAAGACTCAATAATAAAAATATATTTAAATTTGCAGAACCATGAAGAAGGCTGTTTATTTTCTTTATTACACACCAAAACCTCTAGAAACATACATGCCTGTTTTATGCTTGGCTTGGCAATTGCGTTCAAACATGAAGCAGCCTGTCACTGCTCGGTGCTGACCTCTGTGTTCACTTTTGTTTTTAAAATCGCTCTATCCCTGAAGTTGAGCACTTAACCCATAAATATAGCATACCTTATTGCTGTATTTTTCACACACACGCACACACACACACACACACATATATATATATATATGCGTCTGTATGTGTGTGCGTGCGTGTAATAATATTTTTATGGTTGTGTTTGTGTGTTACCATACAGAAATATAAATAGAATCTTCATTTTCTGTATATTATCTCTTCATTTATTCAATGATGAAATACTGAGTAGTAGAGTAAAAGAATTATTAGGAGACCCTTTTTTTTTAACCCTACTCTATTTGATCACCGAGAGCTGCTGACCGCGTGTTCGCTCGGCAGGATCTACTTTTCCACTGCAATAAAACGATTAAGATCAGTGGCACATGCCTGATGTCTACGGAAAAGCCAGACATAACGCAATTTCACAAGCACGTACCATGAAGCGCGTCATTGCAGGATGCATCTTGAGCAGGTATCTGGTTTTCCTAACATTAAAAACTGTCTATTGTCTGGTGGTCAATAAAGAATGCTTCCACTGTCTATAAGTGAAAACAAATTATGAATATTGAATTTGTTAGAATGATCACGAAATAAAAGAGACTTAACTCTCTCAACTAAGTAGGGAGAAATAAAATGAAGAGACGAACTAAAGGTGATGAAAAAGACAGACAGACTGAGATTAATGCCAGGCGTAAGTATAAAGTAGATTGATATTCACACATCATCAACATCACAGCATTTTCAAATACACAAGCAGTAAAAGGATGCTGAGAAATGCTGGAACAGAGGACATTAGAAACAGAGATAAGTTTTAAATCTTCGCAGCTAGAAAGAAAACCACACACAAAATGAAACTTTCTTATAAACTAAAATATCTAAAATCTCAAAGACAGTAATGTTATAAGTAATAAAGTGTAAATAGAGTGTGTAGCGCCAAATCCTATTTGCTTCAAAAATCAGAAAGTGGGAAGAAAGAATATGAAGCGGTTAAAGTCTGGTTGGTAAGCAACCAATCGATACCAAATTCAGTAGAAAAATACGGAAAGTGAAAAGATGAGTTGCATTATTTACATTATTTGGACTGTTAACCTCATCTTCATTGCCATTTTTACAACGTTTCACCGGTTATAACCGCCGAACTTCTTCAGGTGATTGAACTTTCAAACAGAACCCTGAAAGACACAGAGTTCAGTCGATAAAGACGTTGACTCGACTCAAAGATTTGGTAAAACAAAAAATTGGAGAGCTGAGTTGAAAAAAAATAAGTGAGACATTTGAAAGAGACACGACACGTGGATCTAGAACAGTCTACTCCGTTGGACTAAATATAGCATTCGGTTTGAAATTTCAATCATTTGAAGAAGGCCAGAGCGTACAAAGACCGAAAAATTGTGAATATGGCAATTAAGACTAAGATAACAGTGTGAATAATGTGAATAATTTAAGTAATAATAATATCTCCCTTCGGAGATATAGATAGATACGAAAAGATGAAATTTAGAGATATGCCGGTAAGACATGACAGAGAATATCAGTATCACGATCGTTATGAAAGATTTGGGAAAATCCTGTATCCAGCAGTGGACTTCAAATAGCTACTGCTAATATCTCTAGCTAAGTTAATTGGCTAAAAGAACTGAGTCGGTAACTGAACTAAGTTTAAACTGCAAAGAGACTAATAAATAATTACAGATGGACTCTATCGGCATTAACTACGTTTAGCTTAGTTTGGCACAAGGCTAAATGTATGAGACCCTAAGTGAGTACCGAAATCAGACTAGCAGTAATGATCTTCAAGATTAACTTGTTTAAAATTTGATTGCGTTCTCCTATGCTACCAATATTTACGTAAGTGTTATTAGTTTGGTACAAGGACACGGATAAAAGGTTACAGACATTTTCATATCTTGATCAAGTGTAAGGTTAAAATTAGGTGGCACGTGATGAGTATCAACATCCGTTCAGAAGTAACATTATTATAATAAACTAACTGGCTAACCTCTTCAATAGGACGACGCGATTTATAAAACTATTTACATTCTTGAACTGAAACTGTAGAAAAATGTAGGAAAAGCAAACACGAAAGAATTAAGAATCAAAAGAAAAGAAAGAATTGAGAAAAAAATGCGACAGCGTCCAAGAGAAAGATACAGCGACATTGTTTCATTAGACAACAATAAGCTGGCAACTGAATACAAAAAGAAAACAAGGAATCATGGTCGTCTCTCTCTCTCTCCCTCCCTCTCTCTCTTTCTCTCTCTCTCTCTCTCTCTCTCTCTCTCTCTCTCTCTCTTTGTAACTCTGGGCTTAAAAGATGTCCACAAATACAACAGAATGTCCAAATATTTATTGATACAAACAAATACCCACACACGTATCGCGACTGGTTCATGTCAACGTTGAAAATGGGTGTAACAGCTTTTGGCCGTACATATTACGTGGCCGGTAATGTAAGGAAAAATCCGCATAGACACCTACTCATTGATTTATTGATGATTTTTGCTCGAAAGTGGCATGCAAATAATGACAAGTCTTGGTAGAAGATTTTTTTAGACGATAGGACAAATAGAATCATGGATTTTTAAAGGTACTTTATCCGAATGTAGTACCGAATACTTATCTCGGTGCTGAGTTAAAACCGAGATAGATAGATGGAAAGAAAGAAAAAATGGAAAGAAAGAGGGAAAATCAAAAAGAAATATTGTGTACATAGACATCCGCACTGTATGGAGATTACAAGTTTTATGTCTGAAAGACCACCAGAAAAAGATTTGATGATTTGCACTCAATATGAATAAATATTTATTTCTATGTTCACACCGATCATAATTTTAAAAAGCTGTATCATCCAATATTGTGCACTCCTTTCCTATAAATACAAGAACATTCATATATATATATATATATATATATATATATATATATATATATATATATATATAGACGTTGCTTAAGGCTAACGCGTCTTGTCTCTAGATATAGATGGGTAAGGGGTGAAGACCGACATTAAAGGAAGAAGCTACAGCAACCCTAATAAATTACATTCCACGAGGACAGGTTTCATTCAAATTCTTAGACGCTGTTAATTCGCGTTACTTTAAAGGGCATATTTTGGAGGTTACGGTTTGATGTAAATCTAAATGTCTAAACAATCTACGAAGAATTTAATTTGAAGTTCGTTGGAGTTTTGGGTATTTTCTATGAAACAGTCGATTGGAAAAACTCATAGACAGTACATTTCCAATCGACTGTTTCATAGAAAAAACCTTACCCATCTATATCTAGAGACAAGACGCGTTAGGCTTAAGCAACGTCTAGCCGACACACAATGGGGTTAAGAATAAGGAATTGAAATGGTACACCTAACCCACTCATATCTTATCTTCTCTCCCACCTTACTTCCTCACTTCATTAATTTTACATATGCTTGATGTGGTCTATCAAAAACGTGTGAATTTCTTTTCATTTTTCATTTCAACCTTTGGAAGTAAAGTCTGATGATCCAGAGCCCTGTTAAAGGGGTTCTGGTGAAATAACTTATTACATGGACCCTTAAAGTGGTCTGTTTTTATTCAAACATATCTGCTCTGAATTTTACATTGAGCTCTCTGGATATTATCCTCCTTGGGTCTACCCATGCGGATTACCTAGTTTTGCATAAACTATATATATATATATATATATATATATATATATATATATATATATATATATATATGTCTGTGCGTGTGTATTTTGTGTAGTTTTGGTTGTACGACCGCCTAAAAATAATAAAAAAATGAGTTCACATCAAACTTTAAGACTCGAAAAAGGAGTGAAGTTGCAACATGATATTTATATATTGAATGTTATATATATATATATATATATATCAACTGGCGAGATACTTTTTGGTAGAGTTTGTCTGAAGCACGTCAGATGTAACGACTGATTCTCTTGCTAAGTGTGGGCACAGTTTCAATTCCTTTCTTTTTTCATAAGTTTCCTCGAATATTCAAGCTGGCAGACGAAAATAAATAAATATACTGTTTATGAAATAATCATAGCGTTTACTTAAACTTAGATAACCACTGAATATAACATTTAATTGAATATATATAGATATGTGTGTGTGTGTGTGTGTGTGTGTGTGTGTGTGTGTGTGTGTGTGTAATCCTCAATATTAAGAACGTTGCTAAATTAACAGACTAGATAATAATATATCTTTGAAAAATATTAGGTTGGTGCAAAAATAATGTCGTTTTCTCATATAGTAACATATATGAGAAAACGACATTATTTTTGCACCAACCTAATACAATTATTATTATATTCATTTAGTGGGTTGACTGTATACAATTTTATTAATTCTAATTTTATTATATATGAATTTTAATCTGCTAGATTTTAAATAATTAATTAAATTAATTAAAACTTTCTTACAATTGTGTTTTCATTCGGTTTATTTCTATGCTTGGGCACTTGCACAGTTGTAAAATTTTCCTTTAATGCAAATATCTGTTTTTTTTTTTTTTCTTTTTCTTTTTCTTTAGTCTGACCCGTCATCAAATTGTACTTTGCAATAAATTTTCCTTTTCCGATCGTGTCAAATGATGACCGGAGATCATCCCAAATGAAATTATTTGCTTAAAATAACTGGATAGGTCAGGCCAAGGTAGTTCCTAAATATATTTAAAAATAAAACAAATAAAATTTGCAGAATGTTTGCATGTTTAACTCAAACGCGTGTTGTAGTTTCAACCTTGAATTGCGTAGACATTGAAACGTTGTGTTCGTGTGTCGGCCAGTTTTGTTTGCCCTCTATGGTTGGACATAATTCAACAGTTTCTAACTGCTACGACGAGAATATAGGAAGAGCACCTATATCTGCCTTCAGTCAAATGACGGGTTCGCCAAATATAATGGAATCGCTACTGACAAGTACAAAAATATAAGTATCTGGAATTTTTCTAACAGACGACGGAAAGTACCACACTGAGATCCGAAGACGGTTTGGGATGGCCAATGATGCATTCCAAAAGCTAAGCAGGGTATTAAGAGACAGGAAAATTTCATTAGAAACGAAGAAATGAGTACAGAACTGTTACGTGATGTCTGTCCTCCTGTATGGCAGCAAATGATGGAAAATCACCTCAAAGATAAAGAAGAGACGTGAAGCAACAGATATGTGGTTCTACAGAAAGATGCTGAGGATACCATGGGTCGAACATGTGAGCAACAATGAGATTTTGAACCGAATGGAAACGAAACATCTAACATCAGGAAGCGGCAGCTGAAATTTCTAGGCGCGTAATGAGGAAGGGCGGCTTAGAAAATTTGATACTCACAAGACAGATTGAGAGAAAAAGAACAAAGGAAAGCAGCGTGTAACATACTTGATGGTCATGAACGAATGGATGAAAGAACAGGTCTTGGGAGAAATAACAAAAAGATATAACTTATTAACAGCTTCAGTGGACAGGAAAATGTGGAGGGACATGATTGATTACGTCCTGGATGGACACGACACATAAAAGAAGACTGAATTGTACACCTTTCATTCTTCATTCTGTTTAGTTTCAATCAAGAAAGAAAAAACCCTAATGAAAACATCTTTTTCTGGAGTCGAGTTAAAATAATTTAAAATATTGTATAGATAATTTTTTTACTAAAGTTTACCGAATATAAGACTCGAGAGCCAGTTAAAATAGAGTGTAACTGGGTAAGGTTTATGATATAAACGTAAGAGCAAAAGAAAGAAGTGTAGTTTACGAGGATATGTATGATGGATAATAAATTGACATTAGAACAGAAGAGGTAAGATTGTCGTGATTTTGGGGAAGCATCCACTTAGGAGGAGTTTCTTTCACACAAAGTAGCTGTTCTGGGGAAGAAGCTTTCGGAGAGAAATGCCATTTCTATCCAAGGAATGCATATGGGATGAGAGTGATTCAATCCTGTAGATATAGTAATTTGGATTATGATTGTAAAAGACTGGGTTGGTGCCAGTGAACCTTATCAAAAACATTTGCCATGAAAGTAGCAAATAATAATAGATCTGTGGGAGTGTGTTTGTGAGAAAAAGAGTTCTACAGTGGAAAATAAAACGACCCTGACGTAAAAATTTGTCAATGTTGCATATATGAAGTTTGAGAAATGATACTTTCTTTTTTCTCTGGTCTGGTTCTTGTAAAGAGCAATCATGACAGCTTTCACCCTAAACTATACTCAATGCACTTTTGGCGGACGCTGTACAAAACTTACATGTTTGTAAAAGCCTGCGTTTTTTTCCCCTCAAGGTCTTTGTGAGGATGAATGATAACTTGTCCGTTTATGAGGTATCTTGATGCTGATTTAGACTCTGGTAAATTAGTACACCTAGAGGGAATATTAACGAAGCGGCAGAATGGAACGAAAGAAGATGACTAAACCTTGTTTTATCGTTTTATCTATGTAGGCATGGCCAGAATTAATTAAAACGAGGCTTGCCTTACGGCTGAGACAGAGTGTCTTTCGCTTCTGCTATTAGTAGGCTTATCTGCCTTCGAGACTAGAGTAAAGCAATATTTAGACAATTGATTTGTAAGATAAATAGCTCTATCCACAATCTTTGGTGCAACACAATCTTCCTTTCTCAATCTCTATATCTTTGCTAGTGCCTCAGTAAGCCACTCAGAATTAAATTATAAAAATTAGTCTATTTTTCTTCAAAACAAAAGAGTATATTGGTAAATATATTGGCGTCAATTGAAATTAAATTTTGAGAAACTCTATTCCTTAAATGATACTGAAATTCGAAAGATTCCTGGAAGAGCAAGTGATGCCTTCCAAAGACAAAGTGAATATAACGAAACAGATAATTCTTTATATTTAATTCTCAGAAGCAATAAAATATGAGTTTAACAATGTAAAGTAAATCCTCATATATGAAAGATAAAAAAGGATGCTGAGAATACCATGGAGTGCACATGTGAGTAATGACGAAGTTTTAAGGAAAACAGAAATAAAAAGGAAACTTGTACTTAGAATCAGAAAAATAAAAAAAATTCTAAGGTACACAATAGGGATAGAGGGCTTGGAGAATTTGATATTCACAAGACAGTTTGAAGGCAAGATAGACACAAAGAAACTGTAACGTTTTACTAAATGGCCTACAGCAGATATACTGGGAAGTATAGTAAAGCAGTGGGCATTAGAGCTACGAAGTATAGAAAGCTGTAGAGATCCGTGATCGCCTGCGGTGAAAAGGACACGTTGTATCAATAAAGGCTGCTACATACAACACATTATATCTTATAAATTGAGGTAGACATCAGATTACAATATTCGCGTAATCGGCGACCATCAGACGAGACAAGTTTGTTATACACCGCAATAAATAGATATTTCAAAACAATATACAAATAATTCATGGCATGTCCCTTGATCTATGGGATTATCAGGGTTCTGTTCTAGCTCTTTCCTAACAGCTGGAGAAAAAAAGAGAAAAAGTCGTTAAGTATCTCGTCTGTAAATACTACAAGACAACTTGCTCTTGGATAGATTCCGCCAGTAGCAAGAATTAACCAGAATAATGACTGTGTAAACTTCTTAGAATTACGCAAATATCGTAGATCAGATGTACATGACCCGTGAGGTTTATCGACACGAAAAACGGAATCAGCGAAATGTGTTGAACGACCGGTTGGTTTTGTTGTATTAACCTCACAGTAATAGCCTTGGGAAAAGTATGCATCCACTTTTATATCCCTGAGAAGAAAGAGTATAGTTGCAAGGTAGACTGACTCTCTAGCTTCGGTAAAGTAAACAGTTTAAAAGAAAGAAATCACTGAATTCAAAATAAATAGGGAGACAATTCCTAAAAATGTATGCTAAAGAATCTGTGACGTGATAGCACTAAAGTCACCCTCTTGTAAAAAACAATTCTGCTCAACCCTACCTGGGTGAATGCGGAGACAACAAATACCAATTACACATTAACCCCTTTATCTACTCGTTAAAGCAGACACAAATAACTATTTGATGACTTAAACCACAATATTGCTTATAAGTTATGGCAGAAAAAATAAACAGCCCTTCAATTTTAAAATAATGGATAAATCAGGCCTTGTGAGGAGTAATCGTGGTTGATATAGAAAGGAGGCCGATGTTAACTTTTCAGCCAACTTTTAAGATGCATTTATGAGCGTGTAAGAAAAATCATGTGTTTTCAATTTTCTCTGCCTATTTTCGAGTTTGTCTCTGACTTGAGCAAATTTTGGTCGCGTTTATAAAATATCCAGTTGCATATCTGAAGTTGCAAATTTAATTTGCAGCACGATGTGAGACGAGACAGTAACTTTTGCCAAAGAACACCCCGTTACTTAAATTCACTAGATCTATCCACTGCTAGGACGGCAATATCAATTAAATATAACAACACTTATTATAAGGACATGTTGGCTGAATCGTTAATATGAGAACACAACACGGGCAGAGACGATATAAAACCATGATTCAAAAGGCACTGAGTTTTTAACACTTTTAATTGCGCTTGAAGTTCGTCATTATTTCTTTGAAGAAAATAATAATGAAAGCGAGTTTGTGGTGTGACCAACATAAATATTATTTAATTCGTTGGAGATACACTCTCCACAAACACGCTTTCACGACGCTTGACACTACATTTGAATGAAAACTCTAACATTTTTAGGCATTTAAAACAACATGTCTGTCCGCAGACACAATTCCGTAAAATACTTGTCGAAAACACAATTATACTTCGACATGAAAACAACAGACAAAAACTAAAAATCCTTGAAGCATTATACATCAAACAGTTGAAACCCAATCTAAACAAAATCAATTATGGCATCTCTACAAATATTTTTAAATGTCTAAAATTGGTAACAGAAGCCATTGGTTTATACCAACGGCTTTCGATTCATACTTCTACAATTCACTCTCGTGTGGTCATGTGTGACGTCATGAGATGCGGTGCGATTTTCGCTTCTAGCGTCTTATATGCGCGTGTTTATCGTTGCTTAGAAATCTTCTATGTAAACATTGACAGATTATCATCACTGTCGTGTCCGTATATTGTTTAATATGTTGTAATTGACATCTTTGATAATGGCTAAAGTAAGCCGAAAGCTTAGATTTTATTAAAAAAAATTATGGATCACTATTGTGAATTTCTTTCTTCTTTCAACGATAATGTTATTAAACTTATCAGAAGTTACGAAAAAAGTTTACATAAAATAAATAGACAACACTTGTCTATATTATTTAATGAAGCGTGTATGAATGAAAAGATGCTGCCGAAATACACACAATATATATATATATATATATATATATATATATATATATATATACACACGAAAATTCGGGTTTACAGAGCTGTTGTCCTTGCCATCATTTGTACGGCTCAGGTTCGTGGATTCCATACAAGTCACATATATGCCAGCTGGATGTTTTCCACAAGAGCTGTCTGCGTGCCAAACCATGGAGTTAGCCTTCAAGACAGGACATCCAATGTAGACCTGTTTAACGGGTGTAATATTGGAGGAATCGAGACTGCCCTCATACAGTCCCAGTTGCGGTGGACTGGTCATATCTTGAAAATATTTGATGACAGGATACCGAAAATCCTAATGTACAGTCAGTTAGATCAGTGCTACAGGAATGTAGGGCGTCCATGATGAGCAAATTCTCAGCTGCCAATATACCTCATAACATTCTCGAAGCGGGTAGAGTGGGAACCATCGAGTTTTAGTTGATTCAGTAGTTTTCAATCTGCTACTTTCAATCGTCTTCAAGAAAAAGGAGAAGATCTAAAATGTCATTCAATCTAACAGTCATCTCATCCCACAATCGTCACTCTTGCGCCATATGCGGCCTCCTTTGCAAATCACTAGCGGATCTTAAGTGCCACGAAATCGACGGGAGAGAGTCATATATATATATATATATATATATATATATATATATATATATATATATATATATATATATATATATAATGAATAATAAAGAATCCTTGAAATCCATCTTATTATAATTTATTTCGGGGACTTTACAATACGTCCATCTCTTCAGAAAAGCGTTTAGTAAATAAATTATGTGCAAATTATTTATTTACAAAACGCTGGTCTGAAGAGATGGACGTATTGTAAAGTCCACAAAATAAATTATAATAAGATGGATTTCAAGGATTCTTTATTATTCATTATTATATTCCTCTGTCCCTACATTGATCTTTTCTGTGATTAATATCCTCCTTGGAATTATCCCTACTAATTACCAATTGATATTATTTATAATATTAATTATATATATATATATATATATATATATATATATATATATATATATATATATATATATATAAACGTTTGTGAATTTCTCTGTGAGTATATTCATACAAAGTTTCTGTTTCCTAACTGAACTCTTCTCCAAATTTCTAATGCTTAATCATTTTGTCAGGTTACGAGAAATGTGTTGTGTTGGGACGATAACTTTTTCAATACTTCCTCGTATATATTTCCATTTGGCTATCGGATGTTATTGGGTTCTCTCTCAGTTAATATATTTTATCCCTTATTTTCAGAATTACATTACTATCTGAATTATCACAGTTATCTTTACATTTATACATCAAAAAACGTGTATGAATGATACATAAGGTGCATTCTGATTGGTGCAAAAGTAACACTAACCGTAATATAAATAGTTCAAATAAGAAGAACAATTTGTGTATTATTATCTGTTGTTATTTGCTTTATTCATTTATTTATTTACACCAGGTTGCTGATGGCTGTCACCAGCGAAATCAAGTCCCATCCATTTTTAAGCACCTCTGCCGACTCAATCTTTCCTTGAAATATTATATTTATTATTATTATTTATTTATAAGCATTTCTTTTTATTGCACAGGCATGATCCCTGGAGATATCACTTCCTGTCTTACCACCAAAGGTCTGAATTCTGGCCAATTATGTTGCTACCATAATCCTTACTACTACTACTACTATTATTATTACTACTACTACATTTCCTTTTATTTCTTCCCGGGTTACATCCAGGACCCTGAATTCAGAAATGACATCAAATACATTTTCACTGCAAATTAGTAAAAATAAATAAATAAGCGTAAATTCTTTGAAGGTTGTTAACTGTGCTTGTCAGCACACTTTTTTCTATTTCCGTAAGTCATGTGTTGCCAGGGATCCCTTCAAGGAGTCTATCAGAATATTTCCCACTCAAACACAGCTGGAATTAAGACTATCTTCATATGGCAAATTCTTGAAATTTCAACTTGTGTATTTTTATATATATTTTTTTTTAAATCTTCAAATCTACATTACAGTGTGCATGATGTGCTATATAAATACGAAAGTTTGTTCTGGATAGTGGACGTGACAGAGTTGGTAGATAGTCGTATGCATCTGTTTTCATGTAATTTATTATTGCGGATTATGTTATTATTTTTCTTTCGGTTGCAAACAAAAATGATCTGATCAGTTTCTACTCACACCATTCTTCTAAAATTAAATCTGGAATTATTATAGTTTTTTTTTTCTATCTGAAAACATTAAGAATCTGCAGCCCCGAATATTTACCTAAAGAAGAAACATACATAGAAAGCACATTCAAAAGCCTACAATACCAATATCATTTCATCCACGACGCAAGAAGAAAGGCATACAAAATATACAACCGATAATTAAATATTACTATTACTTAATATATTAAATATTCATTGACCACACAACGATTCTGTCTTTGTGCAAAACTAACGTTCACAAACACACAAATATATATGTGTGTGTTCGCACGCGCGTGTTTGTGTGTGTGTCAGAGAGAGAGGGGGGGAAGTGGGAGAGAGCTTTTAAAATTGGATTAATGTTTGGCATGTTTTGCATGTAGCTCATTAATGTCTTTGTAACTTTTGCTTCTTAGCTAAGTTATAAAATATAGATAAAGAGCACCTTGACCTAGGTAGTGGTACCAAATTAATTTAGTTGACCAATACTTGCGAATAGTCACTTTACACCTCATTGGTTTCGTTACATTTGTAATCTTTCGCCAGTCGATTTTGAGCCTCGTGTGTGTGGAAGGGGGGGGGCGTCTTTCGTCGCTGTCGAACTGCTAAAATCGCTAGCAGACATTTCGTATATCCATTTTCACATTCGTTTGGCCGTCAACATTTGAAAGTCTGGTGCAATGTGATCTTCCAACCCTTATTTGTTAGATCAACTTCAGTTTAGAAAATATTTACCTTACGTTATAGATTTGTGTATTACTTATGTTTTTCTAATGATAGATACACATAAACATTTAGACTTTATTGTTTGTGTTTCCATCACCTCAATTGTACGTATGTCGATAGTGGGCATCAATTAGGTATTTGTTAAATGGGTCGACTTTTATAGTTCTTCATTTTTTTAAGCCACGAATGAGATTAGAACTCATTCTCATTGATTTATAAAACCAGTACACACTGTCTACGGTATAGCGGCAAATTCTCCGCATTATCCCCACTTCAATCTGTGAATGGACTGCGCATTATACACGATTGTGTCGTAAATGACTTGTTTCTTCTTATGTGCGTGTCGCATTTGTTCAAGCGTATTTCAGTGAATGAAGACGCGCTGTAGACAGCCTACTTATTTTCTGTACTAACAAATCTATCAAAATATCTATCTATGAGCTTATTAATTATCTATCTGACTATCTATGATTGTGTTAAATATCTAAAAATGTGATTAGATCTATCTATACTACTCAGCCTGCTCATTTCTGCCTGTCTTTATATCTCAGTATATCTATTTATCTATCGATATATATATATATATATATATATATATATTACTTCAAACATTTTTAGTGGATAACCGCATTTGAGTAGACGCTACGTTTATTTTAAAGAGGATTTTTTTTCGCCTATCGGCCTTCGTATTCGAGAAAAATTGATAGAGAAAATGCATCTACCGGCAGAATTCGGACCTGCGTTTGCCTTTGCCGGTTGCTAGGCGAATTAATTACTGTAAAATATAAACACATTTTTACACGAATATGGATATTCATTAAAAACATCATTTGAAATAAGGAAACAAAAAGGTGATTGATATATATATATATATATATATATATATATATATATGAACATAGAAGTCAACACTTAAAGGCGACAGTCTGTTTCATGCTAGACGCAATCGTGGCCTGACGATTGCGTCTAGCATGAAACACACTGTCGCTTCTAAATGTTGACTTCTATGTTCACTTTTATATTTACACACGCTCTATCGGATATTGAGTATTTTATCCCATAAATATAGCACACCTTAAGACTATATTTTTCATATATATATATATATATATATATATATATGTGTGTGTGTGTGTGTGTATAAATACATATATATATATATATATATATATATATATATATATATATCAGTCTATTCATATCAATCTATCACAGTCTGTTTATATATATCTATCTATCTTAGTCTGTTCATATCTATTTTTCTCTCTATTTCAGTTTCCTCATTTTCTATCTATTTATATACCTCTGTATGCTCATTATCTATCTATCTATCTATCTATCTATCTATCTATCTATCTGTGTTCATATCTATCTATATCAATCTCACTGTGTTCATATCTATATCTACCTATATCTATCTATCTATCTATATATATATATATATATATATATATATATATATATATATATATATATATATATATCGTTGTGTCAACAATTTTACGCAACAGCAACCGAAGCAGCAGACATAACCGCATTGTGGTGCTCTGCAGCTGTCGTAGACTTTATAATCATCATCATCAATATCATAATCCTACTCATTCCGATCTCCCTCCCTCATCACTTCACCTCATCCTGCCTTTCTTCATGAACAACGTAACCTTCCCCTTCGGCGACGTCATCAAAACTGAATATTCGCAGCTGTAGCATTATTACTGATCGGTCCTATCAAAGTCTCGTCTCTAACACAGCAAAATTATAAGAAGAAGCCTTAAAATCTGCCGGGAATGCCTTCAGCGACCCTTGTAAGATGCTGGGATCCCGGAAGGAAAGATATAACCACTAGCAAAAGAGAGAAAAAAAGAATCAATTTTACATGGAAACAAATCAATAGCTGACTGAATGAGGGAATAAACATTTTCTCAAGCCGCTGAGAATTAACAGTTTCAGAGAGATACACACATACTGATAAAAAAAAAAATGGCTGCAATAGTTTACACGGGTTTGTTTTCTGTGCTAATCACTGAGAGAGAGAGAGAGAGAGTGAGAGAGAAAGATAGAAAAGAAGAGAAAGACAGAGAGAAAGATTAGCGAAAAGTGAGAAAAATCGGTAAGTAATGTGATTAGAAAGTAAGGGATTTTGAAGCGGAGAAAGGAACGAAGGAGAAGGTGATAATAAATTCACTTATGAAAAGTATTTCTATTTTTTAGATATTGGTTAGGACGAAAACAATATTAAGAAAAGAGAAGAGAGACGGGTTAAAGCCAAATCGGAGAGATTAAAAAAAGAGAGTGAAGGGAAAGAAGATTAAAAGAGAGAGGGAAAGGAAAAAAGATTAAAAGAGCGAGGGAAAGGAAAGAAGATTAAAAGAGAGTTGGAAAGGAAAGAAGGAGGGAAGAGAGAGGGAAAGGAAAGAAGATTAAAAGAGAGAGGGAAAAGAAAAAAGATTAAAAAAAGAGACGAAAAGGAAAGAAGATTAAAAGAGAGAGGGAAAGGAAAGAAGATTAAAAAAAGAGAGGGAAAGGAAAGAAGATTAAAAGAGAGAGGGAAACGAAAGAAGATTAAAAGAGAGTTGGAAAGGAAAGAAGGGGGACAGAGAGAGGGAAAGGAAAGAAGATTAAAAGAGAGAGGGAAAAGAAAGAAGATTAAAAAAAGAGAGGGAAAGGAAAGAAGATTAAAAGAGAGAGGGAAAGGAAAGAAGATTAAAAGAGAGAGGGAAAGGAAAGAAGATTAAAAAAAGAGAGGGAAAGGAAAGAAGATTAAAAGAGAGAGGGAAAGGAAAGAAGATTAAAAGAGAGGGGGAAAGGAAAGAAGGGGGAAAGAGAGAGAAAGCAAAGAAGGGGAAAAGAGAGAGGGAAAGGAAAGAAGATTAAAAGAGAGTGGGAAAGGAAAGAAGGGGGAAAAAGAAAAAAAAAAAGAAATCCGTAGAGAAAGAACAAAGAAAGATAAAGTATTCAAGGAGAAAAGGAGAAAGTGATAATAAATGAAAGAATATAGAAGAAAAGAGAAACATTAGGTGAATAGAAGGAAGAAAGAGAAGGAAGAAAGAGAAGGAAGAAAGAGAAGGAAGAAAGAGAAGGAAGAAAGATAGGGGCCAAAAACAATGAAAAGGAAGAAGAAAAATGAGATGTAAAAAAAAAGAAATGGAAAAAACATTTAACGAAAATCACTTAAAGAATTGAAAGAGGAAAGAAAAATCAAAAACTGGCGAAAATTTCTGAAAGAAGTAAAAAGTAAATGCAAGATAGAGAAAAGAAGGAAGGAAGGAAGGAAGGAAGGACGGACGGACGGACGGACGGACGGACGGACGGACGGACTATAAAAAAGATATGCAAGGAAAATCCCATGAAGATAAAGTATTTTTAAAGAAATTAACGGGCAAAAATCGAGAAATGAAGTTTAGTTTGTGAGATTCAAAATGTAATTTAAATGCAAAAATAAACAGTAAGTTTAAAAAAAATGAACCGGTCATTTTTCAAGTTGCAAAGAATAAAATGAAACGATTCAAAAAAGAATTACAATATATATTTTCGATAGATATGAACAGATTAAGATAGATAGATAGATAGATAGATAGATAGATAGATAGATAGATATGAACAGACTGACATAGATAGATAGATAGAGAGATAGATAGATAGAGAGAGAGAGAGATATGAATAGGCTTAGATAGATAGATAGATAGATAGATATGAATAGGCTTAGATAGATAGATAGATAGATAGATAGATAGATAGATAGATAGATATGAATAGGCTTAGATAGATAGATAGATAGATAGATAGATATGAATAGGCTTAGATAGATAGATAGATAGATAGATAGATAGATAGATAGATATGAATAGGCTTAGATAGATAGATAGATAGATAGATAGATAGATAGATAGATAGATATGAATAGGCTTAGATAGATAGATAGATAGATAGATAGATAGATAGATAGATAGATAGATAGATATGAACAGACTGACATAGATAGATAGATAGATAGATAGATAGATAGATAGATAGATAGATAGATAGATAGATAGATAGAAATTAACAGGACTGGGGTGGATAGATGGCTGTGACTCCTTTGACTGTCTACCTGCAGCCCGAGATTAATAGATAGTTTGAAAGAGGAGAGTAAAATGTACGCAGACGTGTCGGATTAAGTAAAATGGTAACACCGTAACAGATACAAGATTTGTCATGAAAAAAAAGACAAAAAAAAAAGAAAAAATGATGATAAGGCCGACAAGTTTCTTGGAGAAAAAAAGAGAATGGCTACTGATATCTGAACGGAACGCCGCGATGGAAAAAAGGCACAAATAATAAATAAATAGTTAGCGAAAAGGAATTAGAGATTTATGTAATTGTAACAAAAGTTGGCTGTGGTAGAGGTTTGCAGGAGGGTGTGGAAAGAATGAAAAGCAAAGGGTAGAATCTAATGAGTTGTCGTGGAAAGAAAGGTGGCTAAGCGTAGCTTCAGCGAGGCAGGGAATCATTTAGTCTCGCAAAGCAACCAACCATCCGGCGGAGAGCGCACCGTGCGAGTGGGAGAGCGTGTGTGTGTGTGCGTGCGTGCAAGGGAGGAGAGGGCAGACTCTGTTCGTCAAAATACAGTCAGTCGGTGGAGATGGAGGTGTTGGGTATGCAGGTGTTGCTTTTCTACTTGGAGTTTCCGAGACTTCCCTGGCTTTACGATTCATACCACTGAAAATTAATTATTATTATCACTACTAACACCACTACTATTGGTACCACAAGCAAATACTACTACTACAACTACTAATATTCATAAATACGTCTTCGACATCACCAACACCATCATCATTAACAACTACTGCTATAATGGAACTCCGAAAAATACCAATGCTTTCAAAGTGCTACTGAAAAAATATATATTTATTTTCTCCTCTTAATTGAATTTTATATTTCAGTTAGTGATGTCAACAACTTTCGCAACCAAAATCAGCGATTAATTCCGAAAAAAGAAAAAAAATTACCGCCATAAATAGTAGTTTTTTTTTTTAAATCTGAGAAAAAAAAACGAGAAAAAAAAAAGCACCACTGTTTTTGTGTTTGTTTTGTTTTTCGTTTGTTTTGTTTTTTTTTGTTTTTTTTTTTTTTCCTTTTACTTTTTTTCATACTCATATTCTTAAGCCCAACGTTATAACCCTGGAGCTAATAAGTTCAAACACCACATCTTGAAATATATATCTTTTTACAATAAAAATATAAGCAAAAACCAGCTCAGTAATTTTTGCTTTTTGCGAAATATTTTTTGAACAGTTGAAAACTGACACATTAAATCTCACACAACAAATATGTGCATGCACAAATCTCTACGGCTGCTGCACATAATACATTTCAATTCACTTGCATCTTGTCCCCTAAGTAGGAACTAATGCCGCGGCAAAAGTACGCACACAGATATAAACACACCTATGCCTATACGTAGAGAAATTGTTCGCAGCACCTGGAGAAGGCTGACTAAACTACCAACCATAGTACACCAATTTTCTAGCGACATTTATTTTTCTACATGTCATTTAACTAAAGAAAACTCAACTCTTTTTATCATTTTTAAAAATTTTCTCGACAGTAAATCCGCAGTGCACCGTAGACGCTTATCGACATCTGTTACGTTACACACCCTCATAGTAAAAAACAAAACAAAATACATATATATATATATATATATATATAGCACGCGTACATATATATCCACTCACAAATAATTTACCGTCGTTTCTCACCCGCACACACAGATTCACCTATTATATACATATGCGTAATATTTGATAGGTACATATGTGTAAATAAAAAATAAATTTGTTAGCATTTGAAGCAAGATGTTTTGAGAGGCATTATCTGGCGAAGTACATTTTCTTTACTTAATAAAAAAGAAGGGATTACTTGTAAAGTCTTAAGTTATAAAAAGTGTCCTCGCTTGTAAAATACTGCTAGCTGAATATTTTAGGCGTGTAGCTACAATACATCTAGTAGGTGTGTTGTTGTTATTATTATTATTATTATTATTATTATTATTATTATTATTATTATTATCATTATTGCTGTTGTTGTTGTTACGTTGTTTCTTGTTTTGTTGCGATATTGGAGGTACTGTGTAATCTAATCTTAAAATCCGAGGTGAAATTCATGTGCCTTTTTATGTTTTTCCGAAGTGTCTTCTTCGATCTGTCATAGTGTGGTTAAAAACACTCTAAGAAAAAAGTCCGACTTACGGTTAAAAACTTTTTCTCAATCTACCTCTTTGATTTGTTAGCAAAAAGTAGATCAATTAAAATATACACATCAGATTAAATCAAAATTTATATTTATTATTCTCTGCCTCTCTTTCTCTCTCTCTCTCCCTATATATATGTATATAAATATGTATATATATATCGATCGTTTCAACTAGCAAAGGAAAGTCTGTTATCCTTCAAAAGAGAAGAAAACATCAATAAATAGGAATATAAATAATGTATAGAAAATGTCATATATAGATATAGATATAGATATAGATATAGATATAGATATATATACATCAGTTTGCGTGGGAATTTATGTACACACTAATAGACATGTTTAGTACTGCATTGATTTAGAAAGCTTATCACGAAAAAGACTTGAGTTTTCACTATAAAAAAAAAAAAAAACTTTTCTTTTCACTTTTTGGCGGTATTAAGAAATTTGATGTCCTTATTTATTGCTGCATTCTAAACAATCAAATTTCATTTTAATTTTGTTTTTACCAAGAAAGAAAAAGAAAAATTAAAAAAAAAAATTCCTTTTAAAGAATGACAACTTCAACCGATTATATAGTTAAAAAAATACTCTTCGGCAAATAATTCTTGAACCAAGAGAGGAATAATCCAGGATTTTTTTAAATTCTTTATTATATTTACCTGAACGATTTACCTGAACGATTTACCTGAACGATTTACCTGAACGATTTATTTCAACACACAATCTAAAACACATATCTTCATCGTCAAATCTATAAAGAAGGATATCATTTTTAAATATTATATAAATAAAGTATATATCCCTAACTTTTGCATGTGTAACTATCTGCATGGACTATTAACAAAGCTGACGAAATTTCTAATTTGTCGTTCGATAGATTTAAAATTGATTCCATTTTTATACCGGCTTTTCTCTGCATACAATATCGACATAATTAATTTTATATCTGTATACATATAGATGATACATAGCTTAGATATTTGAGATTTTTTAGATAGGATTTTCTTGTTTTGTTAGTGAAGAATAAATAAAATTCAAAAGGTCATTTTTTTCGATTTTGTTACTTTCTACTTGTTGAGATTTGGGTTTAAATGTTTAATCAAAACCTGAAATAGTCACTTTCTTTACGAGGTGATTTTTGTTCTTGTTATAAGTCAAACATTGTTAAGTTGGTTGATTTCTTTAGATTTGAAGTTTATTTTCTATATTTCATCATCGTTTTTTTTTTTTCTTTTATCATTGTCATTTTTTTCATTACTTTCTACTTGGGTTTCCCCTATTTTCTGTTTGATTTTTTCATTCTTGACATTTCTCTGATCTTTTATTCTTTCTTCCCTTTTAACTCTGATGAACATTTTATTTATCCATTGAAATTACTTTCTTCTTCAGTGTCAGATATCTATATGTATATATATATATATATGTAACTGTCTTCATTTACTGATATAATACTTTTCGGGGCGGATTATTTCATTAGTTTTTAAGAATATCGAATTTACGAATGGAAAACTGAATTCCACACCAACAAATAATAATTTAAAAAAAAAACGACAAATATCTGCTTCTTTTCAAATTACACGCGAGTTTCTGTGTGCGTGTGTATGTGTTGTTCAAGACGTGATCATTTTAGAAAGAGGGGACCCCTTTTACCGATAGATAGATAGATAGATAGATAGATAGATAGATAGAAAGAAAGAAAAATAGATAGATTTAAAGCATACATAGTAAGAGAAGTAGTAATTTTTATTCTTTTGACCATAACCGTTTGCACTTATTCGTCTGTTTTGTCGTTCTCTTGTTCTTTCTCTCGTTCTAAGGTAATTCCTAATCAATGCCTGAACGAACAGGTTAAAGAGAATGCCTGTGCAGGGCGGGTAATTGTATTCTCGAACGTGTTGATTGTAGAGACGTAAAAAATTACGCAACTCATAGATAGATAGATAGATAGATAGATAGATAGATAGATAGATAGATAGATAGATAGATAGATAGATAGATGTTGTGGACTCATTCAAGTTTTTTTCTCATTGCAGTTGTGTCCGGCAGACTAATCGTTTCGTATTATTTCTGTTTTACCGGTCAGTAAGACCAACTTAACAGCTTCCGTAAAGACAAAAAAAAGAATAAAGAAAATACAAGGGATTGACAAGAGGGTGTCGAAAAAGAGAAGATAGGTTATCACAGCTGAGTGAGAGAAAGGGGAAACAGAGAAACAGAGAAAGATAATTGGAAGGGTGGCAGTAAGAGAGTTGGAGAGAGAATAAACAGTTGTTGAAAGATTTAAATAACAAAAAGGATATGTTAAGGAAGAACAAACCTGAAAATACAAATACTTTACGAAAGATAAAAGTAGCAAACTAACGTATGTATGAAAGGACATGCAACGAGGGGAATCGTCAGCTATAAGAAAAATACGCTCCCGCGCGCCTCTCGTACAGATATCATTGGCTTGATGTAGGACCTGACAAGAGAAAAAAAACTTATAGAAAATATATAAATGGAGAAAGTGAGAGAGAGAGAAAGAGAGAAAGGTAAAGGAGAAAAAAGAAAATAAAAAGGCAGTTACTCAGAAAGAGAAATAAGTAAACATTTTAAAATAGAAAGAAATAAATAAAGAAAGAAAGAAAGAAAGAAAGAAGGTGCATAAAAAAGTAAACTGTAGATTACCAAACCAATATATTTGAGAGAGGCGGGATATTAAAACGTGAAAGAAAGTAAGGGTGAGTGAGAAAAAGAGGTAACATTTTTTTTAAAAAAGAAAGAAACAAAAGAGTCGTTTAAAAAAGACGATAAGTAGGAAGAGTAGAGAAGGAGAAGAGTTGTAAGAGAAGAGAGGGCAGAGATAACGAGAGATAATCAAGAGTGGAAGAAAAAGAAAGAGAAAAACAAGCCAGTGTCAGCGGGCATGAATTAAACGAGAATAGGACAAATTTCATTTACTCCCCCAACGACCCCCTCCACTTGACACACACTCTCTCTCACTCACACACTCACTCACTCACTCAAACACACACACACACACACACACACACACACACACACACACACACACACACACACACACACACACACTCCATCATCATCCAAACGATCTAACTTAAAACTTACTGATACTTATTTTAGTGACTTAACAGCTAACCAAGCAATCGTAAGCTACTAAACAGTTAAAATAATAGTGGCGGTGTCTTCGACGGGTTAGAAGGAGACAGAGTGGGGAAAAATCCCGACCGGACAAGAAAATCCTTCAGCAGGTGCTTATTTAGTTTCATTCAAAGCGAGGACGTATTCGGACTACTCCGACCATTACAATAAAACAACAAAAACTACTACTACTAATACTACTCCTCAACGACCACTAGTTACTACCATTACTACTAATATTGTGAATAGTTTACATCTAGAAATGAGAAGAAACACTAATACGACTATATTTTGATAAAAAGTTAGTTTTTTGTTTAATTTTTTTAAAAATAGCAACAACCGAAAATTAGTTGGTGCGACGTGCATTATTTGATTTGTACCAAAAGGGACCACGGAACCCAATTTTACTTACAGCTATTATTGAAATAGCAACAATATACATATATGTATATATATTCATCTATATATTAGCAATATTGTTATACACCTGTTTTTTTTTAAAACGTTTTCTAAGCAATTGGTTCTACAACAAAAATGATTCTCCAAATATTACCAATTTGGGCATACATTCTAGTCGCACTGACTTACGGAAAACAAGGTAGGTAAAGTTTGTTTTATAATTTCGTCTTTTCAAACTTTTACGATTTGAAAACATTTACCTGCACATATAAAGGTAAAAATAAAGATGTTTCCTATGTCCTTCAAGTAATAGTTAATTTCTTCTTAAAAGCTCCACACCCGACGCTTAAAAGAGGAGAAAAAAACAAAAGTTTTATTTATTTATTTATCATGATATTAGCGAGTTTCAGAAATGGTGGACCTAATACAAAAATTTCGAAAAGAAATTGCAACTAAAGAAAACAGAAATTAAATCAATAGATATACATATATATTCATAGATATACATATATATATATATATATATATATATATATATATATATATATATATATATATGTGTGTGTGTGTGTGTGTGAGAGAGAGAGAGAGAGAGTGTGTGAGCGCGCACCCGTGTGTGTGTGCATGTGCGTGTGTCTGTGTGTATGTAAAAAATTATAAAGTTTACAATATCATGAATTTGTGAGCATTTTCATTATTTATTTCGCCATACTTTGAAGAATATCGTAAAAATATTTGCACCATTCAACAAGGTATACACACACACACACACACATATATATATATATATATATATATATATATATATATATATATATGTATGTATGTATGTATGTATGTATGTACGTACGTATGTATGTACATATGTATGTATATAGGCGCATGCGCTCGGGTGCCCTGAGTGCCTAATTATCTATCGACTGATAATGCTCAGATGTTCGAGTGGATTTGCTTTATGATACTAATCTTGAATTAAAAATAATTTGAATAAAATAAAGATGATTACTTGTTTGGTATTACTGATCTATTTGAAAATGTTTGTAACTTGAACTGAAAAGTGAGATTTCAGTCTTTTAGATTTGTTCGGGCCACTTACGCATCTTGGTTAACTCATGACCGTTCTAACTTTCTTACTTTCTCTCTCCCCCACTCTCTCTCTCTCTCTCTCTCTCTCTCTCTCTCTCTCTATATATATATATATATATATATATATATATATATATATATATGTGTGTGTTTGTGTGTGTATGTGTTTTTGTGAGAGAGAGAGAGTAACTTAGTTGGTGTTGCGATTATTATATTAAATTTCTTAATTTTTAAAAAAAGCAACAACAGTAAATTCGTTGGTGCGACGTGTATTACTTCATTAGTACGAAAAGCGACCAAAGAACTCAGTTTTATTTGCATGCAAAAGATTTTATTATTTAAGCTATTATTAAAAATGAAATCTATCTATCTATCTATCTATCTATCTATCTATCCCGTCTCTCTGTTTCTCTCTATATATACATATATATATATATATATATGTGTGTGTGTGTGTATGTATGTGTGTGTTTGAATATGTATTTATATGTGTAATTGTTCAAAATCTGTTAGATCTATGGCTGAAAAAAGTGGTCAGTATCAAGGAGAGAGATTGTAAATTGTTTAATGATCACTTTGTGCGTGAAACAGTCTC
>OZ010579.1:131241516-131301516 GCA_963932145.1 Acanthosepion lycidas | reverse complement strand
TACTTACCTAACTTGCTAGACTTCAAAAACATCTACGTGGCCTCGTGGGTGATTAATGATTTCTCAACCTACACCCAATCTCCCACAAAACACAACATCATAAGCCTCTCGTTGCTCGATTGCTATTTCCATAACAATTGTTCCGACGTGCTACATTCTTTGGTTTTGACAGCACTCACCTTTGCCACTGGGACCCGCCATATCATATATACAAGCATGAATGTCCCTCACTCCCTTCGCATAATATTTATAATAAGTTCAACTCGGAGAGCATTTGAGTGAATCCCACAAGAATGCTTTCCCAATCACTACAATTTTGACCTCTTCAAGTCTACAGTTGACAGTTATCTTTCCTAGATAACCTCATGAACTGCATTTCTCGCCTTCTCTTACACTCAAACAACATCACACAGTCACACTCTAACTTGACTGGCTCTAGGGTCTTGTATTTGGTGAAGAAACAAATACTTCAATCCAAAGAATTTTACTCGAGAAGAACTTGTTCAGATTAATATTAACAACAGTGGATGAAGTCAGTCTCTTATATATATACACATGCATGCACATACATATATATTTATATAAGTGTGTGCTTTTGTGTGCGTAGATAGATAGATAGATAGATAGATAGATAGATATTATATAAAACGTGATTATAATAATTTAATCAATAAAAATGCGACGTCTATTTCAAATAAGAAGTTTCTACTAATATTTGAAGCAAAACATATATCCCATTAACAATAAATCCATTATATATACACGCACAGATTCACACACACACACACATATATTATACATACACACACGCACATACATACATACATATATATATATATATATATATATATATATATATATATATATATATATATATATATATATATTACATGAATCATTCATACAAAAAACAAATATAGAGGTTAATGATTTAAATGGCGAGAATACATCTTCGCAAACAATTTCAATAAGTTACACTAACCCCGAACCTGTATATGAATGGTATGATCCCTGTTTATAAATTCCAGTTGCATAAGGTCTTTTTTAGTTTTTACAAGCTGGAATTTATAAACAGGGATCATATCATTCATATACAGGTTCGGGGTTAGTGTAACTTATTGAAATTGTTTGCGAAGATGTCTTCTCGCCATTTAAATCATTAACCTCTATATTTGTTTTTTTGTATGAATGATTCATGTAATTATAAATTGAACTGCACCTATAATCGAAATATATTTATATATATATATATATATATATATATATATATATATATATATATATATATATATATATAGTTTTAAAAAATGTTATATTTATGGGTAAAAGTGCACAATATCTGAGATAGAGCACATGGTAAATATAAATTGGCTACTGAGGTCAAAACCTCTTGGAAATAGTCATGCATAAACGTAATCTTCATGGCCCGAGGATTGCATTCAACTTTTGACACTTAAGATGGAACACAGTGTCCCTTTCATATATATATATATATATATATATATATATATATATAGTCAACAGGATGTTTCATGCTAGACGCAATCGCTTGCGTCTAGCATGAAACAACCTGTCGCCTCTAAGTGTTGACTTCACTGTTCACTTTTATATTTACACACGCTCTATCTCTGATATTGAGCAATTTATCCCATCAATATAGCACACCTTAAGAGTATATTTCTTCATATATATATATATGTATATATGTGTGTGTGTATAAAAATACATATCCAACTCTTGTACTGGTTTACGATATTATCCTCCTATGCAGCTTCCGCACAGTAAGCTGTCTGCTTAATGATTAGGTAAAATCTGATCTCCCAATCACCAAAATATTGGCAAATCAGTTTAATAATTTACTCTTTACTTACTGAGTTTCGAAATGTCTATTTCTATGGTTATTTTGACGTGGATATATATTTTGAAAACTCAGTTATTCGATTTCGTATGTTGATGAAAACGAAAAAAATTAAACGAAATATCATATTACGCGGAAATTTTTCATGGCTTACTACAAGTTAAACAAATGCTAGGTCTTTGTGTACAACTCTCCCTTCCAGATAGAAGTTCATTCAAGGTAAAATTATAGTTATAAAAATCTTGGCCCACCCAGTTGGAAAACTGATGTCATATAATCTTCCTAGTCTCATTTGATCATCTACTCGATAACTGACAGATAGTAAGCTAATATGAGCAACGCCTGATTTTATCTTCATCAGGTGGGATCACAAAGGTGCATTGCACCTCAGTCATAACAATCTACCATCTTACTATTAATTTTTTGTTTCTTTTGTTATTATCATGTACATCTTTTTGACAAGAAAATTGGGTCAGCTTTCTTCCTCAATCGCACATGTCTCAATTTGACCTTGTGTCAGACTAAGATATGATTAATACTTCCATAAATAAATAAGCGTGTGTTTATGCATTCCAAATTACCGGTTTTGTATTGCGAGAGGGAATACCCTACAATATGCACATTGTATAACTATGTGGATAGACCAAATTCTAAATGTTTCTCTGTGTGCGTGTGTCTGTGCGTGTTTCTTAGAAACGTCGTTGTATATGGCGCAGTATTATTTTGAGGAAATTGAATATTTTTTAATTCATAAGCATTGTATAAATATTTAAGTCATAAGATTGTGAAAATGATTCCACCGCTGATATTTCAATAATTAATGACATAATAAATATTTAAAATTCTTTTTTCACTCGAATCTTTCGCTCATTTATACAACCTACGTATATAAGAAAGAGACTACTTTTATTCGATCGTTTGATCTTTACTTACTGCATATGAGACACATATGTCTGTTGAGAATGAATATAAATTCTGGCCGACAAGAGGGGTGACTGGGCAGCACCCCGAAACTTTACATGTGCGACATTTGATAAATGTATTAACATCGACGAATAATTGTCCTTCAAACTGAAAAAAATACGAGTGAATCAGCCAGAGTAAATTTACGTCCACGTTCTTAGGACATTTCACCTTGGATAACAGATTTTTTAACGCAATGTAGGATATTTAATAAAAAAAATGATGGTAAAAAAGAAAAGTTATCTAAATGAAATGGGCTAGAATATATACCCAAAACATAAATTATTTTGAAAAATAAATTTAAATTATAACTCCCAGTGTCGCCTCGTCTTCCTGCGATGTGTAGCTGCATCAACATAAACATCCACACGAAAACTTTATTCCACTTTGTCTTAGATTTCCCTAAGTTATATATATATATATATATATATATATATATATATATATATATATATATATATATATATATGCGTGTGTGTGTGTGTGGTGGACTCTCCGATCGTATTCCTAGTAACCGACAGCCAGACACCATCACATATGATTTGATGATAGTGACGAAGGGTTTATTCAGAAACAACCACACTCTTCAAAGGGTCGAATACAGAAGCCTGATGCCCTACGTACCGCAAGATCCCTAAAGGACCCTCCGCAGGTTTTGAATTCAGAGTTTCCTTCTACTTGACCATTTGACATCCAAGGCTATATATATATATATATATATATATATATATATATATATATATATTAATTTATATTTGTGTGTGTGTATATATATATACAGATAGAGTGATAAATATGTATGTAGATAGATAGATAGATAGATAGATATCAACAGACTGAGATAGATAGATAGATAGATATGAACAGACTGAGATATATATGTATGTATATATATGTGTATGTATATATATATATATATATATATATATATATATATATATATATATATAGATAGATAGATAGATAGATAGATATGAACAGACTGAGATATATATGTATGTATATATATATATATGTATATATATATATATATATATATATATATATATATATAGATAGATAGATAGATAGATAGATATGAACAGACTGAGATATATATGTATGTATGTATATATTTGACATCCAAGGCTATATATATATATATATATATATATATATATATATATATATAAGAATGTATATCCAAGAATGAAGCAACTTGCCGCTTCTTGTTGAACTGTGTTCACTTTTATACTTACATCCGCATAATCTTGCGTATCACTTTTACACCTGTGTGTGCGTTTGTGTGGATATTCCATAGTCGCAATTTGTGTTGTAATAACAATCATAAATATGTGATTATGAACGGGCAAGAAAGGAGAACCAGGTACCGGAATTTTGGGGTATGAGGGAAATACGGAGAAATACCGATATTTCGAACTCTACGCTGTTTGTTTTCATTTTTCGGATAAATATGAAGTGTAGAATTCCAAATACCGAAACATTCTCTGTCTTCTTTTCATTCACAAAAATCTCTGATGAATCAACATTAAAGATGACAAATTTATATATGGTTCTTTCTTCCTGATTTATTCCACATCTTTCCATTATTTCCATATCTTTCAATTCACACACACACACATATATATATATATATATATATATATATATATATATATATATATATATAGATATAGATATAGATATAGATATATATTATTTTATATGCGCAGTACTTGTTGGAAGGTGCTCAATATCAGTGATAGAGCTAACATATTCAGTTGTATTGATATGAGTTTGCGACCCCTGTTTGTGTTTGATTATGTTTGGTAGAGAGGGAAATTCTTCTCTGTGTCCATTTGGGATGACACGCTCTCACTCTCTATCTGTCTCTCTCATACATACATACACACACACACAAACACACACACACACACATATATATATATATATATATATATATATATATATATATATATATATATATATATATATATAATTGAAGATTACAGAAAATTTACATTTGTCGCTGATATATACCCAACGATGTCCTACCTATGTTCCGGTTTATCATGACCTGAAAAAATAACTTCCGCACCTCCACCTTCCTGAGCTTACTATTCTAATTAGCGTAGATCTGACATTTAATTAGTTCATCAAGACATGCCCAAAAGTCTAATTTTAATACTGATCTTATCTCCCCATAACTTTAAATTTCGGAAAAGAGGTAACACTGTTTTTAAATCTCCTTAAAAATCATTTAATCACCAGTTTCTATATATATATATATATATATATACTCAACTCTCCTGCCGAACTTGATGTATAAGGTTCAAGCAGATCAGTTCCCAGGAAACCGACAGATTTGATTATAGTGGTGAAGGTTTCGTGCAATACAAACCACACTTTTCGAAGGGCCGAATTCAGAGACCTGGTGCACTAAGTGCCACAAAGTCCCCAAACGACCAACCGCAGGTTTTGAATTCAGAGTTGTTCTTCTCCTAGACCAGTTGCCATCCAAGGCTATAGAACCCAGTCTGTCCTGGTATTTTACCCATAGCTGGAGGGAGAGGAAGAGGATTCATACTTAACCCAAGGGTATTAGCACGTAATGGATTCGACTGGAATCAATCCAAGCCGCTACCATTACTCGACCGTGCCTCATCCTTTTTATTTATTTATATATATATATATATATATATATATATATATATATATATTTATTTGTATAATATATATATATATATATATATATATATATATATATATATATATATATAAATATGTAATGAAAAACAAATCATTTTAATGTACCATTACGATAATTTATTTCACCTAAATCCTTTTTTAAGGATTCAGGATCATCAGGTAAATCTTCCAACAACGCAATGAGAAATATATATATATTTGTATAATATATATTAGGTTGGTGCAAAAATAATGTCGTTTTATTACATAGTAACATATGTGAGAAAACGACATTATTTTTGCACCAACCTAATATATATATATATATATATATATATATATAGACAATGAGAGACAGTGAGTGAGATGTTATTTGCTTGTTGAGTAACCAGCCTCTACATGCTAAGCCGCTTTTTGAACGGAGTCTTTACAGCGACGCTATTTGTACAAATGAGTCATTCTCTGTATTCTACTTGTAATCTTCAGTGTTCATGTAAGAATGTGTTTGCAGACACGCCTTCCCTTTAGTTCCTCTGTGTATGCTGTGTGTATGAATGCAGGCGTGCGCCTGTGCGTGCATTATATTATTGTCATTTCACCACCTTTCTCAAATTTTGTCAGTCAGTTAATCAATCGACCATTCTATCGATCTCTACTTGCAGAAAGAGGTGATCACCGAAATATTGTGCTTAGCTTGTCTGTCATCTATCTATCTATCTATCTATCTATCTATCTATCTATCTATCTTTGGGCCTGTTTAATTGATACCAGTGGAAGTTGCGTATTTGTAACGGAAACATAATCGTTGTATGAACATGGGTAACCATCTATTTCTAATGCATCTTCTAAAAATTAACTTATTTTACAGTCGAGCGTAGAAACTTATCTTTCTCTTTAGCTATCTATATAAAATTATGTCACTATTTATCTGTATATGTGTGTGTATGTGTGTGTGTGTGCATTTAAGTGATTTGTATTATCTGTATATGTGTGTGTATGTGTGTGTGTGTGTGTGCATTTAAGTGATTTGTATTATCTGTATATGTGTGTGTATGTGTGTGTGTGTGTGTGTGTGCATTTAAGTGATTTGTATTATCTGTATATGTGTGTGTGTGTGTGTGCATTTAAGTGATTTGTATTATCTGTATATGTGTGTGTGTGTGTGTGTGCATTTAAGTGATTTGTATTATCTGTATATGTGTGTGTATGTGTGTGTGTGTGTGTGCATTTAAGTGATTTGTATTATCTGTATATGTGTGTGTATGTGTGTGTGTGTGCATTTAAGTGATTTGTATTATCTGTATATGTGTGTGTGTGTGTGTGTGCATTTAAGTGATTTGTATTATCTGTATATGTGTGTGTGTGTGTGTGCATTTAAGTGATTTGTATTATCTGTATATGTGTGTGTATGTGTGTGTGTGTGTGTGCATTTAAGTGATTTGTATTATCTGTATATGTGTGTGTGTGTGTGCATTTAAGTGATTTGTATTATCTGTATATGTGTGTATGTGTGTGTGTGTGCATTTAAGTGATTTGTATTATCTGTATATGTGTGTGTGTGCATTTAAGTGATTTGTATTATCTGTATATGTGTGTGTATGTGTGTGTGTGTGTGTGTGTGTGCATTTAAGTGATTTGTATTATCTGTATATGTGTGTGTATGTGTGTGTGCATTTAAGTGATTTGTATTATCTGTATATGTGTGTGTGTGCGTGTGTGTGTGTGCATTTAAGTGATTTGTATTAGTTTCATTTGACAATGTAATTATGTACATTTTTATTTTATGTCAATGGAAAACAATAAAAATTAAATAGAATTTATCGATAAAATTCAGTTTATTTAAGGAATTTTCCCAGGTAGCATATATATTATATGTATATATATATATATAGTGATTTTTGGATGTGGCTCAAAGTCGAAATTAAGGGGCACCCAGTGAGGACTGAACTCACTACTCACCCGTAATTGTCCAAGCGTGCTAACCATTACGCCACCTCGAGGTGTGTGTATATATATATATATATATATATATATATATATAGTACGATTGTATTGCGTATGAAACTCAGAGTTGTGGTATAAGTGAGGAAAAATCGTGTACTTAATAAATTAATATATATACATATGCATAAGTATGAATGAATATATATATATATATATATATATATATATATATATATATACATATATATGCGCGCGCGCGTATGTGTGTGTGTGTGATTATAGAAATCAACATTGCACTATGTCTTGGGGGTTCACGCATTCAGTGAACATCATACCATGAATTTATGTACAAACTCTTCATATCAAGAGAGAACGAGATTAGAGAGTGTCGGGTTTCTTAGGCTCAGATCTTAACTCATATTTTAAGTGAGTTTTCCATTTTGTTTAGAGCTAATTATTTTTAGTATAAGCAATATCTGAAGATGACTGTAGAACTGCAGACACTGACATTTTTTTTTTTATATCCCGCGTTATTATCAACTCATGTCATTTCTTTGAATATTTTCTTTGTGAATGACTTTCATTGTCTTAGTTATTTTTCGAATTAACTTTGTCCTAAATTCAACATAAATTCGCAATTTATCTGGATTAAAGCCATGGTCACAAAGCTGATTATACAACACGAGGTATTGATGAGATTCATTGAGAAATGGACACCCTAGAGAACTTTAAATTGTTTGATGTTAGCTTTTTTTTATCTTTACTCGATTACAGCAAGTACTAAATAGACACACTTAGTTCAACATATTACGACACAAGGGCGCAATTGCAAGCCACTTAGGGTCAAAATCGCTACAGTAGTCTTACTTTTGAAACTTGGCTTGATGACAATCGTAACTTTACTGTTCTAAGAATTGTTGAAATTCTTCTTCAGACAACAAAGGAAACTTATTTGGGAATAAGCCAACGTTACGGTAAGGGATATCCCTATACACACTTAGGTTCAAAGACAAAATATAATAAGCTCATTATTATATTGTGTGTGGAATTGATAGGATAGATAGATATGAACAGAATGAGATAGATCGATAGATGAACAGAATGTGATAGATAAATGTATATGAACAGAATGAGATAGATAGATAGATAGATAGATAGATAGATAGATAGATAGATATACCTGGGTTGCTCTGAAAGTAATGCCCCAATTTTATTATGTTGGTTTATGATGTTAGAGGCTGTCTTTGGCGGTATGGCAGAAGAGAATGAACCTTCCAACCATTAACTCATATTTATTTTGCCTTGCTGCAGATCTTGGCTGAGTGTAAGTCTTCCAAAATAACGTTTGACATGAAATTTCTTACGAAATGCGGAAATATTACCTTTATAATCAGCTACGAGTAATGAAAATTGCCAGAAATCAAACAATGGATATGAACAGAGTCAGATAGGAGGTGAAATATTTCAGTCGAAGTGACATCGATGCATGTCACAAGCAATATTCCAGGATGTTCCATGTCGCTGTAAACCCAGAAAATGCCCGATGCTAGCTAAAATGTAAATCCACCTGACATGAATGTGGAACGTATGTATTGTCGTTGGAACTTCTTCTATCAGATTAATTAAATATTAATTTTCTATGTATCGAGCGCCTTCAGAATATGAATGATCACGGCGCTCTTCTCTTTGAACCATAGTAGTTTTCACCCTTTACTAAGCCCATGAAAGAAAACATTAACTTTATAACAATTTATTACCTGGCTTTGCAGCCTTGCATTATTATTATATATATATATATATATATATATATATGTGTGTGTGTGTGTGTGTGTATGTATAAATATATATGTGTGTGTGTGCGCGCGCGCATATAGGTATGCAGTCAAAAACTGATTTTCAAGGTAAACACATCACCTTTAAATACTGGTATATTATATTCATAGATGTATGCAATACGTGGATAATATTTCACCATATGCCCAATCGCTTGATCTCAATCTGTTCTCATCTATCTCTCTCTCTCTCTCTCTCTTTCTCTCTCTCTCTCTCTCTATATATATATATATATATATATATATATATATATATATTTGTATCTGTCTATCCAACCTTCTTTGTTCAAATTTATCTAACCCTCAACCTTAGTTTGTTGATATTTATCTTTCTATACGTTTTACCTATCTATATATCTTCAGATCTATCTATCTATCTATCTATCTATCTGTTTGTATCTATCTATTTATCTAAGTCATTCTGTTCATATCTATCTATGTATATATCTGTTTATCTATGTCAGTCTGTTCATATCTATCTATCTATCTTAGTTTGTTCTTATCTATTGGGTTGGTGCATAATTATTAAGCTTTCAATTCAACAATAACATTTTTCAATTTAACCCAGGATTGATAATTATGCACTAATCCAATACACACACACACACACACATATATATATATATATATATATATATATATATATATATATATATATATATATATATATATATATATATATCTTAGTTTGTTCTTACCTATCTTAGCCTGTTCAGATCTGTCTAGCTAGCTAGCTAGCTAGCTAGCTTTCTATTTATCTATCTCTGTCACACTCTGTTCGTCTATATATCTATTCTTGCAGACGGAGGTGGGAGTTAACGCGTGTGGGTGTACGCTCCTATCGCTTCAAAGCGTAAGACCCCAGAGGCTGATATACGTGTAGAAATTATAACATTGCACCTGTCTTACCGGCTCTGACAATCACATGGTTTTCATGGTTGCTTGCTACCTGCGACATTAGTGAACAGGTAGATATGATAATAATTATGCCAAATATGTCTTCTTTGTATCCGCACAATCTATCTCACTCGAATGACTAGGTAAGTAAGTAGACAAAATAGACGCAATACATTTAGTTTTTTTTTCTCCAAGCGCACAAATCTTTACACACACACACACACACATATATATATATATATATATATATATATATATATATATATATATATATATATATATATACGTATATATATATATATATTAATACTATATTTCTTCATATATCTATCTATTTATCTCTCTCTCTCTCTCTCTCTATATATATATATATATATATATATATGTATGTATGTATGTATGTATGTATGTATAAGAGTGTGTGTGAAGGAAAACTTCAAATATATAGGATAGTATTTTCCTTTTGTTTGCTACTTATTTCTTGAATAAAGTTACACCCAAAGAAGGTTGCAGTTTAAATTGGTCGAAACATATTAGTAACCAGAAAATTCCAATTTACACATTATTGTGTTTTATAGTTTATAAGACATCCGTTTTTACTGCTAAAAAGTTATTATGTTGTATCTCGTAAAATAATGTAAACTGTAAACAATGTAGACTGTAAACAAGCAGTGATTTTAAGTAGCCTAATACTATGCTATTGTAATATTTAATGTAAGTAAGTGGGGTTTATGATACCAATTACGCTAAGTCTAAATGTAACAGATAAATTTTTCTTATCTTTGGGGATCTAGTAAGTTTTGAATTTTACGACATGCTGCTAAATATTCAAAGACAAACATGACATCAATATGTCTCCGTCTGTTCATATCGATTTCGGTTTATGTAAGGTAAATTGATATCTTAACTTGCTAATTTTGGTCAAATATTTCCTGAGAGGAAAACAGATTTTAAGCCTCAGTCGTAATCCTAGATAAGTTTTAAATTCATATTATATCCCAATCTGTTGTAAATAGGCGACTGCTATATTTTTGTATTTGAATGTGTATAATTCTGCTTGTGATTCATGGAGTTTCCCTGTATTTTTTTAATACCTGAGCTGGAATAAGTTCTGTTCAAATTAAAGAAAAATTCACTGAATTGAATAATCGAGCCTCACTCACCCGGTACCTACATAAGATGTACGACGCTCCGGATGTTCATTATTTGTGGCTGATATTTCATTCTACTTCAGTCAAGACTGATTCGTAGACTGAGCTTCGATCCCCCCCCCCATGACCCATTAAATGTCTTATTATGTCTCCCATTACGATCGCCTGTTATTTATCTGAGCAATGATCAGGTTTCGATAAAATAAGTTGTTCTCCTCTAACACTATTCACTCAGGTATTTTATCCTCCGAGGCGCGCTAGGCTAAATGCTTATACACATTCGGAATTACATTGATTTTAGAATCTATTTCGTACTTCGTATTCCAACTAAAGATCAGGAGACGATTTTGAAGGCGTGTTGGTCTATTGAAACAAAAGAATCCCACATTGTTTGAATTGCATATGATGTGCAAACAACCATTGGTTGATTTCTTTAAAATTCTACATATTACATTTAAATAGATTCATATATATATATATATATATATATATATATATATATATATATATATATATATATATATATACATATATATATACATATATACATATATATATATTAATTTATATTTGTGTGTGTGTATATATATACAGATAGAGAGATAAATATGTATGTAGATAGATAGATATATAGATAGATATCAACAGACTGAGATAGAAAGATAAATAGATAGATAGATAGATATGAACAGACTGAGATATATATGTATGTATGTATATATGTATGTATATATATATATATAGAGAGAGAGAGAGATAGATAGATAGATAGATAGATAGATAGATAGATAGATAGATAGATAGGTCAGATTGTCAGAATAGAAATGAAAAGGCAAGCATAACCGAAAATGCTATATACGGCTTTGAAATAGAAATATTCGTGAAGAACAGAAATCCCTATGGTTTTTATCTATCTATCTATCTATCTATCTATCTATCTATCTATCTCTCCCACTCTCTCTCTCTATATATATATGTATATATATATATATATATATATATATATATATATATATATATATATATATATAACAGACTCGCAATTCTTGATAAAGACTGCAGAGACAATCGAAAGTACTCGAATGTATAAAACATTTTCAACAATGACGGAAAACTCCTTAGTGGGACGTTGGGAAAACCATGTAAGATGTTCAATAGGTAAATTTTGTCGGTGTTATTTAATAAAACTTTCTTATATTGATACATACATACTTAAGTTGCACTTCGAACGTAGGCATATGTATATTTTTTTAATATATACTAACAACATTGAGCACGGTTTTGTTTACATCTTAAATTGCGCAAATATTTATTCCCTTACGACCTGTGTATGCAACGCTAAAACATGAATATACGGCTTTTAATATCTAATTATTTGATTTATCCACATTAATGCCTGCATACATACTTATATATGATATTGAGCACTTTTACATATAAATATAAAACAATATTTTTATCATTATATATATATATATATATATATATATATACATATATATATATATATATGAATTTAGGGTACTGGATCAGCAGATCATTATTTAAACATATATTGTTAAATATAACAGAAAGTGAATCTCTATTATGTCTTAGCCGCTTTAAAGTTCGTATTTTTGCTTTAATTTCGAGTAAAATTTACGACAAAAATTGCCTAATAGATGCAATAGACATTCATTGTTATATTTAACAATACATATATATATATATATATATATATATATATATATATATATATATATATATATATATATATATACAGCTCATAAATTAATAAGGTTGACGTGAAGACTTCAAAGTTTCGCGTACACAATACTCATCAGAATCCAAAAATTAAGAGTTAACACAATAATCGCTAATCGTAGATAGCAAAGAATTTTAAAAATTTTAATTAGAATCCGTTAAATATTCCGAAGCAATGACATGATCACATTAAAGTTCAAATACTAGTTGCTGTTTTTTTTAACATTTAAGTAGTGCCAAGTCTTTACCATGAAAAAATAATAATTTTCTTGTTTACGCTAAAAAAAAAAAATAGAATAAAAAATACATGAAATATATAAATAAATAAATAAAATAAAAATTAAATTAAATAGAATTAGTTAATAAATAAGTAAATAATCAGTAACTAAATGTATTAGTACGTAAGTGAATGTTATGAATTCGCCTGGATTTCGAAACCGGTCTAGAAGGAAAAAAAATCACTGAATTCAAAACTGTATGTCGCCCTGACGAAGCACATATTGTGCAGCTAAGGAAAAGATCGTTCACATTGACTGAATTATTCAGATGTCTACCCCTCTTATATTTCCAATGAAGTAATCAAAATCCCCAAAATAACAAATTGTGTTTATGTTGTTTACAATTAACAGAATTGCCTAACTTTTTTTTAATCATATTCACCCCAAGGAACGCAGTAAAGCCACTGAGAGACAAAGTGTTACTGGGTGTGGAAGAGTTAGAAACAGAAAAATGGCTAAGGAGCGAGAACAAAAGAAGAGTAATAAGTATGTCAGTAGATAGCGATTGTCATTGCATTTAAGTTTTTACAGATTAAAACTGTCTGGAAAGCATGGAGCTGGGAGGGAATTCCACACGTGAGAAGTACGAGAAATTTAGCATTACGGTTATATTTAGCTAACTCAGCTGTAAATTACTGAGACTCCATTGCCAGTCTAGTATTGCGCTTAAAATAAAAAATTCTAGTCCCCATTGCAAAGAGGTCATTCGAGCAATTACCACGTAAAACGTTAGGCAAAGAGTACTAACCTTACGACGGTGCGAAAGTGACTGAAGCAGAGACATCAACTCAAGGCCAATAATATTGATGAGTTTTCTTTGGATTTTATCAAAGAGCTCTAGATAAAATTTTTTGATAGTTTACACTGAAGAATGGTTAATGGTTCTCGTACGATCACCAAAGTTAAACAACGTCGAGCCTGGTCAGTACTTTGATGGGTGACCGCCTGGGAATTACCAGGTTCTTTAAGCTTGGATGTTGCGGAATTAAAAAATTGGAGAGCCAAGTTCGAATTGCGGTTGAGATCATTACATTCCATTACGCGCTAATACCCTTGGGAAAGGTATAAATTAATCTCTTCTTCCCCAACTATGGGTTAAATAGTAGGTCAATCGCTACTCTGTAGCCTTAGTCAATCCTGAATCGAAATGAGACTTAACTGACCGAGTAGCATTCATGGCACATAAAGAAAGATGTAGAAGATCAAGTGACAACAAGCCACCTCAATATTCCAACAATATTGTTGTTGCAGTTGCATGTGCATATATGTTGTTGGTTACTCTTGAAGAGTGAATGACATTAAGTCTTGCTAAATCTCCAGCACATCCTCAGTACTTCACAGATGTAAACAACGCCATTGTCAGGATCAGGCCAACCTTGTCATGAAAATCGAATTCCACTAATTTTGATTCTTGATGTTACATAACTGAGTTGCGTGCATTAAGTAAAATAGGCAGAATACAAACTTTGACGTTCCACACGTTTTTACAACAATATTCTTTAACTTTTATCTATTCTCATCTCACCACGCTTAGGACTTTTGTATGTCATTAGTATCTGCTGGTTCTGTTTGTAAATTAGGTGAGAACACCTCTCTTCAAAATGCCAGCACTTCGCGTAGTATCCTTACTAATTTCTAAAGTTATATTTTTTAAATATTTTCCATACTTTTTCACATGTTCATTGATCCAGTATTTTGGGAAGTACTCTCATAATTACTGGCACCTTTTTAATTTTTGCCATCGCACTATTTTATATTAAAGTTGTAAGAAAAATACATAAGTAATTTGATATCTTTGACAATCATTATCATTTTCAAAAGTTTCTATCGAGAATATTTTGGCTTACTTTCGTTACAAGAATGAAGTAGCGTGTAAATTATTATTCATAGGTCATATTGAAGGCAAGATGGGGAGAGGCATATAGCGAGTAACCCACATAAGAATCATTTGGAAATGGATGTAAGAACAGGGTGTCTAGTTAATGTTTAAATGATGAACATTCCTTAGAAATACTAATGCTAGAAAGTTGTGGAGAAACATGGTCTCCTCCATCCTGTGAGTAGACGGCAATTGAAATTACAAGACTTTTGTTGCCGAATTCATTTCTTCCTCCCACTTCTATTTCAGCTCGAATGTTCGTATTTGGGGGGAAGGGGAAGATCCTATGCCTTTTCAATAGTCATTAAGAGTTACTGCATGCGTTCGGAGCTTTATTAGTCAAAGTGAATTGTTTACTGGCTTTTGTTTCAATGCTTGTATATCTCCAAGGTTACACTTGATTTTATGGCCGAGGCGCTCGGTACAGCAACGTGACAACAGATGAAATCTAGCCGGAGGCATTTAATGTATTCCATTTGCTGGAAATATGAATATACTTTTGCTAACGAGGTTACTCTTGTATTCTGAGATTTCCAATTATAGTCAGGAAAAACCGAATTGCTTTAAAATAGGGTATATTGAATATCTATGGATAGATCGATAATCAGTCTATCTATTGATCAGTCAATTTTCTTGTTGCGAATGTACGTGGGGTTGTGTAGAAAGACGTGAATGTTGTGATTTACAAAAAATATTTTAATTCTTTAAATTCTTCCGCATACGAATACAGATTTTGAGAGCAAAAGATTCCCATGCCTATATATATATATATATATATATATATATATATATATATATATATATATATATATAAATGCATGCAAAGATGCATGCATACGTACATATATACAGACATAAATATATCAATGCCCACATATACATACATGCATATATAACTATATATATATATATATATATATATATATACATACATACATATATAAATATATACATACATGAATAAACACACGTACATGCACACATATATATATATATATATATATATATATATAAATATATGAACATACACGAACGAACATACGCACATGCACAAACATATATATATATATATATATATATACACACATATCTATATATACATACATGAATGAATAGATGCATACATACACACATATATGTGTGCATATATATATATATGTACATACATACATCAATGAACACAGATACGCATATATATGTATACATATACATACATCCATATATCTATACATACATATGTATATATATACATACATGTTTATATATATATATATACATACATACATGTATATATATATATACATACATACATGAATGAACATACACACACACATATATATATATATATATATATATATATATATATATATATATATATGTCCTACAGTCAAGAAAACTTAGTGTACCCTGCATTTCTTTAAAAACACCTTAAAATATGAGTAACTACGGTGAATTTCTTTTATTTTGGCAAAAAATAGGCACTTAACTATAAAGAGTTATCATATAACAACATGATCTTTTGTTTTCGTCTATAAAACGACCGTCTGCCTTAATTACAATTCTAATATTTGTCATTCTTTCTAGTTGTGTTTGAAAAATAATATGGCAGACCATCGCAAACATTTTCCAAGCACTGAAAAAAGTTCATTCTCACTCTTTAGATATTCTCTTCGAGAATTATTCAATCTATCCTATACTATTTCAGTGAGAGTGACGTCTGGAGATTGAGGCGGCAATGTCTTAATTTCCATTTTGTTTGTCTTTTTTAGATAATTTTCACATAATTTAGAAGAGTGTTTTAGATCGTTGTCTTGTTGAAACGTGAATTTCTCTGTCAATTATAAGTATACTAGATTGTATAGCATGTTTTTTCAATATCGAATGTTATTGTTCTTTTATTAAATTATTCTTTTATCAAATATCCAGCCCTTTTGGTAATCTCAAAATGTCTACTGATGAATACAAAATATTTATAATTTAGCAAAATATATTTTGGACAGAGAAAATACATTGGATCAACTGAAATTTTATTTTTAATTTTTAAAAATACATTTTAAGTTGTTTCTTTTAAGGAAATGCACAATGGACACAAAATGTTTGCCTGTAGTCTGTGCTTGCATCCATCCATACCCCCCAGCTATGGATAAATATCAGAAGTGCCAACTTGACTAGGAGAAGGACAGCTCTAAATTCGAAACTTGAGGAGGGTTGTTTGGGGACATTGTGGCACACAATCTGAACCAGTTATTTGTAACTGGATCTTGCCAAAAAAGATTGCTTCATCACTATAATCAAATTATATATGCAAGTAGTCAGACTGTTCGGTTCTAAGAACTAAGTTGCTGTACCCTCGAAAACGAAGTGAGAGATCAGTATATATATATATATATATATATATATATATATATATATATATATATATATAGAGAGAGAGAGAGAGAGAGAGAGAGAGAGATAGATAGATAGATAGATAGATAGATAGATAGATAGATAGATAGATATAAAAGTGAACATTGAAGTCAACACTTAGAGGTGACAGGCTGTTTCATGCTAGATGCAATTCTCAGGCCACCTGGAACATCAAACAGCCTGTCGCCTCTAAGTGTTGACTTCAATGTTCACTTTTATATTTACACGCGCTCTATTTCTGATATTAGCACTTTATCCCATAAATATAGCACATCTTAAGAGTATATTTCTTCATATATATATATATATACACACACACACTGAAGCGAGCATAAAGACCAGAACGATCTTAAGAAAAAGTCTAAATATGAAATAACTTTTTATTTTAAAGCTTCAAAGAACATTTTATTAAGGAAAAATAAGGATAGAAAGATAAATTATATAATTCCAAAATATAAAGCTCAATAAACTTATTTTGATAAAGTTTTAAGAATAAATATACAACATTCGAAAAAAATAGAAGATCAAAAACATCAAAAAACCTCAATAACCTCATAACTTAGTTACCCTCCCTTAAGCGTTACACAGGATAATTGCACACAATTCAGCGTTCTTCTCTTCATTAATAAAAACTATAACTTTCAGATGAACAGAGCAATTTTGTCTTTGAAAATGATGAACATTACAATATTTGTCCTGAAAAAAACAACAACACCCTGATGATGATATTGAATTAAAGTAGAAAGTAATCTGAATATATAACATGTATCAACACAATAATTTTCTCTCTTCCTTTAATAATGACATCCAAAATCTTGTCCGTGAATATGAAAGGATCCAATTGAATATAAGTAAACAGAACTTGTCTAAATGTTTCACTAAAATATGTCTCAGTATTAAATATATGTCTGACATATATATATATATATATGTGTGTATGTATGTATGTATGTATGTAGAAGAATATTTATAACGTCCATAGTATATTATGAGAGAAAAGTGCTTAATAACAGAGATAGAGTGTTTATACGTATATACAGTGTGGACAAACGAATCAACGCTGCATGTGATTTTCCGCCTCAAGTGTTTTTCAGATAAAGGGACTAAAGAAGATATTTGAAAAAGGCGCTACATTGAACCTAGATTATATATATATATATATATATATATATATATATATATATATATATATATATATATGTATGTATGTGTGTGTGTGTGTGTGTGTGTCGCATTATTATAAACGTTATATTTAGTGGCTACACCTGTTTGAGTGGACATCATTATTTTTAAACACCGGTTTTCATTCGAGATTATATGTGTACCTAGATATGCTTGTACTCTAAGAAGTCACTTACAATTGGAAATATGTTTTGACTTTACTCGTAAATGATTGATAAGCTGTAAAAAGCAACTCAATCCTATCAAACATGGTAGCTTAAACAATCAAATTAATGTCTACGAACACAGAAGTTGGGTGTATAGTTATATATAGATCTTTAGTTTACTTGTTAATTTGATTTTTCATTCTAAGTAACACTTCTATACTTTTTGTAAAAGATAATTCATAAAATAGACAATTAGCTAAATTTTTAAGTTATGTTTACATCTTTTCTATACCATCTCCCCACCATGGCTCTCGGTGAATTGAGTATATTTATTATCGATGAATTACCATGATATCTTTGAAAGGTTAGAGGTGAGGGAACCATGCTCCCGATTTTTAAAGTCATAAATATAATTCATCTAAACTGGCTGCAAACAACGCTAGAGACACCCGGGCTATTCTACTGTTTATCCTAGAGGTGGCAGGAGAAGTGGTGAATTCATAAGGACACATGTATAAAAAAGAAAGCAACAGGCTACTTGCAAGAGTATACCCCATGATGTGGAGGCTTACATGATAAATTGAAGAGGGGGAAGTGATGCACAGTGGTTAAAAATGGCTTACTAAGTATATACTGAACACATACACACAGACACACACATATATATAGGGTGCGATGGATAAATTATCTAAATTACGCAAAGATGAAAATAACACTGACATCTCATTTTAACAGATATATTTAGCAAACTTACACAAAAATATCTGGAAATACTAAAGAGTAAATTTATTTCATAAAATTGCAATTGGCTTCAAGCACAGTCACCAGACAACTTCGGAATCTCCTGCAGCTCTTCTAGACGTTCTCCTTGTTTAAGTTGGGGAATAGTGCCATGATCCTTGCTTTCAATTCACCTTTGGAGTTAATAGGGATTTGTTGGTTTTTCGCTCAAAGGTGCCCCATACATAATAATTAAGGGGGTTGCAGTCTGAAGAGTTTGGTGGCCAGATGTAAGGTGTGATGTGGTTGCAGAAATTGTCTGACAAACATGACTGTGTTCTCCTGCTTTTTTGGTATTGTGCAGAGACCTATTGCCAGACATAGGTTCTTCCAGTAGCCACATTCTTGAACCAGGGTAGAACTACTTCATCAAAGCACTTCATATACATTTGATATACGTTTTGAGTCTGATCTTTGTATGAAGATGAATAGAGGGATCACTAGTGATCACTCCAAACACATCTGTAATTACCATTAAAATCATCCAACTCTTTCCAAATCCTCTGCACTCTCTTCAGATTGACGCCCAAACACTCTGAAAGGTACACAGAGGGGCTTCCGACGCGAATGGCAAAGAGGATATGTTGCCGTTTCTAAACTTCTGAATTCGGAGTGAATTGTTTCATAGAGATCTTTTTTCTCACAAACAGTGCCCAACTGACCCTACTAAAACGTTATGGTCAACAACATCAGAACCAAACAAGGCGCATGCACAAAACTAAAAATATGAAATAGCGAAATTTACCAATCGCAGCTTTTATGTATATATATATATATATATATATAGTAGGTTGGTGCAAAAATAATGACATAATAATGTCGTTTTTTGACGTTAAAGAATACCTCAAAAAACGACATCATTACGTCATTATTTTTGCCCCAATCTAATATATATATATTATAAACAAAAGTTTGAAACCACAGAATTTTATATATGTTAACTTAAACATACAAAAAACGCATTCTTTAATGGATTCATTTTTGAACAACACTTCAGAAGGAAAATACGTAGGTACGCCCATAAATAAACAAAATGAAACAAAGTCGCACACCGAAACCCAAGTAAATACGGGAGGGTAAAGTGAGGAACGAAGACTAAAATGAAATTTATTACTAAAACGAGAGCAAAAAACAATATGGCAATTAACCAAAGTGCATATTTCCCTAGTGAGTATAAAACAGAAAAAAGTATATATATATATATATATATATATATATATATATATATATATATATATTATAATATAATATTATAATATATGCATATACATATATATATATTTATAATATACATATAATTATATATATATATAATTTATATATATATATATATAATATAATATATGCATATACATATATATATATATATATATATATATACTTTTATAACATACATATAATTATATATATAATTTATATATATATATATATTATAATATAATATAATATATGCATATACATATATATATATTTATAATATACATATAATTATATATATATAATTTATATATATATATATATATTATAATATAATATAAGCATATACATATATATCTATATATTTATAATATACATATAATTATATATATATAATATTTATATAGATATATATATATTATAATATAATGTAATATATGCATATACATATATATATATTTATAATATACATATAATTATATATATTTAATTTATATATATATATATTATAATATATAATATATGCATATACATATATATATTTATAATATACATATAATTATATTTATATAATTTATATATATATATATATATATATATATATATACATATAATTTAAATATCTCACATATGTGAGCTATTTATTAGGTTGGTGCAAAAATAATGACGTAATAATGTCGTTTTTTGACGTATTTTTAACGTCAAAAAACGACATTATTACGGCATTATTTTTGCACCAACCTAATAAATATATTCCATTCCATGAACTATTTCTAATATCCTTGCATTTACAGGCCAGAATAACTACAGGTGAAAGTACGTATATATATATATATATATATATATATATATATATATATATATATATATATATATATATATATATATATATGCTTTTAAAATGATCTTAGGTTGCTTTTTTGGGGGTTTTGTAATGAACATTTTTTTCTTATAGTCTGTGTCTTATAATCCTGTAGTTTTAAAAGGAAAATTCATCCCATGCAAGGCGATAAAGCCACTAAGATGGAAGGGGATAAACACAATACATTGGTAGAATTAGTACAAGTAGAGGAAAACTCATAAGAACAATTACCATAAAAATATCTGTAGAAATATCACCGGAAACCAAGTTACGACGATGAGAAAAGAACTGAAGCTGAGATGCTAGGTCAACATTGATATCATTCAAGATTCATTTTACAATTTGTCCAGAACTTCTAGATACATAGCAAAAACTTTAATCTAGATTCGGCAACAATTTTCAATATATGGGCGAATGAGAGAATTTGCAAAACAGACTCAGGTGAGAAACATTGTCTAGTATAGGAACCAACTTTTCCCACCAGAAAGACTTCGCAATTGATTCATTATAATCATTCCAATTCATAGAAATTGAAAAACTTTACACTAAGTGCAATGAATTAATCTTCCGTGGCTTTATAAAGCAACGTGCTCATAAAATAATGTTTTCATAAAAACGTGTTTATAAAAAAAATGTGCACATAGAAATCAAGTCTACATAATAACCGTGAGTCTCATATCAATGAATTCGCCAGTCAACATATAATGTTTTGTACCCTCTTTGTATCTGTCTATATCCATATAAACACACATATACACTCATTCACATGCCCACACATTTACATACATACACAAGCTCACACACACAACATTACAAGCAATATATTCAACATAAATACAAAGAACCTTTACGTAATGTTTATATAATAAATCAATATCTGCTACACCGAATATTAATTGACTACTTTATATTCATATGATACTTTCATACACCATGATTTGCATGTAACATATAAACGATACTTTGATCTGATTTGTTTCACTTCTTATGGTTTATCAACTCTTTGAATGTCATTTAAAGCAGAAATTTATCTTAGATTGTAAATAATAATCTTATTTTGTCAGTGAATATTGCATTAAACATTTTTGAGAATAGCAGTGACTTTTTCACATACAAGCCCTAATATTTAACCCATAACTGGAGGAGCAGATGGATTCGTACCTTTCCCAAAGATATTTCAGTGCAAATCAATGCAACGAACGCTCAAAATTTTCGAACGCTCTTAAACCCAGTAAATTTATACTTGTGGATATATCAAATACATTAGCGTAGAAATAAATGTTTTTGTAGTATTGTGTACACAATTTAATATATTTCTGACAGCGCAGACAGACTTTAGATTATATGTTTATGGCTTTTAAATAACAATGTAAATTAGGTCTTCCCTTGATGTTAACTATTCCCAAATGGTTATAAAATATATCACTTTAGATTGTCATTCATCGCCACACTGCATTGGATGTCACTGTAGTACCTGAGCGGTCTTTGCCATAAAGTTGAATATTAGAGCCCATCCCCGCCCCCGAACAATAAAGTGGGATATTGATAAGACTAAATAAGGAAAATAGTTTTAAGAATGCCCAGAAAAGGTAACCGAGAAAAAGTACAGAAATAGAGCCGAACGCAATCGGAATAATTCTTTCATTAGCTATATAGTATGCAATCCACTAGGGATACATACGGCATTTGAATTCAAAGATATCCTCCTAGACTGACTGCCAACCAAGGTAGAAGAGCTCAGCCTACTCTACTACTTCATCCATAGCTGATTTTGAACACAAACGCTTTTTTTTAAAATTTAGGCTTCTCCTTTATCCTAGACTAGTTATCAACCAAACTTGATGACACACTCTTCCCTACTGTTCAACATATTGTCGTGGGGGGAGGGTAGAAGAAGTAGAACCCTACATTTTCCAAGGTATTTGGGCTTAAGTGAATGTAATGAATTCGACTGGAATTAGATCACGTTTTGTCAATTCCTCCTTCCGTACCGTTATCCATCAAACCAAAAACATATCCAAGCTTACAACACCTGATATTTTCAAACAGTCAACAATCTAAATGTTGATCAGGCTCGACGTTGCTTAACATCGGGGGTGGAACGAGAACCGTTGTTTTGAACTTGATATGACCCTAAGCTTACGGATAATACACAAGAAAGCAAAAAGCAAGAAAATGGTTTGACCAACAACTTTTACTTTTATAACTTTCAACACAATATCAATCATTATTGTCTGTCTTCTTATGCTGTTCGCTTATTGTTCTCTCTCAGTAATAATGTATTTCTTTTTCTCATATTCTTAGCCACTCAGTAATGGTGTCTTAGTGGCTTTATTGCCGAACTTAGTGGGAGGATTAAATAGTTGAATAAGCTGGTGTTGCGAATGCTGATGGAGAGAAAACAGGTAGAAAATCAGATGTAAGCATTAAATTAACTAAACTAACGCGTTTAAGTAACCATCCCGAATTTTAAGTTGGGAAGAGAATTACATCATACCTGATTTCTAGGCAATAATTTTCAGTGAATGGTTACATAACATGGACCTGAAGGCTAGGCTCAAGATTGGGTTCTTCGCGAAAATAACCTATATTGGCTTCCCTTTTCAAAGATATGTTTTGATGATGGATCACACAGAGAATATATAAATTAAACCAACAGGATATTGGTTTAATTGGATCTAGAGAGACTGGAGGTTATTCTGTTAATCTAATACCTTCAAAAGCCTTTGAGCAAGATGGGTAGTAGTAAGATTTGAGGAATGTGCTGGAACACTGTCTTGCATGAACAAATGCTTTAGATTAAACCTAATCATTTGGGACCTGTAATACTCAAAAATACCTTGTTCAACAATTTACAAGTAATCTCAGCATTTTTTTCTTTAAGAAATGTTGACCCAATACAAAACCCCATAGCTATTAAAGGTAAACTGAATGAGGTTGTTCTATAGTACGTCTATAGAGATGTAAGTAAATGCACATTATTAATATACGTAGGATTGATAACAATTGACTCTAGACTTGATATGGTTATGTTCGTAATGAACGGGAATGCATCCTCGCAGGAGTCTGTTGCATAAAGGAGTGGTTTTCAGAAAGAAGGTTTCTGAGTTATGCTTCTTCGTTACAAATGGAATACGAAGAAACTTCAGATCATTTGATCTTACGTAAGCGGTATGGCTATTCCCCGTGAACTTTAAAAAGGAACAATAATTTTGCTGTCTAGCTTAATTGCAGAAAACATTGCTCCAAATCTCTGTCCGTTTTTGTAGTTATATTAACTATTTTCGCGACGAATCCAACCTCAATCAGAAACCTCAGATTCATCTCATGTAGCTCTACACAACACAGAGGGCTGAAAATTACTGTTAACCAATCAGTTTTGATCTAATTCTTTTCCCAACATAAAATTTGTGATGGTCACTTAAACGCGTTAGTTTAATTAATTTAATGACTTCAATTGATGTTCTACATATTTTTTTTCTCTACATATATTCTTTAAATATTGGTTTGCATTCTCGTAGACTTTTTTTGATGATGAACCACATATAGAACATGATAATTAAAGCAATAGAATATTGATTGAATTGGATCTAGAGTGACTGAAGCTTATTCCGTTAGTCTGACATCTTCAAAAAACCTCTGGGCAAGATGAGCCGTAGTGAGATCTGGGGAATCCAATATTCAAAGAAAGACGATCTCTGGAAAGCAAACAAAACTGTTGCAAGTAATGGGAACAGTATAAGAATTAACAAAATCAACATGGCAAGATTGATGAAGATTATAAAATGTCAAATGGCTCATATTATAACGTAAATTAATTAAGTATTTCAATGAAGAGGATGGGATATTGAGTTAATCAAATATATTACTGTGGCTTATATAATGTGTTATTATGATAAATGTAAGTTTATTATACACTTTGTATCGGAAAAATTGACACAACCAAAACAATTTATTGTCAAGATTTTTAATAAAAATATATGAGAACTTGATATTCACGTAGAATAGTTATACATGTATCACATAAGTATATCCTGAAATTCTAATCAACATCATTTGGTTAAAATCAATAGTATTGCGAAAATATTGACATGCATAATTAAAACATACATATTTAATATATACAGAGAAACATGCATACAAATAAATAGATACATACATATATACATACATACATATGAACATATTGAGATAGATAGATAAATGGTAACAGACTGACATATAATATATATATATATATATATATATATATATATATATATATAGAGAGAGAGAGAGAGAGAGAGAGAGAGAGGGAGAAAGAACCAGAGACATAGCAGAACGACTGTTCCAATTATTTTCACACTTTTTTCATCAAGTAAATCAACCCAAGTATATGCAAGTTGGAAATGAAAACATTCAGATACTTTAATGTTTTTTAATACTGACTAGAGAAGCATTTATGGATAATTGCTATTGATTTTAAAATCGTATAATGGCTATCATAACCAAACGCATACCATCACACAAGTATTCATTTATATTAGAAAGCATTCCCACCAAGCAAATTAGAGTAGATCTAATCATTCCACTTGTAAAGTTGTAATTTTCATAAAGTATCAACACGTTCGCACAAAAATAGCAAAACCTGTTCTGTGGGAGACTTTGATCTTTCACTCAGTCCGTTACTATAAACAAACCTAGATAAGTGACGAATGCTGACACACTAGTATTAGTAATGAAAAGAGAGATTCGTTTACTACCATAGCCATTTGCATTTGACCTTTTAGTCTGCCACGCAGTTGCAGTCATTGATCGTACAGTGAGAGAACATTTTGGTGAGATCAGACAATCGTTAGTCGAATCAGATTCGCTTCCTCTGTGTTTCAAATGTAAGAAGTAAGTTCCCAAGAACTGCTACATTTTGTAACAGTCTCCCGTGTAGATGCTTTCCTGAACACTGCAATCAAGTCAAGAGTGAGTTGTTATCAATCCTTTTTATCATCACAGATTTAAAACCATACACCCTCTTTTATTCATATCACACATCCAATTCAATATTACCAATTTTACACTAGACCTCTGCCATGAGGGGCGCTCGAGCCTCGAATTAGGTGGATTTTAATATATATAAAAATTGTATTTGCTTTCGTTATTGGATATGTTTGTATATAATTATTATTGACCATGTGAGTCTAATTTATGTGATATACTTTGTCAAGTAATTATTTAAGTCGAACCACAGTGTAGCTGAGAGTATACTCTGGTGCTTTTTTCCAATGAGGATTAAAATCTCTTGCAATTCTTTGTTCCTCGTCATTTGAAGTCATCATTTTTTGACTGATTTGCTTTCTATTGCCAATCAATCTTTAGCAATTTATTTAAAGTCTGATAATATATTTTAGATTGTAATTTTTTTAATTGGTCGGGAGATAATGATTTCGTAATACGCGTATTACTAATTAACACATAGCTGGGGAAAATAAGTGGATTCATACCTTTCCCAAGGGTATTTACGCGACTGGAATTGGAACTCGACACTGATTTCCAATTTCGCATCCTTATCCATTTCACCACCCGCACATCCAAGATTAAAGTACCTAATATTACCAACTGAGAGCCTATCTAGGTACTGACCAGGCTAGACGTTGCTTAACTTTGGTGATCGTATGAGAACCAGTTTTTCAACATGATTCGGCCTTAACACTTGAAGTCAGCTTTTTTTTTTTTTTATGTATTATAAAAAGCGATCAACTCAATAATGGAGCAACTTGAAATGCTTGTTGACATTGAAACTTAGCATGTTTAATGAATGTCGCTCATTTCAAAGTTTGTTTTCTGTTTTGAATATTTCTCCGTTTTTTTTTTTTGTTTTTTTTTTTAGTTGGGGAAGTTGGGTAAGTCGGTAGCCACACCGTTTTTTATGTTAGACATATTCAGCAACATCACAAAACCTCGTTTGCTACTTAAACACATTCACTTCAAATATGCATTCTTGCCGAGGAACTTTTAGACTGCACAGTCTTCAGGCGAATAGAAGTGCCAAGAGGTGACATTGCAGTCAGAGAGAGCGCGAGAGAAGTTTTCATTTAAGTATCGAAAACATGATTTATCACGAATCGCTCCATTCACACAGACATATCGAAACGATGATCGTGCGAAATTTAACCATTAAAGAGCTACTTTTCTTTTGCCCTATCATGATTTTCCCTTTTCACTTCCGATCTTCTTTTAATGACTGATCTATTTTCCGATCATGTGGTCTTCGTCTTCGGATTAAGCACGCCAAAAATCAATTTCAGCCACGGGACCAAATGTCCATCTCCCTGATACACCCCTCCCTATTACACTTAGTTGAGACTGAATCTTATGCATATTGCATATAGCTAAGATTGGCACAACGTACCATTAACAGAGTACTCAGTGAGAATTGAATGTATTGCAATTTGCATATAGCCTAAAAGATGACCTTCCTTGTCAGTGGGCCGCGGCAGGCACTTCCGTATTTACTAATATCAATTTCATCTGACCAGTTCTATGTTAATTCTTATAGAAGACTGGTATCTTTATTGTGGATTGGAAGTGTTTACAATTGAAACCGTCGAGAAGGCAAATGATGTGCTGGTAGCGTAACGATTATTGGCACAGTTAGTGGTGTAAAAGTGAAACACCCTCCCCGGTCGTCCAAGACTTCCATCACTGCGGCTGGTCGCTGAAGTGACCGCTTCAATCCAAAGCTAACCTTATCCAACGTTGTGATTTAAGTTTGATCATAAGGAAACCAAGATCGAATTGTCGCAGGTTTCTTCGTGTTAAGCTGGTCCAAGCAGGTCAAAGACTTATGGGGAAAAAATAACACTGGAATAAACTGAACAAATGTAAATACTGTTTTTATATCAGCCCTCCATACAATAATTGGTTCATATCAGAGTTCGCATGCAATTAATTAACAGCCCAACCGGCATCTCAAGTCGGAAGTGATATTATTGTTCACCTGGCAAAATCTGGTTTGCTGTTGTTGGTAAGGTTTGGCACAATGCTGAAGTCGGAGGCTTTCGTCGGCAGATAACCGCGTGGGCCTCTCTTCTGTCTCTGGTCTCGTCTCTGTCTATTCTGCCTCTCTTCTCTCTTCTACTTAATTCGCTTCGCCCATTCATGTTTATGGACATTCGCCCAAACTGGCTAAGAGAATTCGATAATTCTGGGAAATTACCTTCTCCAACTCTCTCATATTATTATCTCTCACTAAATCTCCTGTGTGCGTGGGTGGCTTATCCACCCACTCCTGGTATTTAAACTCAACTTTCGACCATGGGAATCAACTCCAAATTCGTTGTTTACAAAAAGTGAAATTTTCGCTTTACAGCTTACATTTTCAGCTGCGTAGAACACATGTCTATATGATCATTGCCCCGTAAGTCTGGGGCACTTTTCCACTGTTCAAACTGCTCGACATGCAATTAAATTTGTTTATGTGTGGAATAAATCCCCAATTCTTCCCACGGTATTAACCCTTCTCGTTTCAATGTCACTCAGTACATAACACTTTCTTATATTTTAACAAAACTTTCTTCCGTTTGGAATCAACAGGCCGAGTTCAAATCCCGCTCTATTTATTTAAGTTCCCTTTCGCATACATATCATTAAGAAAAGTATGAATCCATATTTCTTCCCTCAATTATGGATTAAACAATAGAGTAGACTGGTCTCTCGGCTTTAGGTGACAGTCAGTCTAAGATAAAGCCTACTCTGAATTCCAGAGTGTGGAGAAAGCAACAGGAAACTAATTGACTATGTTTCCCTAGAATCCATTCTAATACACAAATAAATCTGAAGAATCGTGGCATTAAATAAAAGAAAACAAAGGAAACCTTTTCCAGTGCCCTTGCCAAAATAATCATGGCACTGCAGAGAAAAAGAATCTGTGGTGTAAGTTAACTCATACAGAAGATCGAACTGGCTACGCTAGCAAATAGGTTGGTAGGTCAAGCTTACTAACCTTTGCGATCACATGTCAAGTCCTGACATTCCTACAGGAATACCTTGAGCAAGTATTGTGTAACTAAATACGAATAAGTTCACCAGATTGACTAGCAGTATAAAAGAGGATTTCATAATTGCGATAAATCTTTCTAGATATTTACTGGGTTCAATTTACATTGGCAGAGAACCAGAAGCAAGCAGAAATGATTAAACGCACGCACGAGTAAATAGTTGTTGACATCAACGTTTGATTTATCAATATACAGCATTTTCTATGATATATACTTAGCTAAGTTTGACACAGACACAGTGTGTGTGAGGATCAAACTTGGTATATATTCTTGAAATGTCTGTGAGAAGAGTAACCACCGGAATCACGCAAATTTACACAAGTTTATTTTCTTTCTTTCTTTTTTTTTCTTTAACTTGTATCAATTTGAATCTGGATGTATAGAATGTTGCTGTTAAATTGGTACCTCATATCACGTAAGGCCTCAGATAAGGTTTCGAGAATCCTATTGTTTCATGAGGTGGGGCTCAATTACTTCACATTAAAATCAGAGGAATTGTTGATTTTCCGTCGGATTTTTCCTTCCCTCAGACGATCAACGATTTCAACTCGAATGAGTTCCATCTATCTGGGTTTGAGAATGCAAAGTTTTCTTCTCCTATACTGGTTGCCAACCAAGGCTGAATAGTCCAGTCTACTCTACTATTTAACCCATTGTTTCCTAATTTGATTTATGCCAAAGAGAATGTATCAAACACGATTTGAATTCGAACTCCGATCGCTAATTTCTTGTTCCAGTTTCACATCCAGTTGTTTAGAATAAAATCAATAAAATGCGTGTGCGTGGGTGTATATAGTTTATATATTGATAAGCCGTTGTGCTTAGTGCAGCATTACTCGATTCCTAACAAAAATGTTTACAAATGGTGAATATTTTTGTTTAATAGCATTTATCGAAATTATTTTTTTGTATGATGTTTTTATAATCCCAGAAATGTCTAAACTATCATCTATTTTCCCAGATCAGATCAATGATTAGAAATGGCTTCATCCAAATAAATCCTTCAACTCATGAAGAAGACACTCCCCGTTCAAACTCTACAGGCACGTGTAACAAAATCACAAACAAAGAGCTTTACCAAATAACAAAAAAAAAAAAAAAAAAAACATATCACTTCAAACAGATTTCCAACACGCAACTGAAATGAGTAGAACATATATCTAGAAGGGAAATTCAGGATATAAAAAAAATGTTGACTTTCCGTAATACATTAAACAAAAGGTTAGCAAGGGAATTCCCATAAACATTAAAAGGAAAGATAACAGCGAACTTGAGATGTCTATTATCCTGAAAATATTGTTTAAAAAAATAAATTTCAACCGACAGTAATGCTAACTATTCTTTATCCACTGTGCCATGTGTCCTCAAGCACACATGGCAGAGTTGGTTAGATGCAGTGACAGGACCCAAAGAGTGTGAGCTCAATACCCGGCTAAGGCAGTGGAGAACATTCAGAGGGGAATTAACAGGAGATAACTAATAACTGACATTCATTAAACATGGCACGTAGAACTAGAACAGTCTACCCCAGTGAACGAAATAAAGGGTTCAGTTCGGCCGAAACGTTGTAATAAATATTGCGACAAAGATGAGGACAATAGTCCAAATAATGTAAATAGTGTATATAATACCTCATCTCAGAAATATAGACATATATCTCTTTCGATGTTTTTAGTTCTTATAAAAGTATTCAAGTTCGGGTGGGCAGGTTTCCCTCTACCCTAAGTTACAAAGCCTCGTAATTGACAACTAATGATCGGCCACTTCTCAGCCCTTTTTTTAAGTTATAAGTCACAAAACTTAAAACGTTTAGTTTGATGCAATACAATCGAATATTGCTTCATTTACTTCCACTTCCCGACATCTGATTGCAGCTTCATCGACTTTGAAGCCGCGTTCTAAGAAATGGCTCAAATCTGCTAAAATCTTAGCACTTTTATTCATCATTTCAACATCTGAAACAAATATCTTCCTACCAGTAATACTTAATAATATAGAATTGAAAGAGATAGGCTTTAGATTAAATAAACTTTAAAGCAAAAACAAAAATCTTTTAATACGCCCCAATAGAATTTGTACAGTGTTAAATCCATTATGACTTAAAAAAACGTACATTTTACCAGAAACACATATTTATATGATTTGTCCTCGATTAAACTCTGAAGAGGGAAGAATGAAACCGGTTAACCCCTTTTTTATTTATTTTTTTCTATATTTTCATTCGCTACTTTACGGTGAGCAATAGTTTCTTTCCTCCTCATTTTTCATATATTTTTTTATATCAATGTTTTCAAAATGTCCGCTTTTGAAGATATATTAATACGTTGATGGGTGTTAGAAGTTTTATTTGATTCAATTTAAAGATACTAAAGAAATACTTTGGCGTCTCCCAATACAAAATTTAGTGCATTAAACAAGCGAAGAAGTAAGACAATAGGTTGTTTGATTGATTGTAACTAACGTGACGTTTTCAAACTTACAGGTCAGTTCTTTCTGTCCATTGACAAGTCAGTAAGCCTAAAAATTCGATTAGTTTTCAAAGTTGCATAGCAAAATATAAGTGATAGAGTCTAAGCTGAAAGGCTGTCAGATTAGCGGGTCCACAAGAGAGTACTAGTTCTCACATGCCAAAAAGTTTAATAAACAATGACGGAAGTTCCATGACGAACTGCCATATCGACTGACAGCCTTACTTCTAGGCATGACTGATAAAATATTCTGTATGCAGTACCTATGAAATTGGTGATTCCCTAAGGAAGGATAAAGAGAAAGACGGTGGACGACATGTCAAATGAAGATTCACTGGGTAATATTAAAAAAAATCATTTTCACAGTTATAATATTAAATAGCAATTTCGGTTTGGACGCGTATGACTATTTTACTTAAAAAAAACGTGAACCTTACTAAATTTAAAAATAGGTGAATTCATACAGCGTTCGGAAAAGGTAAAAATACAGACATAAAAATGTTATGAAAATACAAATAATACCTTCATTTCCTGTCTATATCTCTGAGATGAGGTATTATGAGTGCTTGCATTATTTAAAGTCTTCGGACTGTTATCCTTATCTTCATTGCCATATTCACAATGTTTCGGCTTCTATATCTCTGAGATGCGCTATTATGATTACTTGCATTATTTACATTCTTCGGACTGTTATCATCATCTTCATTGCCATATTCCTAATGTTTCGGCTTCCATATCTCTGAGATGAGGTATTATGAGTGCTTGCATTATTTACATTATTCGGACTGTTATCCTCATCTTTATTGCCATATTCACAATGTTTTGGCCTCTATATCTCTAAGATGAGGCAGTATGATTACTTACATTATTTATATTATTCTGACTGTTATCCTCATTTTCATTGTTATATTCACAACGTTTCGGCCGTTTCACGCCCCTCCCCAGCCTTCTTCAGGTGATTAGAATTTCGAAACGAGCCCTTTATTTCGTGCACCTAGATAGATTGTTCTCGAGATCCTCAGGAACACATGGCCTATTGGATAAAAACGTTGGTTACATCCAGTAACGAAACCCAAAGAGTTGAGTCTTTAATACCAGGCCACAGCAATGTTGAGCCAAAAACTTTGAGAGTGGAGTTAAAGGTGTATGACACGTGAAACTAGAACAATCTACCGTGGTAAACGAGGGGTCGGTTCGAAATTCCAATCACCTGAACAAGGCCGGAGCGTACAACGGCCGAAACTTTGTGAATATGGCAATGAAGATGAAGATAAAAGTCATAATAATGTAAATAATGCAGGTAATACCTTCAAATAGAAAATTATTCACTGTCATGTTTTTACTCAGTTCACCCTAAGCAAGGTGATAAAGCTACTAAGACGCAAAAGCGTTAATGACTGTGAAATAAACCGAAAAAGAAATTATTGGAGAAAGAGAAGACAATAAAAAATAGGTTTCAAGTGTACAGATGATGATGTATTTCCCTTTTTTGAAGATTGTAGTTAACAGGAAAAAAAAAGTAAAACAGGAGGAGGATTTCATATGTGAGAGAATAAACTATTACCATAGAAAATACATCTTACAATTTCAAAAGTAAAATGTTGAAATAAAGCCAAGTTACCAAAAAGGAAAGATCATTAGAAAAATCACCATGAAACCATTTCTAGAAAAAGCACAGTGAAACTATGTTACGGTAGTAGGAAAGTGACTAAAACTGAGATGCCAGATCAAGAACGATAACATTACAGATTCTTCCTAGCATAACTTCAAGAGCCACTAGACTCAGAGTAGGAGACCCAGACCAGATGTGAACGAATGGTAACTTATAAAGTACACGATAGATTTTGTCGAGAAAAAATTGTCTAGTATGACAGTGAACCAACTTCCTTAACAGCACACGTAGCAATTGACGTTATATAACCATTCCAGTTCCTGTCGGTGATCGACAAAGCGCATTGGGTTACACTCCTGAAGGTTGTTAATATAACAAAAACAAAACTGCTCTCATTTAATCATCTTAAATATGTGTTTTTTTAATTCCATCAGCGTACTTGCAAATACAAGATCCGAGACCCTCTCAAAGTAGAAGGGTACTGAATTAAGTGCGTAAGAAAGTTTGGTTAGATGTGAAGATTATGAGGATAAGGAGGATATATAAGGATTGACATTTATTTGAAGAGGGTTGATTGTAGCTTTCAAGGAAGCATCTCCGTTGAAGTCTCTACAATAAAAGAATAGTTATTTGGAAAAAAATAGGAATTTCCTCCTTACAATTTGAATACGGCGGGAATGATTTTGTTTCGACTCCGTGGACGTGGCATGGTCTGACTTAGTTGATGCAAAGCAAATAAAAAACAACTCTATAATATCTTAATATATCTATCTCTGATGTAAAGCTAAGAAAATGTAACTTTCTGGAACGATCCAGTCAACACGAAATACAGGACACGCTTCTTTTTAATTGTCTACATCATTAAAAAGCTTCGCAAAGTACATACGATTGACACCAGCCAACTTACTTGCCTAAGCAGAAGGTCATACTTCTAAAATCAAAGCTCCAGATAAGGTCAAACACCGGACGGTGATCAGCTAAATGTCATTGTCCAATTTTCATGTTCTTCTTATTTGACATCAACGCAAGTGTTTACTGAGGGGCATTTGCAGTTGTAGGTTGAGTAGAAAGTCGCAAGCAGTTAATACCACCAACCTTATCGTCGATATATCCGGTTTCAGATTCTTCAACCGACCATCTCTAGCTCGCTTATTCTCACATTGCACGTGCAAACACATACATGAACGCATATATATATATATATATATATATATATATATATATATATATATATATATATATATATATACACCATATAGATAATGTTTTATAATACATAAATAGGAACCAGTTAAAGTGGAAAAGCATTTACCTCCTGTATAGGCCGCATTAATGACGTACCCGCTAGCAATATTAAAAAACAATTTCTCACCCCCCACATATATACATATATATATATATATATATATATATATATATATATATATATATATATATATATATATATATATATATATATATAAAAAGACAAAGAAAAAAGTATCTTAGCCAACGCGTTTTGTCCACTGAGGGACTTGCTATTTTGTACAAGTATTTATAGACAAGAACAAAAATGATGTTAGCTTTTCAAAAGAAAGGCTCATAAATGTTCATCAAGTTAGCTGAAAAGTCAAGGTAAACTACGGAAGACGCTAAATGATATAATTTAATGGCTAATAAACGAAAGTAAGTAATAGATGTTCTTGAAATCTTTTTACCCATTAATATTTGAATGATTTAGTTTGGGAATTGTTTATTGTGTTATATATTTTAAATAACATGAGGCACTAAATTTAATCGATATCTTTTTAATTTTTATCATTTACAGTCATATATGCTGGCTTATATATATATATATATATATATATATATATATATATATATATATATATGTGTGTGTGTGTGTGTGTGTGTGTGTGTGTGTAAAATGACAATTGGAAAAAAGATCTTAGATTTTACCGACGCGTTTCGTCTTCCGACTTTTTCAAGGCAAAAATGAAATCGAAATGTTCTTGTTATAGTTACATTAAAAAAAAATCCAAATTTAAAAAGATAGACGCTTCTGTCTAAGCCTTTTTTTCTGGTTAATGTAAATTACCTTTATAGTAAGAGATTTTTTTTTCCATGTCACCAATATAGTTAAATTCCCAGAAAAAAAAAAAAAAAGAATATATGAAAAATTTCTCAGAGTTTACCTGTAGAAAAAGACAATATTTATAAAGGTAAAAGACAATAGGAAAACTGTATTATTAGCTGACGAAATGAATTTATTAAAACAAAATAACTATTAAAATAATGTTTTAATAAATTCATTTCGTTTTTGCCTTGAAAAAGTTCACATTGGACGAAACGCGTCGGCTAATAATACAGTTTTCCTATTGTCTTTTACCGTTATATATATACACATATATATATATATATATATATATATATATATATATATATATATATATATATATATATAAACCTATTTACAGCTATCCCAACTTGCTTATATTTCGCTAGCTAGCTTTCTCTTCTTGTTTATAATCTATCTATCTATCTATCTATCTATCTATCTATCTGTCTGTCTAACTAAACCTCTTTATATCTATCCAAAATCTGTTTATACACTTCCCAAGCATACTCGGTGGACACATTTACACTTTGCGTTCTATGTTTGTAGTTAGTTCTCATACAAACCCAAGAATTTTCATCAAAAAATAATTTCGAGTGTAAGTTGTGTGTTGCATACGAAATAGCTGCGCTAAATGTAATAAATTAGTGAACGAAACAATCATCTTTGGGAATTGTTTCTTTCCGTGGCAGGTGCCAGTCGCGACTTTACTGATTAACATTTCAAATTGATTCTCCATAAATGTCTATAAATGTTCGACAAGCTCGAACAGGTAAAATGTCGTCATTCGAAGCGAAACCATAGGATCAAGAATATTAGATCCTTTATTTAGGCAAAAGGGAATGCACTGTTCACAATGAAATTAATTCAGTTAAATCCATTGAAACTATTCTATAAAGTCTGTAAAGAATGTAATACGGTATGATATAAAAAATAATAGTAGTAGTCCCAGCATAAATATAAGTATCTTATGTGATCTGCTGCTTAGAAAAACTATAAAATCATTAACTTCATTTTAAAATATGAATAATTTCATATGAGGTTCGAACTCATTTAATTCTGGTCAGTAAAACTAGCTTACTTCCCAGTTGATTATTAATATTGAAAGAAAATGTTTTTCCTTTTCCCTCCTCGATACTGCAGTTTAAAGAACTGACCCTAAAGTTCCTATTACACAAATGTTAGAATGTTTCTTTAACTGGAAACTAAGTACAGGATGTGGATGCGATATTTAACATCATTCGGAAGAGTATCTACAGGTTGTAGCAAAATCAGGCGATGTTATTTTTGCGAAAATGGGTGAAAATTAGATTCATTCTTCTTCTTATTATTATTATTATTATTATGTATTTACTTATTTATTAGCATTTATTATTTATTTATTTATTTATTTATTTGTTTATTTATTTATTAGTATTTATTTATTCATTATTTATTGCCGAGAAAATTAGATTTCTTAATGTATGTTGTATGCCTAGACCCGAACAAATAAGTTTGGCGGGAAATAAGCTCCTATTTCAGTTGCTATTTCGACCATTCGAATTTTCTCGACTAGTTGAAGAAAGAAGTACATTTTAATTGTGATGGTGCGTAGCTTAGACGTGGCACAAAGCCGAAAGTATGGACACTTAGTGAGGATCGGCCTCACTTCTCTGTTGATCTAGCGAGACATGTTTGCTAAACATTACACCACGTTGAAGTGACGTATTTTTTTAATTGTTATGATGAAATCTGTTCGATCGGACGTATTAAATGATCTAAACAAACTGGATTATCAACCTTGTGTGGGTTATTTAAAGCCGAAACAATAAGAATAATTCTTTTATTTTTTTACGAGTCAATATTTTATTAATAATTTTTTGAGAAGAGAAATGATTTTTGAAGATAAAAGTCCTTCTATCATATATAAGCCAAAGCCGAGAAACTCTTTTTGTTTTGTTTTTTTACAGCAAGTTTCACCCTGTACAAGGCCTGGGGATCACTCGAGGTAAAGGGTTACTCTAAGAGGTAGTTTATATGGATAAGAGTGGGGGGAAGATAACGATTAAATATAGACGTAAACAAGTTAAGATTATAATGATCGGGGAAACATCACTTGGGTGTCTGTTCCATAGGGCAATGTTTCGGCGGGTGTACCTGTTTGATTGGAACTTATTTCTCCCCAATGGAATATGGAGGGAATGTGGGTGGGGTTTGCTACTATGTAAGTGGGATGATGGGTCATAAACCTGACAGTTAGACCTAGTGGAACCAAGGAATGTAGTTCGTCTGAACACTAATCCATGGAAGTAGCGATGAATTCATACACTTACTAAGTTTATTGGCGCCTAAATGAATGTAATGAATTTCATATCGGCTCTCTGATTTTAAATTCTGAGCCGTTATTAATTACACCACCCGCACCCTGTTCAAATAATCGTGAACAAGGTAAGCTATTACACTAATAGTTTACAACCGAATTAAATTCAAGCTTTGTTGAGGATAAAAGATTGTGATATAAGAAACTTCCATAGGAAAGGGGCTTCTCTAAGAAATCAGCATTTTTTTTTTTAATTATTATGCCGGAGGATGTTTGGACGTTTGGATATGTTTAAGATGGTGCTGAAAACTTCTCGGCCAGACTTAGGATTTCTTCGGCAAAATTTAATATTTCATCATGCGTTCAAATTCTGGGAAACTTAGCCACTTTTAAGCCTGGCTTCCTGGAGCACGCAAAAACATCCCAGAAAACGTATCTGTAACGATAATTGTGTTACGCTTGTCTACACGTTTTCAATACCAGCTTGAAATTCATTTTTGCATTTCATCTGCGCTCACACTCCAACCACCACACTGGTTATCAAGGCCGTTATTTCAATCAAACAAGTAAACCACTTGAGTTTCTGATTATTGCTTTAAAAAAATAAGTTGTTTTCTATTTTTAAGTGAACGCTGACCTACTGTTGAAAGGACATTAGAAAGCAATTTACCTGAGTAATGTGACCGCGTTTCTTTGAAAATAAAGCTATAGACATTGTCTCAACTTACCCAGGGGAGAATATCGTCCAAACCTTTAAGCTGGCAAGTCTGCACGTCTTATTAATGACTGGTACATATCTGTAGTGATGGTGAGTGTGCGGGAGTGGGGTGGTAACAGTATTTCATTTTTTTAAAAGTTATTTTATTTTTCCGGAATAAGACATTTTGAAAGGTGGGGCCTTCCAGTAGTGATATTTCATCTACTTCCCTCCCCATCAAAAAAGACATCGGAGGAGACTAGTGACGAAGTGCATTTTGTTAAAATAGTTAATTATTGGTAGCCATTCATAACTCTATCAACAGCTTTAACGCTAATGGAACTCTAGTGACCTAAGCCATTATTCGACCTCTGTTCATCATCTTCATTTACACTGATTATATGCATTCAGTTATCGCGTATCTAAAACAAATTCACCTGTAGAAGGCCAACAATGAAACATATTGTTACTATATCGTAAGCTAGATGTATTTCTATAAATATTTTGTAATTTCTATAGGTTCTAAATACGCCAATGCAAGAGAAAACAGCACGTAGCAATGACAGTGGAAAACAATTACGAAGGTAAATATTAAAAAGACCAACTCTGTTAAAGAGTAAAGTGTACTAATAATTCCTAGAAAATATGTTTAAAGACTTAAATGATAAAATCTTATATTAATAAAGAATTATAAAATTTTATCTGCAACGGTAAACTCGACGGATAGAGTTAATCTAGCTAGAATAAATATATTAATTCGCAAATCACAATCACTTCTGATTGATTTCTTACGTATTTTTGGAGTAAAGATTACAGTCTATTATTGAAGTGAAATTATTTAAAATGCATTTCTAATGTTAAAACATTAACATTGTATTTACATATTAATAATAATCGTCTTATCATATAATAATTGTGTTTTTATCTCCCTTTGTTAGTTCGCATGACCTTTAAACTCTGTCAATACCTCATAAATAATAGTCTATTCCGTTTTGATCGCGTGGAAAGAGGGGAAAAGACAATATTTAGTTTCAGTGAGCAAAAGAAAGAAAGAAAGTAGTCATTAACGTCTCTTGCGAATACCTCATAAATAATGAACTATTCCGTTTTGATTACGAATGAGGGAAACAAGTGTCATATTAGAGACGCTACTTGGTTTCAGTGAGAAAATAAGGGAAGCTGAAAGTGTCTAACGGCTGTTTCAGTGAAATGGAAAAGTTGTCAAATTCAAATCTTCTCATTTGTACACCCTTACTTCTTAAAATAACGACCAGTTTATGATTATATTTATGATTGTTATTGCAAGATTTTGCCACCTAAATTTGATTCAGTGTTTCTACAAAGTTTTGGTCGTTTCCCTCCAAATTGCTTATGACTAAAATATAAAAAAAGATGTCACGTGATCTATTTTTCACTTATTTTTTTTTATCTATTTATTTAGGGTGGGTGATGTTGTGGTTGTGATTTGCCAGTTGTCACTGAAACAGAAATTTTGAGGGTTCATTCAATGAAATGACTCCGCCGTTTGCGTTATGATCTATCCAGGTGAAAATATCTGGTTCCCATTCAGAGACACCTCTCCCACTATATACCTGTTCAGATTCGAATATTACAGATAAAAGTCTAATATGAAAAAGAATCGTTAATAACATGTTAGCTTTTTTGTAATAAAGATTTTGTTTAAAAAAAAAAATCATGAATCAGATTAAAAAGCAAAAATAAAATCATCCTTGATAATGGCTAAAAGTATAGCCGAAAGCTCTCGGAATTATAGAACATTTGGACAGTTTCTACACACTCTGATTCCAGAAAAGAAAACACTTGTTCAAACACAAGAAAAATTATATAAAATGCTTAATCTCAGTACTTTGTCTGTCGCCATTAAGGAAATATGTATAAATGAAGGATCGCTGCCTAAATACAAATTATATATATATATATATATATATATATATATATATATATATATATATATATATATATATATATATATATACATACCTACATACACACACACACAGACACACACACTGTTTTCTTTTTGAATTTGTAGGTCTGATGAATTGGATCGTATTTACGATTCAAATGGAATAAATTATGACCATGGAATATTAGTGTTTAAGCCTTTTTATTATATCCTTACTCTGTCCTGGACATTGAGTTCTACCTGGATTCTATCCTCTTGGAATTATTTTTTATACACACAGACACACACAGACACACACACATATATATATATATATATATATATATATATATATATATATATATATATATGTATATATATATATATATATATATATATACATATATATATATATATATATATATATATATATATATATATATATATATATATAATACTGTTTATTATAAACAGAGCATTTACTTAAAATACTTGTATCTATAACGTTAAACATAAAAATGTCTTTAATAAATAAATTGTCGGACTTTGTCCATTTCGTAATATATATATATATATATATATATATATATATATATATATATGTATGTATGTATGTATGAATGTGTATATGTATGTATGTATACACACGCATCTCTATGGTATTTCATTAACTGAAGAAAAATTGCTACTTCATATTAATCCCTTTTGAAAGCATTCAGTGATCCAGGATGGTAAAATGTGCGTCGCAGAAAGTAGTTGGAGATATATCGATTAACCAAGGTCCTTGGAAACCTAATTTATACATTCAAACATAATATTCCCAAGTGCAAAACTATAATTATAAACTAATTACTAGATGCCAATTGCAAATAGCGGAGAGGCTGAGGAAACCTGCTTTCGCAACGAGAGCAAATTGTTCTGAAACTCTGAAAATCACCTACTTAACACCTCACACCTTCCGAAAAGAATCAACATCCAGCTACATTATTTAATCTTCGGGGGATCCCCAATTTTTCAATTCTTCGTTTATACACGTCAGCTAAAAATGTTCTTACAAAATCAGCAAGAACACTTCGTACACATGATAAAGTGTTGTGAAATCGAAAGCTTAAATCTCTCTTTTGATGACACCTGATTGATACACATACCTTGACTTTTTTTGTTCTGCTCACATTTTGGTGTTTATTAAAGTCTTTCATCTTTGTCGCGTATTTCTCGCTATCTCTGATTTTTTTAAAATCATATTGCGATGTTTCAAATTTCGAAAACAATTACGTAAATTAGTCTATCTTAATTATAATTAATCTTTTCAAAACTGTCGTTTCAATAACATCTTAAATCTTTAAATAAAAATGTCTGATATACAGGGTTAGAATTTAATTACAGAGTAACATAGGAGTATATATAGAATGTGAGACAAGGCTGAATGTAAAATGGATTCTTATGGATATATGAAAGTAGGAATAATACTCATGCTCTTCAATCAATATTTCGTCTTATCGGAGCGTATAAGGCGCCAAGGAATAGTAATCGCTCCCACCCTAACGAGAACTATTACATGGAAAAGCGGCCTTCTATAGCAGAGCCTATAATACTAGTTTTTAACCATGAATGGGTTCAGACTGGTCCCGATTAGCTTAGGAGAATAATTGTTTTAAGATAAAAGCTGGACTGTTTTATTTTGTGTGATCGTCTCGAAGATTTAGAGATAAAACTAGGAAATCTTCTCTTGTATTCGTATCTGAACTCTACGAGAATACAAGAAAGCAGATATACAAACCCTATTTATATATTTTAGCAGAAGAGATAAATGTAATTCCAACAAACAGGAAAAGTGATTAATTATCCACCCAGGAAAGGAACGGTGTCGTCGTCACAATCTGATACACATAAATACAAAAAAAAAATCAATATTTATCTATTTTTTTCTCGTCGCAACCCTATTCGTGTTTTCGAATATTGTCTCTTGCCTGGCATAGAATAAACCTGTATTATCAGTTTTTTGTATAGTACAAACTAGGATTTTTATTCCTGAAAAATGATTTACCTATGAAATGCATAAATGTTTACGTCTAATTTTTTAATTCACTACCCACCTCGTTCACTGGTTACGACATTTCTACCAAAAAGATTCTGCCAATCGAGAGAGACACTATACTATCAAACTTTCGATTCTCATCACAAAAGGAAAATGAATCAACAAGGCAACATTGTTGGATAACACCTAAAACACTACAATTACCTCTTTATTTCACTTGATAATGCAACATAATATACATACTATACAAGCAAAAATCGGAGTATTATTACGAAAAGGACAAATATGTAACCTTCAGGTCAGAAAGTATAAAGAATTTGGAGCAGCAAAAAGCATAAATGAGGCAAAGTAAAATCTCTCTGTAGTAGAGTGAGTTCGAAATATTACTATAAAAAAATGAACTTCAAAACGACTGGATTTGTTTTATAACTTAAGGAAATTTGTTTGACGCATTCATACAATAATGACGCCAGTATGAAATCTATATTACTATAAACGAATAAATTATGATAATATATATATATATATATATATATATATATATATATATATATTGTGTATATTTAGGCAGCAATTTTTCATTAATGCATGTTTCATTAAATAATATAGACAAGTTTTGTCTATTTATTTTAAATAATATTTCATATTGTCAGATAAGCTTAATAACATTATCATTGAAAGACGAAAGGAAAACACCATATTGATACCTGTTTAAATCCAATCTAAGCCTGCGGCTTACATAAGCCATTATCAAAGATGACAATTTCAATATATCAAACGGACGAAACAACACGGACGAAACAACAATGATAGTCCGCCCATTACCATTCGCGCTGACTTAGGTAAAAATCACGCTATGAATTTCCTGCCATTGTTAAACGGAACAATTCTCAGTTAACTCTCTATTATATAAGTTAAACGTTGAAGACAGTCTAGCCACAAATGTACACGAGTAACAAATGTAACCTAGTCCTCCAAACAACATATTTACCATCTACCATAAACTTTCTTTAAACGTAATAACTCAAAAAACGAAGGATTTGCGAAGATACGTTTATATGGATATTTGTCGTTGTTTTCATGTGAGGAATACATCCTATGCATACACACACACACACACACACACACACACACACACACACATATATATATATATATATATATATATATATATATATTGTGTTCAAGAGCCCCTTGGAAGACTGTATGTCGAATGAATTGAATAATATTTATGTTGGTCACACCACAAACTCGCTTTCATGACGCTTGACATTACATTTGAATGATAACCATAACATTTTTAGGCATTTAAAATAACATGCCTGGCCGCATACACAATTCCGAAAAATCCTCGTTGAAAACACAACTATATTTAAAAATGAAAACGATAAAAAAAAAAGTAAAAATTCTTGAAGCTATATACATAAAACAGTTGAAACCTAACCTTCTTAAATGCCTATAATTGGTTACAGAAGCCGTTGGTTTATACCAACAGATTCCCATACTTAATACTTCCTATTTTCACTCACGTGTGGTCATATGTGACGTCATGAGCTACGGTGCGATTTTCGCTTCCAGCGTCTTATATGCACGTGTTTATCGTTGCTTGGAAATCTTCCATGTAAACAGAAACAGACTATCATAACTGTTTTTTCCGTGTATTGCTTAATATATTGTAATGCAACTGTCATCTTTGAAAATGGCTTATGTAAGCCGAAAGCTTAGATACGATTAAAAAATATGTATCTATATTGTGATTTTCCCACTTCGTTTAATGATAATGTTATTAAGATTATCAGACGATATGAAAAGCATTTACAAAAAATAAATGGACAACACTTGTCTATATTATTTAATGAAACATGCATCAATCTATCTATCTATCTATCTATCTATCTATCTATCTATTTATCTCTCTCTCTCTCTCTCTCTATATATATATATATATATATATATATATATATATATATATATATATATATGCATGCGTGTGTGTGTGTTTGTAAATAGCCTTAAAAAATCCATTACTATATGTAAATAGCAGGACAGTCTTGGCCCTAAAGCCTTTGTGGCAACCGCTTTAGGTGAAGGACAACTTTGAATTCAAAACTTAACATATGTTTTAAATATTCTTACCGAGCAACAATTGCCCAAACGTGTTTAGTACGTCTATACCAAAGAAATATGCTCAATCAAGGAGAGCAAAACTAAGCAAAGTATTAAGAAGTAGGAAAATGTTGTTAGAAACAAAGAAAAGGGTACTGAATGTTTTATATTATCTGACCTCCGATATGCCATTAAATCCTGAACAATATCTTGAGAGATGAAGAGACGTGAGGTAAAAGATATATATATATATATATATATATATATATATATATATATATATATATATATAAATCAGATGGGATTAAGATTGTTTTCAAGCATGCACAGACTATCACCACTCAATTTTGGCATCTGTGTCCACACTTCTTAGTTTTGCTTAGTATTACACTGTTTATGTGTATAATTCAAGAAACAATGAGTACATATGTCTTCTTTTCCAATGATTGATGAAGGAATTTACTTTGTTACTGTAATTAGATGCTATTAGAAGCATTTGGAAAATTTGGGCATATTATTCTCTGTAATTAAATATAGATAAAATTATGCGTTCGAAACAAATTTTGTGCATTTTATACAAAATGTTCTATGAATAATTGAACGTGTCAAAAATATTTGTCAAGATTCATTCTGGGGATTTGTCTCTGTCTGAAAAGCCTCTGAAATGAAGGAAGCGAAACGACGTAATTTCTATCAAGATGACACTAAGCAGCTTTTTCTTGTTGTTGTTGTTGTTTGATGGTAAGAAAAACATTTCAGCATGTCTGGAAAGTTTTCACACATGCACCCCCGGGGGAAATGGCTTTTATTCTACTCTTTTCAGAATTCTCTTGAATAAAATGCGTTTCAATTTTCTTGAGAGAGAGTACAAATGCAACTAAGAGCATGTCATTGAATGGAAGTAAGAACATGATTTATTACAGACGATAATGAAACATGACAATAGATATGGATTTTATAAAATTAATAATGCAAGTTGCAAAGAAAACTGCTTTATTTTTACTAATAAATAGTCTAGCCAATTTCGATTAGATATGATTTATTTTTGCTTATATTTTATCACATTTGTTAGTTATTAATATAATTAACGTTCCTCTTTGGTACATAAAATTTATGATTTAAAGGGCAGTACTAGATTGGCGGTAAGGTCTCAACATTTTACAGTTGAAATAGCTCGTTGTACCGCAAATTCTATGCTAACAGTTTATTCTATCGCAAGTCTCGGTTGTGGAACTCTGTTAACTCTGAATTTGATCTTAAAAGCACAATGTCATTGTTATCTATATTTTTAACATATTCTCTAACATTCAATAAAACCCTGCGTCTTAGTGGCTTTACTGCTTTGCTTTGAATAAAATGATTGAAAAACAAAATAAATGTATCCCACATTCTGATAATTGATAATTCAATCAGTTATGTGCCAGACGTGATACATGCGTAGGCGATAATGTATCTTTCGATACATAATTGATGAGACAGATGTTTTCCCGCAGTAGGTTGCCATTTATTTCTGTGGTAGACCAGTTGCCATCCAAGGCTATAGAACTCATTCATTCCTGCTATTTACCCATAGCTGGAGGGAGAAGAAGAGAAATACATACCTTTCTCAAGGGTATTAGCACGTAAGTGAATGTAATGGGTTCGACTGGAAATCGAACTCAGCTCTCCGATTCCTCAATCCGAGCCGCTATCCACTACTTCATCGTGCTTTCTCACCGGATAATTATGAACGAATAAATTAAGTTAAATTTTAATATGAAGTAGAAGTTAAAAACAAAACAAAAACAAACCTGTAGCACGAGTGAGAGAGGTGAGGATTATTGTAGTGGGGGGGGGAGATGGTGTTAGGGGTTTTAGTTTTTATGCCAGTTCGATGATGCTCAAACACAGAAGAAAAGAGAGCACACTTGCATGTTTGATTTCTCGGGATTCGAATTTTCCGGCTTTTTTAACCTCAAAAGTTCAGCCAATCTAGATTAAAAGCCTTCAAGGTTTAATGATTTTCAATTGATTTTCAGGGGAGAATTGAAAAGGTCTGTGGAGTACATTTTTGACATTTTGAAAAGCATTTCCAAAGAAAGAAAAAAAGAAAGAAAAAGAGAAAGAAAGAAAAAAAATTGAAAAGATAAAAATAAAAAAATAAAAGTATGAAAGTAAAAAGGTAGGTGAGAAAAAGAAATGAAGCATTTTAAGTTAAAATTTACAGAGTTAAAGGAAAGAAAAATAAAGAGAGAAAAAAAAAGAACGCTGAAGAAAGAATTTTAATCTACAAATGGATAAAGAAATGAAATAAGCAAGAAAATACTATGCTGAAATAGATTGCAATTTGCATTATATATATATATATATATATATATATATATATATATATATAATGGATTCTCCCGTCGGTTTCGACGTATGAGGATCTGACAGCTTATTGATTCAGCTATGAAATTTTGTGCGATAATCTTAAGTGGCATTTAAGACCCGCTAGTGATTTACAAAGGAGGCCACATATGGAGCAACTGTGAGGACTGTGAGATGAGATCACTGTTAGATTGGCTGACCTTTTAGATCTTGCTCTCGCTTCTTGAAGATGATTCAGGCAAGCACGTTGATCTCCATTCTACCCGCTCTAAGGTTAAGCGCTCAAGAGTGTTATGTGATATATATATATATATATATATATATATATATATATATATATATATATATATATATATATGTATATATTCATTGTATTTAAATATATATTGTTAAATATAACAGACAATGAATATCTATTATGTCTGATCATGAGCCGTTTTAATGTTCGAATATTTGCTTTAATTGCTGGTGAAAATAACGACAAAAATTGTCCAACATTTGGATATTTTTAAGCTGGCCTGTTGGCTAATCTTTCAGCTCACATGAGCCATTATCAGAGTGGTTATACTGACATAGACCTGATTTGGGATACAGTCCTATGGATAAGGAAAACTTGGATGAGTTACACCACGGAATTTGGGAAAAGCGGCGCTATGTCTGTCGAGTGTAATTCGTCACCGAGGCCCATTGGTATAGTTCATAAGACGCTTGCGTTGTCTTGCAAAGTTCCGGGTAGTGGATGTGCACCACTGATGACTTCCAAATATAGGACTATATATATATATATATATATATATATATATATATATATATATATATATATATATATATATATAGAGAGAGAGAGAGAGAGAGAGAGAGATGATAGAATCCAGGTAAAACTCATTGTCCAGGACAGAGTAAGAATATAATATAAAAAGCTCAAACACTAATATTCCATGGTTATAATTTATTACATTGGAATGGTAATCACGATCCAATTCATCAAACCTACAAATTCAAATTTGTCCATATATATATATATACACAGATACACACACACTTATATGGATATTGATTATTAAACAGTATACATATTTAGCTTCGGTTTGAATATTCGACAAAACAGAGCGCGTATCTTCTTTTTAATTAGATAAGTAATTATACTGGTTAATAAATAAACAGAATGTCTACTCAAAGATGTGTAGCCACTAAAAAATTATATATATATATATATATATATATGTTTGTGTGTGTGTGTGTGTGTGTGACTTCCTGTACGTTTGCGAGTACACCCATCTGCTTTGATGGGTAAATGATCTCTGTTGCAAATGTTTTCACAAGCAGCAAATGTTTGCTTCGTCATCACCCACGGAGTCAACCTGTGAAATATAATCTTACCTTCTACAATTACAGTTTCTGTGAGAGTTTGAATAACCCACCATGTTTGTTGAAGAAGTTCAATACCTTCTTGATCAAGATGACATGAGACTTCGTGCCATTAAAATCTTTCAAGGCTCGGATATAAATTTGTAAACACGCACGCACGCACACAGACACACAGACACATACACACACACACACACACACACACATATATATATATATATATATATATATATATATATATATATATATATATATATCATGAAATGGAATGTCCGACAATTATTTTATTATATTTTCTGTTTAGTCGTTATTTTTATAGATATATTTATTTTATTAAATGCGCTGATTATAATAAACAGTATTAACAACATTTACCGGCTTGAATGTCCGATTAAAGCATATGACTTCCGACACATATTAAACAGTAATTTGTCCTCGCTAAGGAGACGCTCCTCTGTAGTTCAATGGTATAGCACGTCTGGCTATATGATGGTTCCGTGTAAGATACAGGTTCGATCCCTGTCGAAGGGCACATATTTTCTATGAAATTTCTCAGGCATTGTGCCGGTAAATGTTGTTAATACTGTTTATTATAAACAGATCTTTTATGTAAATATGTGTATCTATAGAAAATAGCGTATAAAAAGAAAATATATATATATATATATTATAAGTTAATAGACTTAAAATATGGTTTTCGCTACACAGTTACAACTATGTTTCAAAAATGGAAGCTAAAAGCCCCTAATTTAATTTTGTACTTAAATTAAAGACATTAGTTCTATTTCATCCTCAAGCGAAATGAAAATATTAATGCTCTGTAAATTTACATTGAGCCCTATTTTGTAAAAATAAAAATATCTATAAGAACACCGGATTATATATCTTACTGTTCTTTCTTTTTATTAATATATATATATATATATATATATATATATATATATATATATATATATATATATATATATATATATATATATATATATATATATATATAGCATCGGGGTCGTTGGGCCACCACATTTACTGCAGCCACAGTAGAATCGGTGTTTGGGGCAAGTTAGCCTGACAGAGCCTAACCCTCTGCAGGCCGGTTTGAATTCTGAGTTTCCTTTCCTTACACCGGTTGTCATCCAAGGCTATAGAACCCAATCTCTCCTGCTATTTTTTGCCTATATCTGTGGGGAGAAGAAAAGGATTCATACGTTTCCCAAGTGTATTATCAAGTAAGTGAATGTAGTGAATCCGACTGTAATTCGAACTCGGTTTTCCGATTCCTCACTCCGAGCATATAGAATACCTATATCTAAATGTTTGATTTTATATAATAATCCCGGCTAGACACAAGCCTAAAGTTATTACGCTCTTAGTGAGTTTATCGAGTTTAGTTAATATAACATAAATGTAAACTGAATAGAATTGAGAGGAAGAATATTTTGACCCCCGTTCAACGGCGGCGGACGTTTTAAAAAGCAATAAATATGATTAGGGGCTAGGACTTCGATTTCTGTTTTCCGTTACAGAAATAAAACTGAACTTGGCGTGTGGACTTTGATTCCAATTTTATTTGAAGCGGAAAATTTGTGGAAGGATCAAACGAGAAAAACAGTTTTTAAGAGTTTTTTTTCCATGGAGCACGAAATTTTAAAATTTGTTTTGAAGTTTCTGGGTAAAAAGCCGTTGAACGTTTTAAGTGATAACGGCGAATAGGAAAGAATAATTTTGCATTTGCTTCATAAAACATATAAATTGAAAAATCTAAATGAATAAAATATTTTAGTTTAACGAGACAACTGATTCTGATGAAACCAGCAACCTTCTTTATCCGTGTTTATCTACCTATACATCCATCAATATATATATATATATATATATATATATATATATATATATATATATATATATATATATATATATATATATATATATATATATATATATATTCCAGGCGTAAGAGTAAAATTGTCCAAATCGTGTAACAGCAAAATTGTCCAACTGCTGGTTTAAGTTTTATGTGTTGTATCTTTGAAATGATTTAAGATATATTACTGGAATTCTCCGAGGTTTTTATAATACTATTGGACTCTACGTTGAGTATTAAGAATGTATAATTACTCTCCTAGCTGAAATCGAACATAGACGAAAATGACATGTTCATCGTTAATAAATCATAGCTATGGATCGGAAGCCCATGAAGGATTGAAATAAAGTTTATATATATATATATATATATATATATATATATATATATATATATATATATATATATATATATATATGTGTGTGTGTGTGTAGGACCCAGAATATATATATATATATATATCCATATATATATATATATATATATATATATATATATATATATATATATATATATATATCCAGAATATATATATATATATATATATATATATATATATATATATATATATATTCTGGATCATTTTCTAACTTATTCAAGATGATCTTTGCCTTCTTTAACCTTCTAACCTTTTGTCCTGAAGTAACAAATTGCTTCACACGTTTCACAAACGACTTCATTTTCAAGTTTTTTTTTCACTACTCTTTGGAGTGTAATACATGAAAACCCTCTCTTGTGTGCGAAACGTATTATGGATTGAGTTGGAACTTTTCTAATTGATCTCTTTAGCTCGAATTTGAAATTTTGATCCCCTATTCTGTTGTGACCTCCTGATCCAGTTTTCCACGTTAATGCTTCCCTCTTTCAAAACTTATTCTCCATTGTCTTGATGGTTCTTTAATGGACTTTGAAGATGGATGCAATTGTATGAATGTTGATACCATTACTAAAGCCTGAATTATCATTTTCCTCCCACCATTGCTCAGTTGAGAAGACAGTGGGACTGACATAAACCGATTTTAACTTGTTCTCTTTTTAGGTAAATAATACCAAGACGACTAAAGGTCTTATCTGAAAACCTGGGAAAAAGAAACCCATTTTTATTTTTGTAGTTTTCAGATAAAACGTTTAACCATCTGCATGCCATTTTTCGTTACGCATTTTTCCAGTTAAAAGTTACTACTTCGAAAATAAATATTTAATATTTTTCAATCAACGCTGACAACAATAAATAAACATGCCTCGTGATCCCTTACTCATTCACTTGTCTTCCTCGTCAAGCTACGTGACACTTACACTTTCGTCCTTATGCCCTCCCTCGCCTCTTCTTGCTCACATATACACATGAAGAAATCACATTTATTTTCTATTTCTTTTCACCTTGAAACACAACAACAAAGAAAGAACTGTATCCTGGCAAATCGAATATTTTAACACCCACACCCGCTAAGGAACATTTAGTTCTAAAAAAACATGAAAATAAAAGTATCTCATATTTTTTAATTTAATCACCATTTTTGCCTTGTTTTCTTTTTTTTCTGAGCCTATTCAAATAAGCAAAATATTATCATAAATAAAATTGAAAGTTCACTAGTTTTACTTCTACATAATAAAAATACGATTACGCTTTTGCCGAAAAAATATGTCGGCCAACATTTTTCTGGATTATAACTTTTTTAAGAGACATGATAATTTTAGTTATTGCTATTATTGTTCTGTCTGTTGATATTAGACAATGAAATTGCAATGGCGGTTTACCTTAAAAACATTATCTTCCAGAAATAGCCAATCAGAACACAATCATTTCCAGAACACAATCATTGTTAAACATATATCGTTTTCTAACCATATGAACCGGGTTTGAACCCTACTCTCGTCGATTTGACAGATATTTTTTTGATATTTGCCAGGAAAAGCGAACCTAGTGGGTGCCCCCATTGGAAGTGCCTGAAAATTATAGAACGGTTTAAGCCATACCTTGTAAGTGAAATAGGGTAGATGAAAATCAAAAGTCATCGTGACTGAACGTTTGAAAGTGCTGGCCGTGTTAAAAAATTTGATCACACCAGATTATACGCTCTCTCTCAGAAACTTTAACTAAGGTCCTCTCAGCTTACTTGCAATATAAAAAAGCAGTGGACTGTGTAGGTTGAGCGGCAGCTTGTGATAAGTTGGTCTAGCCATCCTCTCAGATAAGTGGGCTCAGAAACAAGCTATTATGCACATGATATTATCATAACCAGATTACAATTTGGGTCTGTACCAGGGTTGCTTACTTTTTGAGGAAAAGTAATGTTCGAGTTGTTGATTTTTATGTTTACATTGAATAAATCAGTAGAATTTATATAAAATAATAAAAGAAGACATTTCAATATAACTAAACGAGATTTCTTAAATATACCATAAAGTACATAGGATTTTTTTTTCTGTTTACTTTTCTTCATGGAACATCTTTGCTTAAAAGATGACACAGTGTTGATAGTAGACATAGAGAGAAAGCTACAATCACTCCTAGAGAAGTAATATTAGTACGGCTTCATCAAATCCATTGGAACAAGGAATGCGATATTTATACACAGAATGTTATTAAAAGGAGCAATGAAGAAGGATGTGTACACGTGTTTCGATAAATTACACCACAAAAATCTATTCGAGCTACTCAGCTTTTCCTTAATAGCATTTTATAACACATTTATTGCTAGCATTTGCAGAGAGTATATCACACACGGGTTTCGGCACCTCGAGGTGGTGTAATGCTTAACAAGCTTGTCTCGCTAAATCAATTACGACTGTATAGTGAGTTCAATCCTCACTCGGTACCCCATACTTTAGGCCTTATGCCACATCTAAGCTATGCTTAGAAAATCGCTATCACACACAGGCTTTGGGGTCTAGTTGAAAATGGCTGTGGGTGATATAAATAGGGATACTATTTTTATTTTGTTTTAAATTTTAAGTTTCAAAAATATAAATTCAAATATAAATTCAAACGTTCATAACATTAATTTAAAAGAGGGCTCAATACAATCCAACAGTAGAACAATATTCTTTATTATAGGATATTATATTCAAACATGTATAAGACCTCCACATAAATGCACTCATGTTTCAATGTGAATCATCACATCTCATCAGGCAAATGTTGGTAAATGACTGATTGATTATCAGTCATTTACGAACATTTACCTGATGTGATGATACACATAGAAACATGAATGCATTTATGTAGCGGTATTATACATGTTTGAGTTGAGTTGAAGTTGAATTATAAATTGTTAGTCAAAAGCATCTGGGAGCCAAATCCCAATATTTTCGAACTTAATCATATAGAGTTAAGCGAATATAAGTTGATAAATCTTGCTTTTGTTCCATCATTTAAGTTAAATAGTTTGTTTTTTTATTGTTGTTTTTTGTTACTGTTTTTTTTTTGTGATTTCGAATCGCTGGAGCTCTTATTTGCATTTAACAGAAGCCAAATTGAATTAGACAGAGAGATTCGCCTATATAAAATCCTTTAACGTCAATCGGAATTCATCAATCGCGTTTAAATTTCCTCTAATTCTAATGTATTTCATAGACAACTCTTCACCTTGCCCATCTTTCTCTCTCTCTCTGTATGTATACATATATATATATATATATATATATATAGTGTGTGTGTATGTGTGTTTATGTGTGTGCGTGCGTATGTTGTTAGTTGTTAGATAGAAATATTATTCCACACACCCACACATATCTGTGCCAGAATGATTTTGTATCTCATCAAAATGTATTCGGCCAACTCAACTGAAAGATAACCTTTTTAAAGCAAGCAACTATTTTCATTATTGTTATCCGTATCAAACGAGAGTGTATTAATAATAATTAATAAAATTAAATAATCACTTATTTTCTCTTAAGATATAACAACTTCATATATATATATATATATATATATATATATATCAAGTCATCATGACTGAGGGTTTGAGCGTTCGTACCTTGTTCAAACTGCAGACCATTGACCATGAAATATTTTAGACTCCCACGCAGAAACTGTAAAAAGTTGGTTAGGTGGGTGTTGAAGAAAGACAAATGAGCCTGAGAAAGCGTCTGCAACACGGATTGCTTAGACGTTGTAACAGATGTCAGTGAACAAAAAAAAAGTCGCCAACCAGCATTTAAACAGATAGACAATGTTCATATTCCCTTTCCTACTTATATAAGCGTGCTCTGGACATTATTTTTCATGGATATACCTATATATGTGTGTGTGTATTATTGTTGGGCTTAAATTGTTTGTTATATGCATTTCAATACGTTGTTGCTAGACTCGTAATAAATTTTGTCTTGGCTGGTTGAATTTGATATAGACGACCTCGAGAATTTGAACTTTTATTATTATTATTATTATTATTATTATTATTATTATTATTATTATTATTATTATTATTATTTTCGTGGCGTCGTATATTGGTGTTGTCAACAAGTATTTTTTTTTTGTATTTTGAAGGTGGACAGGAATGGTGACCACCACATTATCAAGATGACTCCATTTGTCGCATAAAGGTTCTATCGCACAACATCTAAAAACACATTCTTGTGTGTATTACAAACATTGTTGCCAATTTTGCATTTCTACCAATTTCCGGACGCTCCCTTACACACACACAGACATATATACATATATTATATATATAATTGTGTATTTAGACAGCAATCCCTCATTTATACGTTTCAATAAATATGACAGCAGCACTGGTTCGAACACGAAAATATTAAATAAAGAGCTTAATTGCAGTACTTTGTCTATCGTCTTTAATGAAACATATATATATATATATATATATATATATATATATATATATATATATATATATATATATATATATATATATATATATGAGTTTGTGTGTCTGTCTGTCTGTGCGTGCTCTCGCATGTTGTTGTGCATATATGTATTCCTTTTTGAACCCTGAAGATTGAAGCATCCCGAAACTTTAAATCATACATCGATAAATATCCTGGTCTTTTCATATGTTTGACACAATAATTATTGTGTTATATCATTGACTTTTTATTAACAGATATTTTGTTCACCCCGAAATGCGTATACTTATAGCATCTTACGTATATTAATTCGCGTTATTATTATTATTATTATTATTATTATTATTATTATTATTATTATTTGAGTGTGTGTATCTATGTGTATTACGTGGTTTTCCGATCTTCTTTTGTGGCAATTGTGACTTCCATAATCCTCGTTTATCTTACCAGCCTGTCCTTCCCGTTTGCTTTGCCCCCTACTGTTTTTATTATCTGGCATCATTCTTCCAGCCTTTTGTACCATTTTTTGCCCTATGTCCCGTCAATTTCTATTTTGCCGCTTCCTTTCTTTGTCATCTCTCACGTTTCTCTATTCTGCGACTCCAATTAACTGTCTTCTGTCTCTTATTTTTCACATTACTCTTTTTACATTTTCAATTTATTTTTCCCCTGTGTGTTCATTTGATAGAGCGTTGAAATGTACTTGTTAATTTAGGTGTTTAATTTTGTATGTGTAGATGCAAACTTTTCGAAAACGTTACGAAGGCTTAGACAAGGTAACCTTTTAGCAGATCAAATTTAGGTAATATCAGAAGCCAGAAATTACATACAATATATTTCACTATTGTTGCTTACTTGTCTCAAAATACTCTATATTTATATGTGTCATATGAATCTCTCTCTTAAAGATTAAAATCGTTAGATGGGTGACCACTTGCAAATACCAGTTTTTGCAAGCTTTGATGTTTGTGAGATTTAAGTGTATAACGGCTCACAATCGTAAAACAGGGTTGGATTATTCACTTAGGCGAAAATACCTTTGGGAAATATATGAATCCATCTCTTCCTCCTCCAGCTATGGGCTAATTAGTGACACTTGTATCAGTAAATTATTTTTAAAAATTTACAATCTAAAAATAGCTTTTACCTTTAAATAACTTGCAAAAGGTTGATAAACCATAAAAAACCTAACTGAATCAATGAGGATTAAATCTGACCGTTTTTACATAACATTTGTCTTTCCTGGGGTCAAAAGTGTCATCGAGGAAGTTGAGCTCTTTCAAATTAATCTTAAATTCGGTGATAAAACCCAGATAGAAGATTATTACGGCTTTTAATGAACTCTACTTTGACATCGTAATTAAGATTAATTTGAAAGAAGTGGACTTCCTCAATATGACTTTTCATCTCCTTAACAGCGTACACCGCTCTTAAAAGAATAAAAATGGCATCCCTATATATATCATCCACAGCCATTTTCAACCAGATCCCAAAGCCTGTATGTGATATACACTCCGCAAATGCTAGCAATAAAGGTGTTTCCACTATGCAAAGACAGAATATTAAACAGTAGTAAGGTAAAACGGATATGCTGTTAGGTTTAATGAAGCTTACTACCAGAAAAAAACAAACAGCAAATGAAAGAAGTGAAACAACAAAGGAAACAATAAAAGACAAAGAGTAAAAGAAAGAACATTTCGTTCCTGTTTCCATCCACTATCATCATACAACAAAGCTGTGAAGATGAAAGTGGAAAGTATGTTTTTTTAGACTTATTGATAAACACTTCTGTGCCACGAGTAAGTCCCATAAAATATTCAGTAAATGAATAATTAAATTGATATATTGTCGCATGGACAACGTAATCTGACTAATAGAGAAACATGACAGAAAGGCTTCGTGTACACGTGATACGAATCCAACACTCTCTTGTAGCTGTTCCTTAGGGGGAGAATATTTAACTACCAATATAGACGAACAGGCGGTTATAAAGACCAGAGATGAACCATATACGTTTTATTTTGACTTTTTTTAAGTGACGTGGAAATAATCAATGTAACCCCAAATTTATTTTCCCAAGAACGCAGTGTAAGAAAAGGTACGATGATTTTTACGTAGAAGATGAAATACAAAGGAAGAAGTCATAGGAAAGAGGAATGCGAAGAATTAAGAAAATCCTTTGCAGGTGAATCTGGGTCTTGGAGGTGGGAAGAAATGTATTTTAGAATTACTCTAATAAAAGGTGTATACCGACTAAAAAGACAGAATTACTTTCCAAGAGAAAGAAGGAAATCAAGTCCTTATTCTTCTGCCTAGCGAATGACTAAATGACCAAGATTTCTTCCATATTGGCATGTCTTGAACTTTAACCGGGCATTTTGCTGATACATTTGATCTTCTAAGCAGGATTTCTGATTACCTCCTTTTGATATTTGTATATATCATGAATATATTCTGCTAAATTGGCCAGGATATTTTAGGCGAAGAGTTTTTGTAATTGTAGTGCTCAATGCCGAGGGATAGAGCAATAATAATAATAATAATAATAATAATAATAATAATAATAATAATAATAAATGGTACGATGATTTCAATAGGGTTGATTCGTTTTCACGGCTTATCAAACATTTGCTGGTTAGTTAAAATCAGAGAATATTTTTAGATTGTATTAATTTTATTTTTAATTAATAATGGATTAAAGATACAAGTCTTATGAACATTGTGGATTCATAACTTTACAAAGTGTATTTAGGAATAAGTGAATATAACAAACCCAATGGAAATGGCAACTCGACCTTCCGATTAAACAATTCAGAGCCATTCTTCATTACACTTCACGCATATCCAAGCTCACAGCACGAGGTATTTCCAAACAGTCACTAATCTAAATACTGACTAGACTTAACGTTGCTTAACTTTTCTGATTGTACGCGAACCGGTGTTTCAACTGATATGACCGTAAGCCTTTTAATGTTGGAAGAGAATGTCAAGGTGATGCCAATAGTGACTGGCGCATTTGGATCAAACCCATTAAAAAGGTGTGCGCCTTCCTAGACCAGGTGAGGGTATCATACCAAACAACAATCAGCACTTTTGAGCACTTCGCAAATTTTGAAGAAAGCGTTCTTTGTCAAGGTCCTTATTATTACTTGGAATATAATTAAATATACTCGCTGAATTCAGAAACTTACACTGTAATAATAACAATAATAATATTAATAATTATATTTATTTTAATCACGTTCCAAATTTCCATCCTCATTTTTTATATTGAGTGTGTCTTCGTTCTGTTCAAACTCGCCAACGTATACCTTTGAAAAAGTGTTGGTTGAAAGGTACCTAAGGTATAGCCATGACGTCCGTTTTGTTTAAATCTAAATTATTTTATTATATATATATATATATATATATATGTGTGTGTGTGTGTGTGTGTTTCTTTGGAGATATCAAAATGTTGGATCTTCGCACGCATGCGTAGATACCGTCTCTATTATTTTTTTTTCTTCAAGTATCACGTGCTCCGCGTTGATTTCTGGTTTCGTGTCTTTTTCATTTTTGGTCTATTTATTGGTATGTATGTAGGTAAGCATCAAATAATGAATAATGACTGTGATTCATGCAGGCGTATTTTTCTCAGTTCCTCTCTTTTCAAATACAAGACGGTGCTTCACTTTTAATATCCATAACATTGCAAGACATGCACATTACTAACGCCCATAACACAAAGCATATTAGACAAATTTCAAGTATTTCTTCATCGTTTGCAAAGCAACAAAATTCACCCATCATTCAGTTTTTGCTAAACAAGTAACCAACCATATGGCACAGATTCAACATCTGGTATTGTACGGAACCTCAATGACGAAGCAGAGCATTTTTTGACTTCTCTCAAGCACGTGATACCTATGCCATTCATCAACAAGAGAGGGAAGCTAATGTCTGCATGCTCGTGAATCACTTAAATTTTTGAAGAAGGTTCATGCCAATAAGGGGTAATTTCATCGAATAAATAATGACTATTCCATCCACATTTTCTTTTCATTCTAATCTCTACAATGAAATAGTGGGAGGGAAATGTCGCCAACAACCTACTAAAAAATATATAAATGTATATCCATGTAATTATTAAGAATGATCGATGCGCTCCAGACGTGGAGTTCTGGTTTACGATTAGCAGACCACATTTCATGTTGTGTTTTCGATCCTCGTTACGTGTACTAGTAATATGGTTTGATACTAAATTTAACTAAAATTAATTACTAACTGTATAATTTCCGGACTATATATACTTACATATATTTTTAAGGAATTTGTCGATTTTTTAGTTATTAATCCGACAAATAGCGTTTAAAATAAACACACGCAAACACATATACACACACGCACACAAACAGACATACACTCATATATATATATATATATATATATATATATATATATATATATATATATATATACATATATATATATATATATATAGATAGATATAGATAGATAGATAGATAGATAGATAGATAGATATCCGATGCAATGAGAATGAAAATAATACATAAATTCTAACTTTCACGGCA
>OZ010579.1:131144016-131236516 GCA_963932145.1 Acanthosepion lycidas | reverse complement strand
AGATAGATAGATAGATAGATAGATATGAAAAGACTGAGATAGATAGATAGGTAGATAGATAGATAGATAGATACATAGATAGATAGATAGATAGATAGATATGAAAAGACTGAGATAGATAGATAGATAGATAGATAGATAGATAGATAGATATTGAACATAATTAGTATAAATGAACATAATTAGATACATATATATGAATAAGATGAGATAGAGAGTTATAATGAACATAATTAGATATATATGAATAGGATCAAACAGATAGATAGATAGATAGATAGATAGATAGATAGATAGATAGATAGATAGATAGATAAGTAGAGAGATAGATAGATAGATAGATGTTAGTCACCCTTTAAAGCTTTGTAAGAGAGTATTTGATTTTTCGCTGTGAGATTTACCTTTGATTCCATCTCAGCGGATCTGACCCAGATTCTGGTCAGTCGACAAGGAACAAATAAAAATCCTCACAAGCAAATTTAATTCTATTCCAATATGGTGGCCTTCATTAATGATTTTCTTACCATTTGCCAGGACTTTTAATTAAGCTTTACTTACGAAACGATCGCTGTGTATATTTGAACATTCTCGCCGATTATTCAGTGGGTTATAAGAATGCTGCAAAACTGGTCTGTCGTTTTTAGCAGCTGGATAGGAACGACCTTCCTTAAGAGGGCGGTATTTCCACTGCGTTTAGGACGTAATACAATGAATAGGTGCGAGTTATGGCAAATGTAGCATAATATATGTATTTTTTCTATAGAATAGATAATATAGAAAATGAAATGTCCTCAGATTGATGAACAAGGTGAAATATGTAGAAATTGATTAACAATATGCGATTGATATATACCAAAAAATTAATAGATAGATAGATAGATAGAATTATTAAGAGTGAGATAGATAGATAGATAGATAGATAGATAGATAGATAGATAGATAGATATGAACAGAAAGATTTACTTACTTACATATAAGTATATACATATAACTGTGAACAGAGGGAGAAAGATATGTATACAATGAAACAGAGTGTGACAAAGACAGTCAGACAGACAGATAAAATATTTTAATTATATTAGCATGTGGAAATAGATGCTGTGTTACTGTCGCAAACTGTCTTTAATTTAACCTATCACTTTCACTTTATAATGACTTTTGTTTTTATCTTCTTTTATATTTATATTTTTTTAATTATCGGCTGTAATTTTATGTGGGGTGGGGGCATAAAAGAATTGGTTTCTGATAATGGCCGCGTGAAGAATTAATGAACTAAAATTTAACAGAATATGAAGATATATCGTATGTTAGAAGTTAAATTTAAAATCTGATCATTTCTTTTTCCTCATCAGTTCTGACGTTTTCTGAATTTTCTTTCTGATTCTAACATATTTTATATATACTTCCCTGGCTTATGTCAGAGGGTATCCCCCCAGACGAGGCTTCCCCTACTCGTATAAGGGTTTTCACCTGATTACCCTCTCTTATCTTTCTGCTAATCATTAATATTTCCGTTCCTAATTCTTCAAAACCCTATAACCACTTGTGTTTTAGTGGCATTATTGCCTTGCTTGGGATGATTCCGATTAAAAAATACACACACACACAAACACACACACACAAACACACACACATATATATATATATATATATATATATATATATATATAGATAGATAGATAGATAGATAGATAGATAGATAGATAGATAGATAGATAGATAGACGGAGGAAGAGAAATAAATAAAGTCTAATGTACACCGACAATTATAAACGGTCACAGATACGTTTAAAATTCCCGTCTTAGCGAGCCGAGCGACCCGTCACCCGATAACTCGATTTTTCGTCACAAATAAGCACACTGACACACACACACACACACACACACACACACACATACATTTGTGTGTATGCGTTAACGTGCTTGCGAGTGCGTGTGTGTTGTATATTCCCCATGAAAAGAAAATTAATGTTTTTGCTTACGAGACGTTTATTAGTATAGACAAAACGAACACTTAATGTCGTTTTCGGCCAATATAAAAATAATTCATTTTTTTTTATATCTGAAAATGCTTTATTTATTTTATTTTCATTAAGAAATTTTAGGTTTCGTGTAGGAAATATTTATACGAAAAAAATCTTACTTTCTCATCTTTTTCGAATAAAATGTGCTAAAAATTTATCGACTGAGAAATTTTAATTTTTGGATGCTTTCTTAATTTTAACACCTCGATATTATTTCTGGAAAATAAATATAAGAGACACCGAAAATATTTCCCCAAATAATGTATCTGCATTACGTTGGCTTATCAGCACTGTCGCTTTCTCTTTAACTGGTCGCTACTCGAGCTGAACAGAAAATAGGTAGCCATACAGATGTCTCTACCTAGTTAGCAAAATGTCCTTTCTACACCGGCCATGCAACATTACCATAAAGTTTCAAAAATGTTTTTTATAGACTTCACCACAAAGTTCCAACAACATTATCTTCTAATGTTGAAAATACGTTACCTTTCAGGTTACATTAAAAGATGATTAATAAATTACAAGAAAATATTAAAACATTTATTCATCGTATAAATCAGCGCTTCTTAAACTCTGGGTCATGACCCGAAATGAGGTCACGAAGCGAATTACCGGAGTCGGGAAAATGAAATTCAAACATTTGAATTTCGGTTTTTATGTTATTTCACAAAAGCCCAATATTTAAGGTGATGCGCCAACGCATGCGTTGTGATAATAAAACGCGCATGCGACAAGTGCTGTGACTACGGATGTATTTTCAGTGTAGTTGCTTAATACCTGGGGTCGCAAAAAAAACTCCTCATGGAAAATGAGGTCATGACTGAAAAAGTTTAAGAAACGCTGGTATAAATTAATGCTTTTCAATTTTAAAAAAAATAAGAAGATAAATGTTTATACCTTCATATTTTTAAGTGAATAAAAATGATTTTGATGTTATTTAACTCGTGCGAAATTATTGTCAGCTACACATTGTATCTGTTATATTTCTGAGATAAGGTATTATGTACACTTAAGGACACATGGCACAGTGGATAAAGGCGTTGGTTAGATCCAGTGAGAGTTCAATACCTAGTTAAGGCAGTGAAGAACTTGGAGAGGTGAATTAACATGAGATAACTGACATCCATTAGACATGGCACGTGGAACTAGAATAGTCTACCCCAGCGTGCGAAATAAAGGGTTCATTTCAACCACCTGAAGAAGGCTGGAGCGTACAACGGCTGAAAAGTTGCGATAAATATAGCAACAAAGATGAGGATAATAGTCCAAACCATGTAAATATTGTGAAACACTTTGTATTGTTACCATAATATTGTGACAGAGTTGTGAAAATGCCTGATTGTAATGACGCCACTTCGTCACATATCCATCTACCCATATACAATGTCTCTACAACCTTGCAAAAACATTATGATTTATCTGGATCTATAAGCACATTATAATCATTTTATGTATGTAATTCTAGTTTGTTTTTACACTTTTGGATTGTCTCCTCAACGATGACGAAGAGACTCGAGGCAGAGGAGATGTGGTTCGACAGAAGGATACTAAGAATATCATTTAGTGAGCGTGTGAGCAACGATGATGTTTTGGTGAGGATGCAAAAAAGGAGGAAGCTTATACTTAACATAAGGAAGAGGCAGATGAAATTTCTAGGACACGTAATGAGAAATGAGTGTCTGGAGAATCTGATACTCACAGGTCGAATAGAGAAAAAGAGAGACAAGGGAATGCAATGCATGACATATCTGGCGGGCTTAAGCAAGTGGATGGCAGAACATGATCTGGGAGTTGGCAGAGGCACGGAATTTATTGAGAGTTACAAGAGATAGAAGGAAGTGGAGAGCCATGATCGCCTACATCCTGAAAGGACAAGGTACATTAAAAAGAAAGATTTAATTTACATTTCTTTTCATGATAATCTATTTTTAAATTCTGTAATGGGAACAAATATGTAAAATGGATAACAGTCAAACTTTTGGTAAAATAGGAAAGCGTAAAAGATTAAAGAACAAATGAAAATACACCACACTATCACCAAAAATATACCCCGCCTATCACCCTTCCTGGGATTCATGCGTTGCTCATCTAATAACGTTAGAATTCGATCTACAATTTCGATTCAAATTATGCAGAGATTTTTTAATATTTTCTGTGATTCGTTGCTGATTGCTGGTCCTGGACACTCGTTATCTCGAACCTACACTTGAAATGCGTATGCAACTAAACATCTGTGATCAACATAAAAATAAACCTGTTAAAATTTAACGAAGCATTTAGACGATTTTGATTGCAGATTTACCAAGTATCACGGAAAATTTGATGCAGCCATTTTGATCTAATTTGTCAACCGGAGTAAAGATCACAGAGCCGTTCCAACAGAGCCTTGACAATTATCAGGTAAAAATGGAACACTAGAAAATAGCAAGTGGACAATTGGCGGGTTGATCCGTTGGTATATAATCCTGATGGATTATTAAAACTGATCCACAAAGAGAGCTCAATGTATTTATTATCACAGAGCACATATATTACACAGCAAAAATATCCAAAATTACCTCATCTGGGTATAGTCTATTCCAACCGGCACGACCTTGTGCCAGTCATCTTCAACCCTGGTCTGGACTCGTCTTAGAATCGGGGATTTAGAATTTAGTTTAAATCGCAGTCGAGGAAAAGATACGGAGCTTACCCAAAATGAAGCCTCAGTCACATAAAAAGCTAGTTACCCCTTAAGCACATGAGGTAATTTGGGATTATTGCTGTGATATATATATATATATATATATATATATATATATATATGTGTGTGTGTGTGTGTGTGTGTGTGTGTGTGTGTGTGTGTGTGTGTGTGTGTGTGTGTGTACGTAAATATATGTGAAAAAGATATATATGTGTGTGTGTGTGTGTGTGTGTGTGTGTGTGTGTGTGTGTGTTTATGTGCGCGTGTTTTGCTTGTATATGTGTACTGGAATATTTTCTTCCCGAATTCTGTTTTAACTCACACTGTAACTTTTCCAACAGCATCCAATTTTTTTTTTAAATTTCGTTGTAATTTGCAATTACATATATACGACGCCAGTTAGATATTTTCTTTTACGCCCATGTTTCTTTTATCGCCTATCTTAAATATCTTGCCAAAGGAATGTTTTATCCTTAATATATATATATATATATATATATATATATATATATATATATATATATATGTAATTATTTATTTAAGAATTATAACATAAATATGTTATAAAATCACGACAAAAATAGGCATTTTGTTTCAACACCTCCGGTGTCTTATCAAGTGATGATGTTAAATGTAAAATAAATGGTTTTAAAAGTTTCAAATTAATTAATGATCCTTCGCAAGGGGAAAATGTTGTTACAAAAATACAAGTATAAATTTATTATATATATATATATATATATATATATATAGTTCCGCCTGATGATTCACAGTGAAACCAAGAGAAGCTGATTATTAAGGCGTATATCGACATGCCAAGAAGTGTCCTACACACTTGATTTAATGACCTTCCCTCTGCAGCACATGTGGAATGCGATAGACGGAACCTAGTTAAAAAAAACGGACAACCAATTACTTATAATTTCGCGTGGGCCTTCTGTAGCATGTCCGTAATGCGTAGCCCTCTTCATCCGCGGGTTCAACTTTTGTAATCGTCACCCGCTTCTTCTACCCTTGGAGTCTTTGGGATTGGTTGCGCTTAGTTTGGGTCGTCGTCTTCGGCCTTGCCGAAAAGAATAGTCGTATCAGCAGCTTAGAACTCCCCACGGCATTTCTCTCAGAATCATTGAGCCAAGCAATCAGCACGAAAGAAGGGATCTTCAGAGGTTCACACATAGAAACATACACGTATAAACACACATTTATTTACACTGAATGTCGAAGTAAACAATTCATCATCATACCAAATTATTATTATTACTTTAGAAATCAAACAATGCATACGAACATAATAAAAGTATAAAATCTTCATTAAATATATGTGAACATTTTTTTTATTATTGATGTTGTTCAAATATTTGATAGATAAATAATAGAGGTAGAAATTATCTATTCTGATCTGAACTAATAGTAAAGAAAGTAATCAAAATTATATATATATATATACATAAATATATATATATATACATATATATATATATATATATATATATATATATATATATATATATATATATATATATATATAGGGAGACAGAGAGAAAATGAGATGACAAAGATAGTATAAAATGGAAACTGATGAAAGTTTGTGGGATCCTGAGAGAAAAGGCATTTGCAAGCAGGCTTTGCAATAAAGATAGGACAATAATAGAATTAATGGAAATAAAAGCTTAAATTCAGCATCCAGACTCCAGAGTTTCGTTGGTGGAACCACCCATCCACTCGCAAGATTGTATCAGTAATTGACTGTTTATAATTCTAGACTTTTCTTTTTTATGAAAGAAAAATCGCGAAGCATAAATTAGACGGTCGGGTGGACTCGTCTACGAAACTCTGGAGTCGGAATGCTGAAAGTAACATCAGTCAGCTAAGTGACAAAACTTTTATATCAATTCTTTCTCTCTCTCTCTCTTTCTCTCTCTCTCCCCTCCTTTTTATTTATATATATATATATATATATATATATATATATATATATATATATATATATATATATATATATCATCTCTTTCTCTGTCAATGCACTTAGTTCAGGGCTGAATATTTCTGTTTAAATCTAAGCTAAAACCTAAGTTTCACATGATGGACGCTTTGATTTCATCATTTATATAGCAATGTCTACTTCCACGTATGGCGTTTTATTTCTCGAGAATATGTAATAAAATCCCATGTGAAAAATATGTAACTTTTCGCTTAGTTTGAACGATTCTATAATAGCATCCAATTTACGTCTATATACTCTGTTATTTGTTGCATATTAGAAGTGAAATTTCTCGGCGAAGATTTTATCTTTGCAACAACAATGACGTTTTGATATTGTAGTCAGTCTCTCTGTATTATTATTAGAAAAAATATTTAATATATTTTGAATCAAATCAGTTTAGTATATTAAAACAATCTGCAAAACAATGCGTGTCTATCTGAAAATATATGAATCAGTTTTTAATGGATACATTTATATTATTAAAATACGTTTTAAACTTAGGTTAGGATAGCTTTAGACATCTTTGCTTTTGCTTCCGCGAGAAAACTGACCTATAAGTTAGCTATCTACCAGAGATCAGGCCCCAGCATTTATTCTATATTGAGGTGGCAAAACTACCATGGATAAAGGTTTCCTGACTCAAAAATATTTCTAGCTCTGAATGCTGGAACAGATAAGACGTTCTGTTGATGTTGATAATGAGACTTTGATGCCAAATAAAGACAAGGTAGATGTGAAATGAAACAGCCAGGCCTTGTGCCTAATAGACAGTGAGGAAGAGGCCCAAAGATAAGAGATGTGTTGGTAAGAGCGAAAAATAAATGCTTCTTGTTTTGTACTGAAGAGCTTCCTTATTTTCTGTGAATGAGCCAGTGTTCCAAGAGATAACACCGTCATTAAAGGCCCTTAGTGAAGAGTCAAGAGCGAAAGGGGTTACTGTGGAACACAGAGAAATGAATGAATGAATTTAAAGCAAAAATAAAAAAAAAATATGCGACTACGTGTAGAGCGAATTAAAAGAGGCAATGATTTAGAAAAGAAGGAAATGGTATTATATAGAAAAAAGATAGCGAAAGAAAGAAAGATGAATAATTTAGATGAAAAATAAAGAAAAAAAACGAAAAATTAAAACTTGAATGTATGTATAGAAATTAAATTAATGAATTAACGGAAAAAAGAAAGAAAAAAGAGTGGAAAATGAAAAAAATAATAGAAAAAAGAACGAGCCACAAAATGATATGGAGAAAAAGAAATCTTAATGAAAAAAAGATCTTAAAAAAAAAAAACGAAAAAGAATGAACAAAACGTTGATTTTGAAGAATAACGTGAAGAAGCGTGAAGAAAAACAAACAGAAGAAAAAAAAAAAAAAGAGTAACCTTCTAAAAAAGAAAAAAATTAAGAATCGCGAATAAATATGAAAGGCCTGTAGAAAAACAACAAACAAAAGAGAAAACCCGACGAAAGAAAGAAAGCAAGAAAGAAAGGAATGAAAAATAAATTAAAAATGAATAATAATGCGTAGAATAAGAAAAGAAACCAAGAAATCAAAATAAATTAGAGAATGTCCGGAATTAAGAAGAAACGATGGAAGCACAGATAAACTTTGGCATTGGACTAAAGAAATATTGTAAATTGAAAAAAAGCTACAATAGAACAAGAGAGAAAGTTGGGAAACTGAAGAAGAAAAGAAAAAAGATGACAGAAACGTTAAACATAAAAATAAAATTAAAAACAAAATGTAAAACCAGGAAGAAGAAAATAAAGTGAAAATAAAAAAAGAAAAAGAAAGAAATAACGATATATTATGAAATGGGCGTAATTTTGAATAATAATAATAATAATAATAATAATAATAATAATAATAATAATAATAATAATAATAATTGTATTTAAAAAGACAAACGTCTTGTGTTTTCAGATCTGTTTGAAAAGCGTTATTTTTCGGTCCTCTTTGCAAGAGATTATCTTTCATAGAACAGGCTATTCACATGCTGAAATTTTTTATTATTTTTTTTTTATAAAATTAACAAAAAATAGCAGCAAATGTATCTTCTCACGTATCCACGGACAGATAGGAGGGAGAGACATGGAAGAGCCGGGGATTGAACCACCTGCAAATAAAATCTCTGCAAAGAAAAATAGACAATATGCTGGCCGGTGCCAAAAACAAGAAAGGATACAAGAAAAAAGAACTGAAAATGGAACAGATGCATGAGATATTGAAAAAGTTAAAATAAGACTTGCTTTCATTGTCACTAAATGTATTAAGTTAACGTATTTTTTTTTTTTATTTTATTTAATATAATCTCTCATATTTCAATCAGTTTCATAACTCCATCCTCAGAACAATTCTAGTTTGTATTTTTTTCTCAATTTTCCAGGAAAAAAACGAATATTTTCATTATGATAATTCTATGAAGACCAATGCAAATTATAATCGATAGTTGCAATATATAATGAATAGAGTGAATATGGGAAAATTTTCCACCTCAGCTCAAACAATTTTTATCCAGTCAACAAAGAAATATCCTCAAACGGTATAATGACTGTTTTACGCATATACAGGATTCATTTGATCTCAATTGGAATTATTTTATATCATGTGTCCCTTCAGTACAAGGACAGTAATGATCCTCCATAACTTCCTATCGTTTGTAAACCGTATTAATTTTGGTCTCGTTACTATCGCTTCCACTCTTTGGTCTGCCACACATTTAAGCAAACCTGTTAGACAGGCCTCTTTTTCCTTCATTCTGTTCATTTTGTCTTCAGTATGTCTTATGGGTGTCAAATTCTCCAAACCCTCTTTCATCATAATGTGTTCTAGAAAGTTCAACTGTCTCTTTCTTACCCTAAGCAAAAGCGTCGTTTTCGTTACTATTTTCCCTATTTTTTTTTTGGGGGGGGGGGTCAGCATTCTTTTGTAGAACCAGATCTTTGTTTCTTTTAAATCTCTAATTCATAGGTGTGGAAACTGCCCAACCATTCATTGTCATATCGGAGGATTAATATTCGAGCCCTCTAATCTTTGTTTCAAATTTTCTTAATATTTTGTTTAGTTCTGGAAGGCATGCGCCTTTAGATTTCTCTGTTACATTTTCTATTTCTGCATTGTAGCAATTTTGAGATAACTGGAATACTCATCTGAATGTTTGTCAATAGCTAATCATTATTGTGTGTCGGTCATCAATGAGAAATAATTGGGAGCAAATTGATGAAACTTGCAACATAATTTTCATCCTCATCCTTCTTCCTCTTTGGTGTGAACGTCATCATCCATCAGCACCAGCGTTGTCAGCTCTACAAAGTGTTAATTTGGCTATATTTGAAAGACTAGCGAAACTAAATTGCGAAATACCTTTCTTTTCATTAGTTGCCAAATTAACCGGGATTTTATTTTATTTTTAAATCGGCCTCAAACATTGTAAATAGCAACATGCAACAGCGTTAGGCTTTCAACTGTGTCTCAGTCTGCCAACACGCAACCTAGAAATTAAAGTCTTAGAATATTTTCTGTTTCAGATATTAACTTTATTTGATTGATTTTCATGACTAAATTACAAGCCACAAATTGGAGACCCCAATTTAAAGTGTTCTTATTAATCATTTCTTATCCCAGGAGCCTATGATGTACGTATCCCTTTCATTAATAGCATATACACATCACTTTTATTGGATAAAAACTTCCCTTTTGAGCGGTTAGTGCTGCTTCATTTTTGTTCGATGTTATTGTAAAGTATATACTATTCATCGTATATGGTCATGTGGCCGAGTGGTTAGAACGTTTGCATGAGACCCGAGTTCGAATCTCACCATGGCCGATTTGTCAGGAAAGAGAGTCCCTGATGTTATCGGACTGAAAGGGCCGATCCCAGGGTGCAGCACATTTGGAAAGTGCCTGAAAACTATACCCCGGGTTGGCCCAAGTATTGTGAGTGAAATTATGTAGATAGAACCATCGGGGGTCGTCGATATCTGTGTTAGCACAAAGTCACAAGTCATCAATTACTGATCACGGTAGATAACATTCTCTTTCCCAGAAACTGTAACTAAGGTCTGCTTAGTATGGTTGCAGTATAAACAACAAGTGCACTCTGTGGGTGTTGAATAAAAAACAAATGAGCCTGAGCAAGCGCCTGCAATAGGGATTGGCTAGATGCTCTAATAGATGGGTGTCCTCGAATACGTGTGGCCAGCTATACTATTCATCGTTCACCACATTGTTTAAGGTCAAGCATTTCTTTTTCACAAAATTTACACATCAAAGTTACTGACATTCGACTTTGGAACAAATATTTGAATATTTTAGGGTGCAAGCTATCTCTAGCTTTGTGATTATTGTAACCTAGGAAAGGTTACTGAATGAAGAATAACCAAAAGGGAAGTTGGAAATGGAATGGTAATCTTTATAACATCAGCAAAATACAATACTCGCCAGCGACGTTAAATAAGTAAACCACTGCTAGTGGGGGGGGGGACTACTTAGACAACATATTACGATATTTACCTGCCTCCCCACGAGGTAAGATGTGGCACAAGGCTAAATATAATGTGATATCCGAGCCCGTGGGCTCGGGTAAAAATTGTCCCTAGACCCCACGTACGCGAGATCGGGTATCTGTCTATCTCCCCGGACGAGACTCTGCCCTTCAGCATAGCGTCGTCCGGGTTCCTCTCTGCCCGAAAGCAAGAAAATTTGACACGCCAAGAGGTTCCAATGGTGGCAGCGTATTTCCCCCACTTACAATTGTGTGTGTATAAATAAAAATTTATGAATATTGGGACATACCTATTTCTGTTTATAGGTACGGTATATAACAGTATTATACTAACCAATTTAATGACTTGAATTATTAAATATCAGTCTTAAATAGCTCGATTTTGTAGCATCAATCAGCTAAAAATCTAAGATTTTCATACACTGTCGAACATTCACAGTATATTCTTCATAAACTGCAAAAATCTCCTTTTTTGCGTCTGAATTTTCATTTTGAAAGCGCGCCTATTTTAACGGTTACCTTTAAGAAAATTGAATTCGGCGCAACGAGTTCAATTTCCGCTCGAAACAAATCAATTCTTTTAGTATGTATAAGTTGTATAAACTAAACACTACTAATAACACTTTTATTACGTGTCATTAGTAGCGGTTAGCAGCAAGACAAGAAGTGTCATTAGTAGCGTTTAGTAGCAAGACAAAACAAACTTCTTTGAGGAATAGTAGTATTAGCAGTAGCTTTAATGCGTTTGCCTATCTTACTAGATCATTGATTCTCAACCACCGATCAACGACACACGAGTGTGCCGCGCGATCTTAATGTGCCGCGAAATATTGAAGAAATCGCGAGAAAACGCCAGACATACGTTTTACAGTAAATAAACCGCATAAATAGTTGAATAGAAACATTGAAATAAACAAGTCGTTATATATATATATATATATATATATATATATAATAGGTTGGTGCAAAAATAATGTCGTTTTCTCACATATGTTACTATGTGAGAAAGCGACATTATTTTTGCACCAACCTAATAAGTTCATAGTTGCGCGTGTATTTTTTTTTTTTTTTAAATCTTTGGTTTTATTTGATAAATTTTAAAAGCATACCATTTAAAAAATTTTGCTAAGCGTTCAGTGATACTTTCATTTGTTATTAGATGTGCTGTTACTTAAAAAGGTTGCGAAACACTGTACTAGATATTCAAAGACATTAACGCCACTGCATTCAGTTCAATCCTCGCCGGATGCCACAAAGTTGTGACCTTGTCCCAGAACAAGATAATCTCATGAACTACTTAAGTTACACATTCTCAACCGATTCTAGATACTGGTATTCGTGACGAGTTTTTGTTCTTTGATTTTCTACATAGAACGATAATATTCCCACTTTTTATATATGATCGGCGTAAGATGGCTGCTCGCCATATTTTCTATGATTTAGTCATAATAAATACCGAGACGTTCTCGAAAGACAACGAGATTTAGCGATGGGATAAACAGTCGTGTATTGAACGAAGGCGATTGTGCAGATGCTTCCAATATCAAAACTGTGTGCAGGCAAAAAGCATTTCAAGAAAGAAAAAAAAAGTAGCAAAGAATGATGGGAAAATGAAATGTCGAAATGGCAAACAATCAGGGAAACATCACACCCGGGGAGTTTCTCGGCACGCGCTTTATAAAAGAAAGCAAGTCGAACACGAGCAACGAGAGATCGATACACCAAGAAACTGAGCAGCTGAAAATAAATAAAAAAAAGGTCGACAGGTGAAAAAATAAACCCCACTAAAAAGTATCTTTTAAATTAAGAAGCCACACATATTTATACTTGTAGAGTAGAAGAAACGATAATAAAACATGTAGTATAAAAACAAACACCTAGACATAAACAAAATGAAAAAAAAAAAACATCGTAAAATATTGAAAGAAAAATAAATAAATGAAAGAGATTATTTATTTTTTTACCGACTATGCCATATTTAATATTCAAAATGTTGTTCAAGTCAGAATAGTGTCCAATCAACCTGAAGGCAACAGTTTATGCCTGATTTCCAATTTTACCAAGTTAAGCTGTTTGGCAACCTAAGATGGGTGACTGAATATAACACAAATACTCAAAGTGATATGGCGCCTAGTACGGTTTAAAACCTAGATTAATAAATCAACAAATTAATGGCATTTTAGATAAGGATTTAATATATTATCGGTCCGCCTCCACCTCTGCCTTTTTCCCTCGCCCTCGTGGCATTCTAACTCCCTATAGCACATAGGGCAACCGCCTCAGCACGCTAGGCCATATTTCTTTGAGTTCTCTAATATGTTTTTTTATGGAGTGATGACGCCATCCCGGTCTTTGAAGTTGGAATTATCCATCTCCTAGACTGGTTGCAAACGAAGGCTATAGAGCCAGCTCCACCCACCCTGCTCGTTAAACCTATTTCCCAATGCTAATTTGGCAAAGTGAACTTGACACGCCGATTTTACTTTCTGCACCGATAACCGCCACGCAGCCTGCATCTCTTCCTATTATACAACCATCTTAAAAAACGCTTTTGTGTCGTTATGAATCCATAGAAATTTACATAACTTGAATACAAAACTGAAGCCTACAAATATTGCTAATTTTACGAGTAAAAGAATTTTTTTAATAAGTATCAATGATTATATGAGATAATTTTGTTTTTATCATAGAAATCACTGTGCATAGCAAACACTCAATAACGAAATATTTGGTCATATGGTAGCATTTATAGAATATACGAACAAAGATAATTAAAGTGTTGCTTGGTATCAATATATTTTTTTAAATCCAGCAAAATAAGTTTTTAAAAAATCGCGATGCCAAAAAGGGTTAAAAGAAAAACCTTAATGAAGATGTAAATTCGAGTTGAATTAAAATATGCCTTATCATTCAAAATTAGACTTAATTAAATAGCGGAACAATAAATCGGATTCAAAACGAAATTAAAAAGAATAGAATAAATAACAAATAATATCGGTCACGCTAACACATTTGTTTGTCTCCAAGTAACATTAACTTATAAACATTATTCTTTGTATTTCCCTGTCTATAGTTTACATGTCCTCACGTTTGTAAAAGTAATCGACTATTAAACATGACTCAAAATGAATAAACTCGGTGATATTTATAGGTATCTCCTAGTGGGTACTGGTGGTAATAAAACACAGCTCGATGTAACACAGCTAAAATATGTACTTGCAACAAGTATATATTTTTGTTACTCCCTGAAGCAAAACCCTGAGTTTCATGCAACTATGAGTTTTCAGTCGGGAAACTGGAGATTGTATCATTCGCCAGTTTCCCCACTGAAAACTAAGTAATTACGGACACCTCTCCACAAAAGCAGGATGTGGCACAAGTCGTTATATATATATATATATATATATATATATATATATATATATATATATATATATATACATATATCAGGTTGGTGCAAAAATAATGTATTTTTCTCACATATGTTACTATGTGAGAAAACGATATTAATTTTGCACTAACCTAATATATATATATATATATATAAATTTTATATATATAAGTTTTTTCTCATTTCGTTGTTGGAAGGTTTACCTGATGATCCTGAATCCTTAAAAAAGGATTTAGGTGAAATAAATTATCGTAATGGTACATTAAAGTGATTTTTTTTTCATTACATATATATATATATATATATATATATATATATATATATATATATATATATATATATATATATATATATATATTAGGTTGGTGCAAAAATAATGTATTTTTCTCACATATGTTACTATGTGAGAAAACGATATTAATTTTGCACCAACCTAATATATATATATATATATATATATATATATATATATATATATATATATATATATATATATATAGAGAGAGAGAGAGAGAGAGAGAGAGATTTGAGGAACAGGTTTTCATTTATAAACTACAACTATTTATCGACTACAGACCAATAAAAGATCTTTATGAAGGAATGTTTAATTTATTTGTTTCTATATTTTGGATTATTTTTCTGACTTTTGTTATATATTAAAATATAAATTGTTCAGCGGCTAAATACCTTTGTCATTCTTAAGGGATTTTTAAAAACTTCTTTTTTTTTTTTTAAATTGCAAATACGAAAATAATTAAACCTAAAATAACAACAACTTAATCAAATGTTATCAAATTCAGTAGCAAATATAATTTGATTAACGTCTTATCAACCATTTGTTTCTTAATTAAAAACGAAACATATTTCTGGTTGTAGAAGATCAGTGACAATATCCGTTGCACCCAAGCTGACTTCAACGGGCTCGACAAGATAACACAACGTTTCTCGCGAAGTCGTAAACCAATGTTATTTTAAAACGATTAAGCTGACATAGATCATTAAACAAACATGTAAACACACACACACACACATATATTAATATATATATATATATATATATATATATATATATATATATATATATATATATATATGATAAAAATATAGGTTTAAAGTATGCTGTATTTATGGGTTAGTGCCTAATGTCAGGAATGCTGCGTAGATAAATACAAAAGTGAACATTTAAGTCAACACCCAGCGTCGACTGTCTATTTTATGCTTTAATGGAATTTCAGTACATATTTATATGCTAAACATTACATTTAAGCATAGACTGACACCCCTGTGCGTTATATATATATATATATATATATATATATATATATATATAATTATTTATTTAAAAATATGATTCCAACTCGCTACATAAGAGGTCTCATGTTTCAAAACAAGAGCCGAAAACTTACAAATAATATTTGAATTAACTTGAGTTAAAGTAGGCTCTGTTCCATCTTCAAGCGAAATATTTTTGGGAATGACTTATTTCTGAAATTTACGAGTTTTAATAGTATAGTCAGAATTGAAATCAAAAATTTCCATGGAAACATCAAGGGCGTATTGTTTAGAATAGGCAGGGGTGGGGTGTTAATAATTTGTATCAGTATAGAGTTGCTTTCATAGATGCCGGGTCAGGGTAAGGTGGGGGTGGCTAAATTTACGACGGAGGAATTTTTCGCATAGTCAGGCTTGAGCGTCTATGGAGATATATTTATTTATTTTTATTTTATTCTTTTATTATATCTCTTTATGAGAGGGATTTGTGTATATAAAAAGGCCGTAACGTTTGTTATTTCACGACTTCATAAAGGGTTATCATTTGTTTTGAAACATGATACCTCTTATGTAGCGAGTTGGAATCATATTTTTAAATAAATAATTATATTTATGCTCTACTTTCGTATCGAGCACTATTTTTTAAAAATAATAACAAAAATACAAAAGAAATTTGGATTATTTACCAAACCAGTTTCTTTCCTATTTTCTACAATATTTTCACACACACACACACATATATATATATATATATATATATATATATATATATATATATATATATATATATATGATGGCATGACAATAAATCTATAAATTGGCATAGAGTATAGTGCTGAAGCTTTTCATTCCATACGGTTTGTGCTATCAGGTTATTAAATGACTTTTTAACATTAGTACGCAAAAATATTGAACTTTCTATGGGTGTATCCAATGAATACTGAATAGGTACAAATATCACACACACACATATGACAATAGTAACAAAAGCATTGACACAAGCTCTCAAATATATACAGTACATATATGCCGAATATTGAATATACATATATAGTAAATGCACATACACACACACATAAATACTTACATATATGTACAACATATATAGTGAATACTGAATACGCATATATATACCGAACATTGAATACACATAGATGGTTACATATATATATATATATATACATATACATACATATGTTTATCTGTTTGTCTGTTGAATACACAATGCAACTTACTTATATATGGAGAGAGAGAAAGAGAGAGAAAGAAATAGAGAGAGTGAGAAAGAGAGAGAAAGAAATAGAGAGAGTGAGAAAGAGAGAGACAGATAGTTATCAATCTGAGACATTAATGTATGATCCTTCTTCATCTTTTTTTTCTTCTTCTTTTTCTTCTTCTTCGATGTGCCACGTTCATCTTGGCGATCTTAACTCACCACAATGTCCTCTCATTTGTCAATTTTGTCTTTTTGCTATCTATCACTGTTCTGCTAACCATTTAAACAAGCTCCTTAGGCAGTTTAATTGCTGTTCGCATATCTCCCTCTTGAATAGTAGATAACGATCTGCTGAACTACGCAATCTTCAGGCCATGTAAGTATTTACTCTGCCCCCCCCCCCAACTAGGACGAGATGTGACACAAGCACCGATCCCTCCATCTTGTGTAATGCGAGGGCGCGGCCTCGGGCAGCTGTTCCGCAGGACTGGGGACCTCTTCAGTATAATTTTCTCAGTTGCCCCTCTGTCCTTTGACAGAGAAGCCCCTGAGCGCACTCTACCCAAAGACAGAGACGCAGTTGAGAGATGATAAGTAGACGCGACCTTACTCAAAATGAGGAAGGCTATGTATGTTGTTTTTGCCTCGACTATTTATATATGCTGGCCAATGGTGTTTTCTTGGTGAAAGTTCTGTTGACGGCTGCTGGATATGCGAAAAATTATTCTAGAAATTATTGAGTAGAAATAATTGTCGATCTGGATGTGGTCATTTGTACTTATTTTATAAACTTGTTTATTAACTTTTTACTCATTATTTTTTATTGACTTCTTAATTATTTGTTGTTGACTATTTTTAATATATATATATATGTATATATATATATATGTGTGTGTGTGTTCAATTGTAATTATTTAATTTCTTTATTTACTCAATTTATTTATTTTTATATATTTGAAATATTGGCCTGTATATATTTGAAATATTGGCCTGCGTATATTTTCAGCAACCTTTCAGCAACACCTCTTAATAATTCGGGAATTTTGTCTGAATTTCTGAAACCAGTAATTGTTTCAAGTTATTTACACGTTTTTGTTACCACTTTTCGGGCTTTGTACGCTTCGGCTCTAGTTACAACACCTTAAACATTGTGACAATGACAACAGAAATGAGAACACTGCCCCGACATTTGTTGTACGCAAAAGGAAAACATTATTTACTTTTTCAAACAAATTCGCCGACTTGAGGCTCTCAACGGTCTATTGGTTTTAACGAATTGTCGCTGCCATATTATGGCATCTTTTTCCGATCAGTTTCAACAGCCTTACCGCTTATAAAGAATGAAAATATCTTGATGTGATTCGCTTGACTTGTTTCTATGTTTAGCGGCATATCAACACCTCATGTGTTATTTAATTTTCTTGGGAGAATTTTTAATTTATTTTTAAAAAAATATGTATTGCTTGTATTTTTTATGTATTACTGGTAAATTTTTTAACTATGAAAATGTACTGCTGATATTTTTACTATAACAATACATTTCTACACTTTCATAGTGTTTTGACCCTAATTTGGAGGTTAAATATTTTCCCTCTAGCTGGGGAACTGACAGGTGTTACTAGTCCGGTTCAGGGTGGACATAGGAACAACAGTAATTATGAGCAACAACAATTAAGTGTGTAAATTTCTCTCTCGAGTAGTTTGTAACTCTCAATTGATCAAATCTCAGTTGCGTCTCTGTCGTTGGACAGAGTGTGATCAGGGCCGGCTCCGTCAAAGAACAGAGTCGCAACTGAGGAAAATTATACTGAGAGGTTCCCAGCCCTGGGAAACAACTAGCCGAGGTCGCGCCCTCTCATTGCACCAGAGGGAGAGGGATCGGTGCTCGCACCAAGGCCAATGCAACCGACAGTTGTAGAGGCTCGGGCAATTTTTGTTCCTAGCCCGGGTGTACGCACTCGGACTCCTCACATTAAACCGACCTTGTTTCACAATCTGACCTAATGGAAGGTTGAGGAAGTACAAATTAAGAGGCGGCTCCATGCTCCTCAAAACCTCCTGATCAAAGGACTTGCTGCAGGATATAGTTTAACTGATTCGTTTGAACGAAAACCATTATGCTATATATTTTTTGAAAATCGCGCCTTAAAATATGAATGTATATATTTATAAGACCTTATTTAATATTAATTACTCTTTGTAGTTAGGTAAAAATACAATCACTTAAATCCTTTTAACAGCAGCGTATTTCTACCTTTTTTACGTCAATTCAGATCTTTAAGCATGGGAAATGTGTAACTTAATATACATTTAAGAAAGCGATGTGTACTGCAGTTTTAAATGTTTAGAATTTAAAGTCGATTTGTTCCTGTGGAGAGACGTTAACCGTATCGTGCACTTCGTAATACTTAGCATAAAATCGATCTCCTTACAAACAGATCCGATGTGTAATCAATTCCGTAACTAAAAAGCATTTGTCAAACTTGAAAATTCTATCATCCTTTCTATACGTAATTATTGTTGGCATGTTGACACACGGAAATAAAGATTTATGTTAAAATGGATTAAATTACCTCCTTAAAACATTTTACAGATTGTCTTCAATATCATGAAATACGTAAAGTCTCTTGAAAAGCAAGCCATGCTACACACACGATTGTTTGAAACTTTTCTGATATATACACGTTTAGGTAATATTCTGAAAGAATATAAACAATTCTATCTAACGCATTTCGTCCAATAATAAAAATTCATCAGATTAAAGTAATTCTCTTATGAATGGAATTTTACATATATATATATATATATATATATATATATATATATATATATATATATATATATATATATATATATATATATATGTCTGTGTGTGTAAGGATTGGAGATATAAACGTAAAAGTCGGTTATAATTACGCAGTGAAGGGAATGCTGAAGATGTAGGAATGCTAATTATTAAAATTCTGCCGATTTTATTCGGTTCCGCAACACTTTTTTTAAAAACTTAATATAACAAATGTTAAAACAATTTCTATAACAATAAGCGACATCATTATTACCAAACTTAATAATATCAATCTAAATCCTGAATCCCAAACTCACATTATAGCTCATAATGAAGCCAAAAAGCAATAAGAGAAATCAGAAAAATTAAAGATTACATTAGCATAAACGATATATTTTACAAGGCAAAGCACTCAGTAGATCAGTCGTTTATCGTAATGAATCTGTCCATCATTTCGATTTTTAAGAAATACTGCTTTAATTAAGTATGTAATTTACTGATGCGAAAATGTATAGAAAGTGCACTGATTTCTGAATTATCCATATATATATATATATATATATATATATATATATATATATATATATATATATATAAAATGTCATCCACATAATATATATATATATATATATATATATATATATATATATATATATATAAATTTCTCAGAGTTAACCTGTAGAAAAAGACAATATTTATAAATGTAAAAGACAATAGGAAAACTATAATAATTGCCGACGCGTTTCGTCCGATGCCTTGAGAAAGTCCACATCGGACGAAACGCGTCGGCAACTATTACAGTTTCCTGTTGTCTTTTACACACACACACACACACGTACGCACGCATACACACACACACACATTGTCCTGTCTCTTCAAGAGAATATAGATATATGGGAAATATCACTCCCGATCTCATGTATTCTCGTACTTTTTATTTCTTACGATTTTCCCCACTTCATTTTCTCCTCTCGAAATCCAGTCAGCCCTAATATGAAATCTATTTAAACATAATGCGTTCATCGAGCAGATAAATATTCTGATGCTTTTGTTATCGTTTTCATTGTGGGAACATAGATTTGCTTATAGAAAGAAAGCAAGGTCCTACACTAATCACGCAGACGAGGAAACTCATATAATCATAACAATAATAACGAGAAGAAAGAAAGAAAGAAAGAAAGAAAGAAAGAAAGAAAGAAAGAAAGAAAGAACAAACAAACAAACAAACTCTCTATTGATGCCTCTGCTGCTCGGGCATAGACCCATATTTCTGTGAATGGTTACCAATGTTAGGCTGGCGCCAGATTAGAAACGACGCGAAAGCCACGTGTTTTTAATGCCACTGCGTAGCCGCAAGCAGAAAGATTCTCTTCTTTTTTAAGGTGAAAAATAAAAAATAAAATAAACAGTGAACGCTCAACCCCAGCCCTTTCTTCCTCTCAATTTTTTCTTCTCTCCTCCACAGCCTCAGCTCCATCAACTTTTATAACGATTGTAACCACTTTCCCCATCGCCAACAAATAATTCGTAATGCATTCACCCTTGAGGTGAAGTAAAAGACTCAATTCTAAAATTTAACTTCATTTTTCACTCTTTTTGGTAGTTAGATTTTTTAAGCTAAAAAGGAAAGTGTAGTCTGTGTGAATACTCGGACTGCAAAAACACATTAACACAAACACACAAATATATATACATACATATATGCACACACACACATACCTACACACATACATACATACAAACACACACAAACACACACACACACACATATATATATATATATCAGAGTTCTTTTTAATTTGTATTCTCTCGCCATATCGAGGCACAAAATACGCATGTATGTTGAAATAAATAAAGTCTCTCATTTTTTTCTCTCCTTGTCTTCAACGTACACATGCGTATATTTGTGTGGGTATTTATCCTAATACATGTTAGTGCATTTTAATTAATAAGTGTATATACTGATATATACACACGCACACACACACACACACACACATATATATATATATATATATATATATATATATATATATATATATATATATATATATATATACACACACACATATATATATATAAATTAAAACGATTAAGGAATAGAAAGAATATAAAAAGTAGGAATTAAGAAGACAAAGGTCAATAATTGACATTGCATTTCAATTTTTGAAGATCAAACTTGTCTGGCAAATTAATAGGTCGGAGGATATTTTTATAAACGATTAGTGAGAGAAAAAGAAACTGCTAGAATCGATCTAAATATTTCAACTGTATAATGTTGAGATCTTACTCCCAATCTAGTTCTTCTATCAAATTCATAAACTAGGTAACATAAAAGAAAGTTCATCAGAACATTCAGCATGAAAAAATTTATAGAAGAGGCTTCTTCTTTTACTACTATTTCTTCTTCTTCTTCTTCTTCTTCTTCTTCTTCTTTTGTTTTTTCCGCTATCTCTCGTAAAAATCTATGCCAACATTTGACGCAAACTCGTTAATCAGGTTATAACATTTTCTGTCCATCTTGCCTTCCGTATATCCTAGGAGTGTCAAATTTTCTAAGATCTCTTTCCTCGTTGTGTCCCAGAAATTTCAACTGTTTCTTTCTTATGTCAATTATAAGTGCCTCTTTGTCCATGGTATTCTCAGCATCATTCTGTAGAACCACATTTCTACTGTCTCAACTTTTTTCATCATCTGTGATGAGGCTGTCTCTGACATATAGGATGGCCGATATTACATGGCAGTTTAGTACTCTTTCCTTTGTTTCTTTTTTCCTGTTTCGTAATACTTTGCTTAGCTTTTGGAAGTCATCTTTTGAAACACCGGCTAGATATTTAAATTTTTTTACCAGTGTGATTTTAGCATCTCCAATTTAGATTCGCCAGTAGCCATACATAATGTATTCTTATAACTGATGCTTAGTCCTTTCTTCTTGCTTTCCTTCTCTAAATTCTGTTGAAGTTCCTGTAGTTTCCTTTACATGTCTCTTGTAAACACTGTGACATCTGCATATCTATTTTTTAAGATTGTGACCGCCATTAATAAACATTGATAGAAATTCTCCCAGAACCACATGACTTTAAAATTTGAGTAAGTCCAGTGAGAGGACACATCCTTGTCTTACGTCCCTTTCCATTTTATATATTTATTGAATTAATTCTTAAATACATTAATTTTGCTGGATAAATCAACGTAAAGAGCAATTTGAAGTCTTGATTTTCTTTACGTCATTAGCTTATAAATGCGAGTAATTGAACTTCTTGAATGGGACGGTGGTGAGTTTCTAACTAGTGTCAACAATTGGAGTTCAAACCCAGGAAAATCAATTATATATATTTGATGTTGTACTGTGCTAAGCAAATATAAAAAAATAATATGGTCTCAATCAAAATTCGAACTCAGTACGCCAGTTCTGTTACAAGAGGTGTTAACCGTTATTCCACCATACACTTTCAACGCACATGAATTTTGCGTCCAACATTACTCGTACAACAAAGATTCATTGTGTTAAAATAACTTGCAGTTAAGAAAACGTAAATTCCAAAACTATGGCTTCAAAGGTGCTAGATTGTTTAGCATCTGTATAAGCGTGATATCTGCTGTTTAAATATAAATTTGTTTGTCAAAGTGTATCGATGATGATGATGATGATGGTGAATCGCTTCTGGTTACGGTGTTGGCAAGTAGATTTCTTTTGCGCATTTCATAGTCTGAAGGCTGGCTCTCAAAATGGTTCGCTATAATACAGCTCTATTTTATCTGTCAACAACGCTTGCATTTATTCCGCAATAGTATACAATCTATTTTTCTTCGCGGTATGTTTCTGCAGTAAAACTATTTACAATGACTTGCTTTATGGAGAATATGTTTCAATCCGTAACGTTGTAAAAAAAATATGGCAATGAAGCGGGAAACGAAACATTCACTGAAAGTTTTATTTCAGATGCCCAGGCTGTCTATAATTTTAACCCCTGTTCCACCAATATTGGACACGCTTCACATATAGCTATTTCAAAGTTTAAACAATCTATCTATCTATCTATCTATCTATCTATCTATCTACTTGCCTGGACGCATACACAATTCCGGAAAATCCTTGTTGAAAACACAACTATACTTAAACATGAAAACAATAAACAAAAACTAAAAATTCCTGAAGCTATATATATATAATACAGTTGAAACCTAGCCTGAACAAAATAAACTACGAAATCTCCACAAATATTCTTAAATGCCTATGTGTTTCATGCTTTGAGGGACTTTATCAAGGCAAATGTAAGGATTCATCTTGTGCCAAATATTTATATACAAGTGCAAAAATGTTATTGGTTTTTCAAAATCTTTGAGTACTCAGGAATAGACATAAGATTAACGGAAAATCAGGAATGTTCATGAATGTAAGGTGATAATTCAATGAATTGTATCACGTCGCGTCCCTGAAACTTTGTCAGGTATTTAGCGGACCTTCTTTAGATTGAATATGGTTTTTTCAGTAGAACGCACATTTATTTTATTTTTAACCGTAATTAAACCCAAATGCCTTTCATAGGTTTACTCAGAGAATATAGTTTCCATAGTGCTCCCACTAACCAGCAACATTCTTCGGAAGTGTGTGCCACTTCTTTGTTTATTTCCCGTCTCCTTGACAAAGGACACAGGCGTGTCTCAAAATTCCGACTTTAAAATCTTTTTCTTCGTGCTTCAGTTTTGTCAAAAGGCTTACTAATATATAATAAATATATATATAAGCAATCTTATTGCCAATATTGTTATCATTTTGTGGTCTTTTTAAATTTCATTAACTGGCCTATTAAATCTAAATATTATATAAAGCACACGTGTACCAACTTTTAAGCTAATTATATATATATATATATATATATATGTGTGTGTGTGTGTGTGTGTAAAAGCAAGAATTAGCCAAAGAGAGATTTTCACAATATGATCTTATATAGATCAACAGATGCTTGGGAACGATTTACGTTATTGGTGTACGTCACTGTTGCAGCACTAAGAATTGTATTTAGATTCCAAAAGCTTTTGAACCAATTCACTCGATCAAAACGAGTACGATGTGTATTGATAGCTAGTGAAGTCACAAGCTAAAAATACAGATACATAGAGAAATAAATCGACGTTTACTGCTTTGGTTGTATGGCTATCATTGCACAACCCAACTGCTTTCCAGACTCATAGATTTCTTGCGTTTACGAATAAAAGCGTACTGAAAATTCAATAAGCATTTGATTAATACGTCTGTCGATGTAACCTCCGGCTTGGGGCTGCTCTGTGTATTTACTTCGCTTTTATGAATGTCTTATTTTTACGCGTATTACGCAATAGACTCCCTTGTAACGTTTTGCCTTGGTTTCATTCAGAAGATGCTAAACAGCAGTTAAGTGGATGATCCAAGAATAATGTTTTCACTGATGCATCAATGCTTTTATGTTACAAAAAATGCAAGAAGAATAGAATGATAGGTGCGGAATTATTATCATTATTATTATTATTATTATTATTATTATTATTATTATTATTATTATTATTGTTGTTGTTGTTGTTGTTGTTTTATTTCCTTTTGTTTCTGGTGTATACTAATTTCTTCCCGGGTCCCGACCAGAGACCTAAGGTCAGAAATGTCATCATGACATTTTCCACTGAGCAGTTTTGAAAAAAAATTGCATATATTTTACACAGATAAACTTCTTCGTAAGGTTTGGGCTTTACTTGTGAGGACAATATTTGTATTTCTTTGAGTTATAGGCTACTATAGATTCCTTCAATGAGTCTATTGGAATCTTTTCCTATCACTCTGAGGGCTCCAACTACAACCGAAACTGTTAGTGCCCTCATGCTCCACATTTTTGAGATTTTAATTTCATGGTCTTTGTATTTTGATAGTTTGTTAAGATCTTCAAAGATACAATGCAGTCTGCAGGGACTGCAATGTCAATAAGAAGGCACTTTTTGTTTGCGGTCTCTAATAACAATGTCTGGGCAATTAGCTTTGATTATTCTGTCTGTGTAGATTGTAAAGTCCCATAAAATTGTTACAGGTCCTATCTCCGTTATTATTATTATTATTATTATTATTATTATTATTATTATTATTGTTGTTGTTGTTGTTGTTGTTGTTGTTGTTTTAATACTAAAAATGGAAGAAAATAAGTAAATGAAAAAATGGGATTCCTTTTTATAAAACTGTCATAAATTTAACAGTTCAATTCCGTCTGGGAATCTGGCTTGATTTCCTGACCAATGATAATACCTTTTTCGGATATCATTAGTCTTTGTTCTAATAAAAAAATATTTCTTATTAATTAGTCTATGAAAATTCTGTACACTTCTTGCAAGAGTTCCTTTTTTTGTTTCCATTTTTCTTTAAAAAGAAACAGTTGAAGTCGCTGTTACATATAATGACGAAAGATGGCGTAGAAAATAGACACGCACAGGATATAATGAAGTCAAGAGCAAAAAACAGCGTCTAAGCAACTTAGCGAACTTTTGTAAATGAATGACAAAACAAGAAGTGAGAGAAATAGTAAAAAGACAGACATTGCTAAGCGTTACAAAATTTCAGATGTTGTGGAAATGATTTTATGGAAATTGAAGAAGACAATCGTCCCAAGTGAATTCTTAGCAATGTGCTAAAAACACTCAAGAAGAGCCAAGGTTAGAAAGATAGTGCAATTAAAGATCAAGGGGAGAATTGAAATCATTCCGCTGACAGCATTGTTAAATTCTGCCAGGATACTGAGGAGAGTCCTGCAACATTTGGAAGAATTGCTGTCATTTGGCCTTCAGTAGAAACGATCATTTACACCGAGTGTGAAAATATACAAGTGTAAAAATGTTATAATAATCATTATACTACTGATGGCCCACTGTGTAGGAATTGTGGAGAATGTCTCACTTGTAATCAGTGGCTGAAAATGCTGGCATAGAGAGAGCGCAAAAGACGACATGACCAAGTTTGCATTAACTTGCACTGGTTCTTATGCAAAAAATGTGTCAACAACAGCTTCGAAGAAGTAAACGGTCATGCACCATTGAGAATATTGGAAGAAGTTAATCAAAAGATAATCTGGGATTATGATTTCCAATGAAGTCGTGTTATTGAACATCGAGGACCACATATAATTGTCTTTATCACAACTGAAAATGAATGCTAAATAACAGATATGGTTGTACCTGCTGAATACAATATATTAGCAAAGCAAATGGAAAAGATCAACAGCAACTCTGACATGAAGGTTGGGTCATTCCAGTAGTGATCGGGGTACTCGGCTCCATCCTATTAAAGTTTAAAGAATGTGTAGACCAACTTTACTTTTTAATGGCGACAGTAAGCATACTTCGGAAACTAATCTCTGTCTGAGGTTCTTCTGACTTGACACTCAGTATCTTGCCAGGTACTGAAGACATCTACGCAACATGATGAACAGATCGTATACAACGGAAAACCTGCCAGACAGCAGAATATTTGAATATAACAAACCATAAAATGAGTGTGAAAAACTTAAAACAAATTTGAAAACGTTGCAAAACAATGGGAAAAATGTAGAACATCACAGTTACACCCATTATTATACAAGCTTCCCTGCGGGATGGATTGGTGCAATTTGAAATTCCTGGCTTTAAGCCAAGTCTAATTTTCGGTAGAAATCCGTGTTTCTCCAACGTAGAATGGATTGTTTAAATCTTCACCAATATAACGCTACTGAAACCGATTAGTATTCGTGTTAGTGCATATTTCTTGTAGTATGGCAACTTGCATCGAAAATGTCTCGGAAATACAATACCATTTGCATGGAAATAAATAACATTAGGCTTCTTCATGAATTGTATGCATGTCCTCCCCCCCTTCGGAGTGGAATATCCAGCTGCAAAAATGTCGATTGAATAAAAAGAAAAAAAAAGAAACTCCGTTTAATAATAAAGTTATATTTAGTTAACTTGCTGATAAAAGGAGTTATATAGAAACTGACAAAATACGGACAATGGAACAGAGAAGAATGGCAATGATGTTAAGAAACTGTAAATGAGCTGACAAACATTCAGCAAACAAGAATTTAGAAAGAAAACAAAACTGAACAGAAACGTGAAGGAAAAAGATGATAGAAAATACAACAGAATAATTTAGGAAACAAAACAATAAAAAAAAGTTTCAAAATCTACAGGTGAAATTACGTTGACTGAATCAGAAACATGGGAGCAGAGAAATAGAAATAGTTGGTAATAGCGTCCCAAAACATGTGCATTAGAATCAATTATGTGAAGGTGAAAATCGATAACACAACAAAACAGCAAGTGTTGAGAAGGAGGTGAAATTCTAAATCATGTTATAAATGAAAGTAAGAAACGGACTTAGAAATGTTTACAGAATGTAGCTTTCTAATTTAGTGTCTTATGGTCTAGAAAATCTCATGATTTCCTATATTTTGAAATGACCATCATTTCTTTATGAATCTACCACTAAACTTCTTTATGTCAGGTTAAAAAAACAGACAAAAACATAATTTATCAGGTTATAACTAACTTATTAAAATGAATGTACATTGAGACTGCTAATGTTGCAGTCAGTGCTGATCCTAGATGCAGTGTTCATACTTGAGATACTGCAGATCATCGAAGTAGTGCTGATTCGGAAGACAATGCTGATCTTAGAGACAATACAGATCCTGAAGACACAGCTAATCAAGGAAACAGTGCTGATCATTGGGACAGGGCTATTTTAAGACTGTTGATCCTGGAAGCAGTGTTGATCCTGGAAGCAGTGATGATCCTGGAAGCAGTGCTGATTCTTAATATACTGTTGACCCTCGAAACACTGATGATCCTGGTATCACTGATGATCCTGGTATCACTGCTGATCTTGATTCTTTTGTTATGTAATCTAAGCTACTAATACTATTTCTAGTTTTAGTTTTTATATTAATGGAAAAATAAAACTGTTTCGAAATATGAAAATTTGAATAATTTTCCGTTTTAATCATTAATCTACCTTTTGTAATATAAGTTAATATATTGTATAGAATGAGCTCCTAATATATAAAGGTAAGTAATATAGTTACACAGAGGACTTCGTTAAGGGTTGTTTATAGTTGGTTTGACCATATCCTAGGTTTGCCGGATTAAAGAGCGAAAAGTTTATTAAAGTAGACCTAACTGAACAGAAACAGTGATTCACGAAACATTATGTTATTGATTTGATAATCCACCATACGCGTAAATCGTATAAAAACTTGTGAATTCTAGAAGTAAGATTATTTTGGACATTTGTATTCAATCGAATCAAACAACCGACCTGATGATGAGATCTGAGGATTTGGAAGTAAAAATAGTAAAATATATAAAATAGTATTTCAGCTTTTCCTCTCTTCCCTAGTCTGAAACTGAAGGAAATGACAAGATGTTTAAATATCATGACCTAATTCAAGAGTTGTGAAATATAATCTTTATGGTGGCGCCCATAATTATCTGAGTACTGTAAACGGAGAATGAATGAAGAACACGGAACTTTAAAAGTTTCCAAATTGCTGTAATAATACTGAGAATATTAATGATCTTTTAAACTGAAAGATGTGCACTTTAAACAGAATAATTTAATATGTTATCAGAACAAGCGAGGAATGCTTATGAATGACAAAAAGCGATCTTGTTTTTTAAGATTTTCAGACAGTTTATCTAATATAGTTCTGATGTATATAACGAAATTATTTGACGCATTGATGAGATTCATTATCCCATAACGGCCATTGATGTCACCACAAAAATATGATGGTGGGGCAAAGAGACTATGACATCCTGTACTCATTAATTTAATGGAAAATTAGATAAATGGTCGTCAAAATATAAAGCTTGAAAAAGCAAGCAACATTAAATGAATAATAAGTAATCAGCAAAACAAAATACGCTAAGATAAGTGATTATAAGCATCATTTACGCTACATTGAATATGTTAAAATTAATATACAATAAAACAATTTTCCTGGTTAATTATGCCAGCCTTTATGAACAAGGATAAGTTTTATATTAGGTATTAGAGTGACAAAATATCTATCAAGTGATATTTAGTCATATTAAAATATTATGAATATTTCCCATAAGTTTTTGTGAAGAACTCCAATCTAACATGGCCGCGATTGACACAAAAGTCAATTCCTTAAATCTATGCAACAAATTGTTACAAGAGTCGAAATGAAATACTACGATATTAATTGGATAACTCTTCATTCTGTAATATTACATTTCGTGTGACACAAGGCCAAAATGATTTTCTAAAGAAAGTTTAGATGTGACACATAACCGAGAGAATAGGGTAGCCAGTGAGGATTGAACTCAATAAATGGAAGAATCCACAACAGAATACAGAAAGCACTAGACTGTCTATTTTGGGACTCATAAACAGAACCGAACCTGAATATTAAAGATACGACGCAAGCGTCATACTCACTGGACTAACGGGATTCGTTGACGAAGTGGTAACACACTAGACTTGATATAGCGCCACCCACATTAAATTACTTGGGGCAACTCATCTAAATATATATGCTTGTATATATATATATATATATATATATATATATATATATTATAATTATTTTTTTAAATATGATTCCTTCGCTACACATGTATACACTGTACTCAATTCCTTATGACCCTAAACACAGTGCACGACTCAATTAAGTTTGACTATGAAAAATCCACAACATCAGTAACATTTTTAGACACCCGCATTTACATAGATGAAAACAGGAAACTACAAACGACACTACACACTAAAATCACCGACACCCACAACTATCTACACTTTAAGTCTTCCCACCCTAAACACCTCAAAGATAACCTTCCCTATTCACAAGCACTTAGACTCAGAAGGATATGTTCCAACAATGAAGAATTAAATAAACACATTGAAAATCTGGAGCATCAATTCACAACACGTGGCTATAAACAACACCTAATCAGGGAACAAATAAATAAAGCAATTTCCACACCTAGAGAAGACACCCTAATGTACAAGATTAAAAATAAATCTAGCCGCATCCCTCTAGTAACCACTTTCAACCCCACTCTGCCTCAACTATCCCAAATAATCAAACGTCGCTGGGAAATACTACATCTCAAACCAGACCTAAAAAAACTGTTTAAGGAACCTGGCCTTCTTGCATATCGTAGACCCAAGAACCTAAAAGAAATCATAGGTAGTAACCACATTTCAGAGGACAAGGTAATCCGTAATAAACTAAGAACAAAAACAACAGGATTTTCCCAACCATGCAACAACAAAAGAAGTTTATGCTGCAACCATATTGAAAACACGAATTCATTCACTAGCTCAGTCACTAAATCTACTTTCAAAATCTACCACGATTCTAACTGTAGAAGTCATAACATAATTTACCTCCTAGAATGCACACTATGCCAGAAACAATATGTAGGAAAATCTGAATGGCCCTTTCACTACAGAATTAACAATTATCGTAAACGAATTAAGTCGACTCCCCATGAAAAATTATTACCTGTAGAACAACATTTCCGCCTGGAAAAACACGATTTTAAAACCCATGCCAAATTCACTATAATTAAGAGAATAGAAAAGTTCAGAGCAGATAACATTAGAAACATTTTAGAGTCGCATGAAAATAAGTGGATACAACGTCTAAAAACAAAATATCCAGCCGGGCTAAATCACAAATTTAACAATATATAGATATAACTCAACACATAAAAAAACCTACCCACATTTCTCACCCACACAAGACAGAAAGGCTTACGGAGGTGTGGAGGCCTCACACTTATACACTCACCCACACGAATATACACACTTACACACATCATACGCACTCACACCCTAATGAGCCAAATGATAACACACACCAACAGCAATACACACGCTTACACATATCATACTCACTCACTCCCTAAGAACCAAATAACACACACACAAACACTAAACAGAGACACATCCCCTCACCAAATCCAATAAAACTGTCAAACTGACCAGAGAATTCATAGCAGCATGTATCTATCCAGCTCTTATCTCAAATAACAACTTAAAAGAGATTGTTTGACCAACACAAGGAATGTTAAAAGATTCATGTTAAAAAGATAAAAATTAAAAAAACAAATGAAAACTATAGACAAAAGTTCATTTTCTCCATCAAGACATTCATTTCTGTAGTTTAGTGCTAGCAGCAAGCAGAAATATTTCTCCTCCCAATGATGGCCATTTCGGCTGAAACTAGTCGAGGTATCTAAATGGAATAATAATAAAAAAACGAAAGAATATTAATCTACAACCCAGTGTGTCTGAAGATTTTAATTTTTTAATTTTTTTTATTGTTCAAAATATATATATATATATATATATATATATACAATGTATACATATGTAGTGAAGGAATCATATTTTTTAAAAAATAATTATATATATATATATATATATATATATATATATATATACAATGTATACATATGTACCGAAGGAATCATATTTTTTTAAAAATAATTATAATATATATATATATATATATTATAATTTTTTTTTAAAAAATATGATTCCTTCACTACATAAGAGGTCTCATGTTTCAAAAACAACAGCCAAAAACCTCAATTTAATTATCAAAATTAAATTGTGTTAAAATATCAAGCCCTGTTTCATCCTCAAGCGAAAATTTCGGAATAACCAATCTTGAAATATAAGTGTGTTCATTCGTAAAATTAATTACTATGGAAACGGCCGGATCGACCATTTTGATAAGCGGCGTAAGAGTTAACAATATGTATTTCGGAAAGAGGTCAAGCCTCTATATGTATATACATATATGTGTTTGTGTGTATGTGTCTGAGAGACAGACAGACAGCGCATGTGTTTGTTCGCGAAACAATTATTTGTTTGTATGTATTTATGAACTGAATTCCTATTTGTGAAATTCAAAGAATAGCTTTCAATATTTGCCAAGTTATTTGTCAATAGAGGAGATTATGTTGAAGAACTAAAATAAATATCGTATAGAATAATTTTTTAGTGCCAATTTATTTATCTACCTGTATATTATGTAAAACTGGCACATATACACACACACACATATACTTGACATATATATATAAATATATATATATATACTTGACATATATATATATATATATATATATATATATATATATATATATATATATAAAGAAATATAGTCTAAAGATGTGCTATATTTATGGGATAAAGTGCCCAATATCAGAGATAGAGCGTGTGTAAATATAAAAGTGAACATAGAAGTTAACACTTAGAGGCGACAGTCTGTTTCATGGCGACAATCTGTTTCATGCCACGACGATTGCATCTAGCATGAAACAGACTGTCGCCTCTAAGTGTTGACTTCAATGTTCACTTATATATATATATATATATATATATATATATATATATATATATATATATATATATATATATATATATATCCTATTATATTAAAATTAAAGATTAAAGGACGACAGGTATGAGAGTTGCAGATCCTGTGACGGCTCATGTTAACATCGGAGTACTTAACTTTGGAATATTATGAATTGACTTCTCACTTCTCTCTATGTTTTCTCCATATATAGTGAAATAATGTTTCGTCCCGATACTTAAGATAAACTGAACCCTGAATCAAACAATTCTCTTATATATACTTTACCTGAGCTGATCTTATATGATGAATATCAAAGAAGACGAAGTCAAAACTGTCTTTGTGACATTGTTGATGATAACGACACTTAATGGCCACAGCAAAAAATACTAACATTTACACTAAAAATAGTAAAAATTAAAATATATTATTTATTCAAATGATCTTAATTTGGATAATAGAATATTAAGATTGTGTTGCGCCACTCATCAAAATAATGCACGGTCCTATGACGATAAACTACATCCGCGGCGTGAGTAAGATGATAAACTACGTCCAGCAGCAAGGCCTCTTGATAGAAGGTTGTGAGAACCACCTCTTAATTGCTGGTGTTCCTAGGTCCACCCTGACCCGGGGTGGCAGCACCAGTTAGGGTCCCAGCTATGGGCAAATTGTTAACCCTGAAACTCCGGTAAAATCACTATGAATGTGTAAAAATAGGTTTTAATACCAGAAATAATTTTAAAAATTATTACCAGCAATAAATTTTTGAAGGCAAATAAAAGTTTTACCAGCAATACATTTTTTTAAAAAAAATATTACCAACAATGTTTTTAAAAATGAATATTACTAGCAATATATTTTTGAAAAAAAATATCAGCAATATATATATTTTTTTTAAATATTATCAGAAATAGATTTTTGACAAAACAAAATATTACCAGCAATAAAAGTTTTGTTGGCATTAAATAACCCATTGAGGTTGATATGCCGTAAAAAAAAAAAAAAAAAATAATCAGTGTAGAACCAAACTCTCTTAAAAGGTTTGCCTAAACTCAAACAACCACTGTTGTGATTAGCAAAAATGTAACGACCAGTGTGACGATGTAGATATCCATGTTAATTATATTAAATCCGAAAAGGGAATTAAAGAACGCAAAAGACATTATAAAAATTATTCTCAAAGAAAAAAATATCAGTTTTTTAATAATCTTAATTGAAAGATGGAAAAAAGGGTAACAGATGGAAAAGAAGCAAATTAAATCTGACATTAAATGTTAATGATGATGATGATGTCAGATGCAGTTTTAAGCTCGGTTACAGCTGCAAGGACGTTTTAGTGCATGCGTGCGTTTCGAATTCCTGCAAATAAACGAAAAGGAAATTTGTGTCGACCATTTTCTGGCTATTCGAATCAGAAGGCAAAACACGTGGCCATAGACAGACTCCTCCCGAAAAGAAACCACTCAGCCTCAGGTGGACGGTTTTTTATGACACTGAAACTGGCCAAGGGCCAGACATTTTTTCTTCTTCCTAGTGTCACTATAAAGCTGGAAACTGGCCAAAAGATCTTACTCCTCATGTTTCAAAGTCTACTAATTAAATGGCATACAGATTTTCATAACAAAATGAGATTTTACAAGTATTTCATTAAAGCATTTTTCTATTCAGATAAATATATACGTTAACGCTTCAAACTTTGTTTATTCCTTTCTGGTGATCTTATTTACTTCGTCATTTTATCTATCTATCTATCGATCGATCGATCTATCTATCGTAATCTTTTTGTATGTATCTATCTATCTAGCTAGCTAGTTAGCTATCTTAATCTGGTCTATACAAACAAGTTAGATTAAATGTGGCCAACAAGGTCTGTCTGATTAAAATATTATTTTATTTTTTTCCTATATTCAACTAAGCAGGAAAATTTACAAAAAAAATATTTCACATTGAGGACACATGGCCCAGTACATAACATCATTGGTTGGATCCAGTGACTTGACCCCAAAAATTATGGGTTTCATACCTACTGCAGTGGTGAACAAAATCTTGGAGAATTGTGTTAAAGTGAGATAACTGAGACAGCCGGAAGAGGCATGGTACTCGAACAATCTACCCCGGTAGACGAAATAAAAGATTTCGTTCGAAATTCCAATCACCTGAAGAAGGTCGGAGCGTACAACGGCCGAAACGTTGTGAATATAGCAATAAAGATGAGTCCGAACAATGTAAATAATGTAAAAAAAAAAAAAAAAACTACCCCGTCCTTAAATTTCGTCGGAAAAACAGACAACTGACTGAAAATTCCGAAATTTCAAATGAACACAGCACATGATGTTACTACCGCAGAAATAATGTCCTTGTATACGACTTCGACATTCAGTCGGAACATTCACTTTTATCCCGGACTTCAGATGCAGCTAAATTATTCAGTAATCTTAACGCCTTTCACCGGTAACGAAAACGAATGTACTGCACACCTTCGTAACTAAATTTTGGCATGAGGACATTTGTGAGATAGAAATGACGTCACACACACATACACACACACACACGTGTGCGTGCGTGCGCGCGTGTGTGTGTGTGTGATTCTGTGTTACGGATGACCGTATACATTTAATGAGTGGACAGCATTCATACATACATGCAACTCGGGTTACAACAAGGGCCATTCTTTCATAGGAATTAACGTTGTTAAGCGTATTTTGTTCTGTCTATACAATCTATGCTTCGAGCACTTTGTCTTTAGGCATTTTTTCTTTTACTTTTTTCGGTATTGTCGTTTTTGTTCAAGACAGGATAAGAGTTTTAGGTTTTGGCAAGTTGTACTTTGATGACATCAACTGTTTTGTTTTTATTTAATACATTTATACATATAATTTATTTATTGAATAAGCCATACATTGACTCTACATTTAAATGATAACTCTAACATTTTTAGACGTTTAAAACAACATGCCTGGCCGCGTACACAATTCCGGAAAATCCTTGTTGACAACACAACTATACTTAAACATGAAAACAATATACAAAAATTAAAAATTCTTGAAGCTTTATGCATAAAACAGTTGAAACTTAACCTGAACAAAATAAACTATGAAATCTCCACAAATATTCTTAAATGCCTGTAATTTATAACAAAAGCCATTGGTTTATACCAATTGCTTCCGATACTTAATGCTTCTTGTTTTCACTGTCACGTGGTCATGTGTGACGTCACGAGCTGCGACGGGATTTTCGCTTACGCGTCTCGTATACACGGAGTTGTCGTTTCTTTGAAATTTTTCATGCAGCAAGGGCGGACTATCATTGTTGTTTCGTCCGTGTGTTGTTTGGTATATTGAAATTGACATCTTTGATAATGGCTTATGTAAACCGAAAGCTTAGATTGGATTAAAACATGTATCAATATGGTGATTTCCTTTTGACTTTCAATGATAATGTGACTAAACTTATCAGACAATATGAACGGAACTTACTTAAAATGAATAGACAAAAATTGTCTATATTATTAAATGAAACATTCATTAATATATATATATATATATATATATATATATATATATATATATATATATATATATATATATATATATAGAGAGAGAGAGAGATAGCTGACGATGTATTAAATGTATACGACTAATACTGACATATATGTGTGCGCGTGCGGGAGCGTGTGCGTGTTTTAAGCTTTCTTTTATCTGATATAAAGACACAAATATGACGTACACAATAAGGCGCGAATCAACTACATGTTTAGACTCTATTATCTCATTCCCTCTTCATTTTCTTTTCTTCTTACCCTTATTTCCTTCTATTTTTATTTCTTTTCCAATATCCTCTTCGTTTCTTTCCTTTCCTTAACGCCTTTTTTCTTTTTTCTCTTCTAAACCAACATTTCTATCATTCTCTTCTTTTTTATCTCCTTCCTTATTTCTTGTCCTACGACTCTTCTTCCTTTCCCTTTCATTCCTTCATTCCTTCATTCCTTCATTCTTTCATTCCTTCATCCCTTCCTTCCTTGCTTTCACTTATCTAGTTATTCTGGACTTTGTTTTTGTTAATTCCCCTTTCTCTTTTACGTCTCTGCTTACAACTCTTCCTGGCTTTGCTTTTTTTTCTTTCTTAATTTCTTTCTTTTCTTCGGGTTATATTTTCCTTCCCGCCATTTTGCAACTAATTATTTCTTATATACGTGACTTGTTCCTTGATTCCTTCATTTTCATTATATTTATCCAATCGAACACAGCTTCAACAACGTGGTTGTAACGCCACATCCCACGCACCATAAAGTAGTCGGTCTCGAAATGTAGAACAAACGAATAGACTTTGATTATCCATTAGGAGTTAATGGTTTCAATGCTGTCCGAAAACTAAGGCTTTCTGGTCGCTTTAGTTTTATTTTATCGTTAAAGGCATGTGATCATTACATATTCCCAATTCTCGTGACTAGTTTCATCTTCATCTTCATATTCTTTGAACATCACATAATGATTTTTTAGATTTGCTAAATCATTTACCATTTGCGATAGCCATCTTCATATTCCGTAAATGTTTGATTCTTTGGCAATCTCCTGTCAAATCGCAAATTTGTTTCTTTCTTTCTTTATTTTCTTTTCAGTTTTAATATATGACTTACTTGAATTCTTTTTCTCTGTTTCTTCTTCTTCTTCTTCTTCTTCTTCTTCTTCTTCTATCACCCCCTTCTTTTACTTTTTCTTCTCTTTCTTCTTTTTCTTCATTTTTTTCTTCTTTCATCTCATTCTCTTTTTTCTTTCAATCCTTCATCTTCTTTTTCGCCTTCTTCTTTTCTTCCTCTTTTTCTTCCTCTTCTTCTTCTTTTTCTTCTTCTTTTCTTCTTTCACCACTTTCTTCTAACTTTTTCCAGTTCCTTTTCTTCTTTCTTTCTTTCATTCTTTCTTTCTTTATTTCTTCTCCTTCTTCTTCTTTCTCTCTTTAGTTTTCCTTCTTTTTTCTTTTTCTTCTTTCATGTCCTTCTCGTACTTTTTTTCTTCTTCTTTTATCTTCTTTTTCTTCTTTTGTTTTTCTTTACTTATATCGTTCTTTCATCTCCTTCTTTTTATCTTTCTTCTTCTTTAATCGTCTTCTTTTTCTTTTCTTCTTCTTCTTTTTTCTTCTTCTTCTTCTTAATATTATTATTATTGCTTCCGCACGTTTTTTTGTTTTCAAGATATCTTGTTCCCCATCAAGTTAAACAGACAGCACCTCTGGCAGAATATCTGCAGTGCCAAGTAATGCAAACTTCCGACAAGATACTAAGCTATATACCTATTTTTTGTGTCTAATTTTAATTCCGGCGGTACAGACCCCAAAGGACCATTGGAAATCCGGGCAATAGTGTCCAGCCGCCCCATATTCTGATAACCTCAATCTGGAGAGGATTTGAGAAAAGCAGTACATCACCTTGCAGCTGAGCACCTGAGGCTTCAAACTTAGAAGCATTTGTTTCATAATCTCATGCCAGGTCATTATCAATGACCTTGGACAACTGAAATATGGATTTTTGTTGTTCCCACTTAATTAAAAATAAAAAGACAGTTATTAAAAAATAAATGGACAAAGCTCTTTACAGTGAATATTAGAATTATTTTGGGGATTTCTTTGAGAGATTCTGCATCAATAATTTTGTAGATTTGTTTTGGAGTTATTTTCTTTATCATGCCAGCCGCAACAGGAACAGTTTTTAAATGCTACAAATATTTCTATTTCCATCTCTTAATCTTGCTTAGTTTTGCAAAAGCTGTTACAGAGTTGTTTTTTAAAGTATTCGGAGCGTTCATTATTATTATTATTATTATTATTATTATTATTATTATTATTATTATTATTATTATTATTATTTCCTTTGATTTCTGGCGTGTACACATTAGTTTCCGGGTCACATAAGGTTAGCAATGGCATCATGAAACTTTCCACTGACAAAAAAATATTTTATATAAATAAAGCCCTTCGTAAATTGGGGGCTGTACTTGTGAAAACAATTTTTTGCATTTCTTTGAAGCATGGACTTCCAGGAATCACTTCAATTAGTCTACTGGAGTCTTTTCCAAAAAATCCTAGGGCTCCAATTACAACAGGGATTGTTGATGTTCCGATGTGCCACAATTTTAGATTTCTATTTCAAGGTGCTTGTATTTTGACAGATTTTTGTATATCTTCAAAGATACATTGCAGTCTGCAGGGACTGCCATATCAATAAGGAGGCACTTTTTTGTTGTTTATGGTCTGTATTATTTTTTTTTCTTTGATTTCTGGCGTTTACACATTTCTTTCCGGGTCCCGCCCAGGGACCTAAGGTTAGAAATGGCATCATGACACTTCCCACTGACAAAAAAAAAAAAAAAAATTACATAGATAAAGCCCTTCCTAAAGTGTGGGCTGTACTTGTCAGAATAATTTTTTGTATCTCCTTGAGGCATGGACTTCCAGGAATCCCTTCATTTAGTCTACTGCAATCTTTTCCAACCAGTCCTAGGGCTCCAACTACAACAGGGATTGTTGATGTTCCCATATGCCACATTTTCGAGATTTCTATCTATATTTCTATTTTTATTATTATTAATATTATTATTATTATTTCTTCTGTAAAGTTTTCGAAGAGATCTTGTTTTATGGGTGTTCGTCATCAAATTCTTTGACATCAGTGTGATAGCAACTCTCGCATAAAATATGCGGTGTCAATCCAAGGTAGATTTCTGAAACGATGCAATGCTAGAGACTGTCGGGATATAAACGACAACGTCCAGCGGTAACAAACAATACTATCCTGAACATTCTACATTCTGGAAACTTCAATCGTGAGATCGGTGTATTTCTTGATCTTGTCAATCTCTTTGACCCTGTATATTATGATCACTAGGAACAGCCACGTTGATGTAGAAAGATTTTATTAATTTATATTTATTAGTAGCAGTACTTGTTCCCACTGAGCTTACGGGCATATTCACATTGGAACAGCGGTTTTCTTGCAATCACCGAAGTTAAGCAACTTCGAGCCTGGTCAGTACTAAGATGACTGCTAGGGAACACCGGGTGCTGAAAGCTTGGATGTACGTGAGGTATTGGATAATGGGTCGGAATTGTTAATCGGAGAGTCGAGTTCCAATTCCAGTCGGGTTCCTTATATCTACTTATGCGCAAATAGGCTTGGGAATTTTCACCTATTCACTCCAGCTTTGGGTTAATTAGTTAGACTTATATCAATAAATTGTTATCTTACAATTTAAAATATTTTCTGGATTTAAATAACCTGAAAAAGGCTGATAAGCAATAAAAAAACAGAGCAATTAGTTCTCACGGATTTTCAGCATTAGTTGCTTTTATTGAAAATCAAATGGCATCAATAATTCTAAGTATTCTATGAATTTCCTCAGAATTTTCGATGATTTTAGAAAAGCTTTCATATTAACTCTTTGAGTTCTAATTCTTGCTCTCTTTTTCAAAGATAGAAATGATTTTCTTATGTGAACTAAAACCGTAGACATAATGGTACCTGTTATTAGGTGTTTCGCTCTGTATTTAGGGGACTTGAACTCGTTGGAAATTTAGCGAGCAATACTGAACAAAAATACCTAGACGAGATACCCCGAGACAGTGGAACGAATATAATCCCCGTAGATTAAATAAAGGATTCAGTCCAAAACTCCTTGCATTTTGCCAGGATCGAAAATCATCTGAAGAAGACCGGGAGGACAACGGATGAAACGTTGTGATAATAACTATGATGTGGACACTAGTTCACTTGTAAACAATGGAAATAACGATAACTGTTCATCGTAGAACTTCAGACAAAAATTCTCCTAATATTTGCTGAGGTCTGTTAGAAAACGAACTGTGGAGTCTTCTATAGTTTCTGCTTGTTTACAATTCCAAGAGATTGTGTTCGGAATTGGATTGGGTGATTCTTTTGAATTAATAAAGTTAACACTCATGTTATTGTTATTATAATAAAAAAGTACTATAAGTAATAGCAGAATATATATATATATATATATATATATATATATATATATATATATATATATATATATATCTTTTGTCTTTATTTTGGTTTTGTGTTTTTCCTGTTGTTATTCCCTCATTTTTCATTAGTTTCTACATTTGTTGTTGATGTTCGTCTTATTGTATTTTGCTCCGTTGGCAATTTGTTATTTTCATTTTTTCACTTTTTTCTCTCGCGTCGATTTCATCCATCTTATATCTTTTCAGTTTCCGTCCTTTTCACGCTTTACTTCTACTTTCTTCGTTTTCTCTTTCTTTCTTGCTTACTTTCTTCTTTCTTTCTTTCTTATTCATTTTCATTTATTTCTTCTTCTTTCTTCTCTTTCTTGCTTACTTCTTTCTTTTTCTTTCTTTCTTTTTCTTTCTTTCTTCTTACTTAGTTTCTTCTGTCTTTCTTCGGCTTTCTTTCTTTGTCTTTCTTTCTTCTTTCTTATTCTTTCTTTATTTGTTTCTTCTTTCTTTCTTTCTTCTTACTTAGTTTCTTCTTTCTTTTTCTTTCTTTATTTCTTGTTTACTTTCTTCTTTCTTTCTAACTTCTTTGTTCTTTCTTTTTCTTTCTCTATTTCTTTCTTTCTTCTTATTTCTTTCTTTCTTCTTTCTTTCTTCTTTCTTTTTATTTCTTTCTTATTTATTTCTTTCTACTTTCTTTCTTCCTTTCTTCTTCTTCTTCTTCTTCTGTTTTTCTTTCTTTCTTTCTTTCTTCCTTCCTTTCTTCTTCTTCTGTTTTCTTTCTTTATTTCTTTCTTTTTCTTCCTTTGCCCCTTACATTTCTCCTTTTACTCTGATTTCCTTGATTCTGCCATCTCCTCGCTCCATTTTCTCTCTCGATTCTACGATATCCACTCACACGTGTGTTATGTTCCCCGTCTCCATCATTTCTTCTTCTCCCCCAAGGCACTTTTCTTCCTTCTGCGCTCCGCTCGAATCAATACTGATCGATGCCGGGCCGCGGCGTTTTAAGTTGCTCGTTGCATCTTGAATCTCAAGTAAAAGACGCTGGTGTGAAAAGAAAGGACGTTTTTGGCAACGGTTTGAACCTCATACACTATGAATGAAGGTGCGGTAAGCGCAAAAGAAAGCAGGAGAGAGTATAGAACGTCGATGGAGGGGGAGGAGGAGGGGGAGGAGGAGAAGGAAGGACGGAAGAAGATTGATAGTTCACGTTACAGAAATGGAGAGAGCTGGTACAAGAGTGAGTAATTCACGAATGTACTTCGACAACGAACTCTTATAAAACGTATTCTGAGGGCCCGGCATCGATGTTCTAATATCCCCCCTATGCGTAAACCCCATTCATTGTTGCTTTCTCTGGCTAGATGCGACCAGTTACCGGGATTTTCTTGGTAGCTTATGGAATAGGTCACTATTCTATCAATTGTGAAAACAACAAAATGAAAGATACTAAGCCAAATATCCATTAGGTTAATGCTCTCATCCTATTTCTTGATCCCTGTGTCATATATATATATATATATATATATATATATATATATATATAATGTTCAGCACCATCACTTGAGAAGAAACCACAAAATGGCTATATTTCTAGTGATTTTATAATATTTGTATATTATAATTTTCGAATAAATGATTATATATATTAAACGAAGAAGGAAAATCACAATATATATATATATATATATATATATATATATATATATATATTTAACATACAACGTGTGTTAGCACGTGCGACACCCTGTCTTCATCAGCCGCCGACCAGCGGTGATATCACGGTTTCGGTGGCTATGGCGGGACCGCCACCCCTGGCGCTACCAGCAGCGTTTGCCACCAGGCAAGGTATGAAGATAAGCTAACTAATTGTTCCTTTAAGTAAAATCTATCTGCAATGAAAGTTTCTTTAACGCGTTTGCCGTTATTGACGCGCTCGTAAAAGTCGTTATAGACGACCACGCAAATATCTCACTTGCGCATGTTAGGTCGTGATGTTGCGCGCATTATATATATATATATATATATATATATATATATATATATATATATATATAGATAGATAGATAGATAGATAGATAGATAGATAGATACTTCTCAAATTCACTCTCGTGTGGTCATGTGTGACGTCATGAGCTGTGTTGCGATTTCGCTTCCAGCGTCTTATATGCACGAGGTTTTTGTTGCTTGGAAATCTTATTGTGTATTGCTTAATATATTGTAATGTAATTGTCATCTTTGATGATGGGTTATGTAAGCCGAAAGCTTAGATAGGATTAAAAATATGGATCAATATTGTGATTTTCTTTCTTCATTTAATGATAATGTTATTAAGCTTATCAGACGATATGAAAAGAATTTACATAAAATAAATAGAAGACACTTGTCTATATTATTTAATGAAACATGTATTAATGAAAAAATGCTGCCTAAATACACACACAATATATATATATATATATATATATATATATATATATATATATATATATATATATATATCTCTACATACAGCTTGTGAAAGCTCGTGCGATACCCTGACATCGTTAACCGCCAATCAGGGGAGGTAACACAGTTTCGGTGCCTAAGGCGTTATTGCCACCCCTTGAGCCACCAGCAGCTTTTGTGACCGGACAGTGTATTGTTTTTGTATATGTGTCAGTCTTTTGCGATTTCTTTTGCAATTCCAAATGTAATTTCCAGCGTCGTCTTTAAATACACAACGCGTAACGACGGAGAATGGAAGGTAAAAAACAGATGTTTCACTTCGGAAGTAGCATTCTATTGCGAATATGGCTGTATTTAACTTTATTTATTTGGGATCTTGACCAGATCTAACTCGATGAATGATGAGCTCTGATGTGGAGACGATGTGAAGCACAGATTAGGTTCCGGCCAGTGAGGCACACTTTCAAAAGGAAGGAAACTATAGACGGTCCAAGGAATCCATGGTTCCCGACCTCAATAGGTATCACATGACATGTCCATCCGTTTTGCACACTCTCTTACTATACATCAAATAGAAATATGTCTCAGTATTCTGCTTTATCGAATATTCTGGATTTATTAATACCCTCATCTGCTCTCGGGCATTCTTATATCCCACGTTTACAGTTCTACCATATTTATTTTGCACAGTTCTTAGAGACTTTCTCTTCCACTCCATTAACGATAGACAAAACATTCTTCTTCTTGTAAAGAAATCACAAATTCAAAATACTTTTTAAATCTTTCATACCCTTTTACATTTTCGCCAATTTGAAGAGCGATTTCCTTTATCTGGCAGATCTTCTCTTGTTTAAACTGAAAATATCCGTCCTTCTGACTTGCATTGGACGATCTGATTGAAATTCCAAAACGAATAGAAGATGTTTTTTATATTCTTTATGACATCTTCTGTGCAATGATTGCTAGTCAGCATCGTCAAATATCTGTAATTTGAATAAGTCACTGTGAGTAACCATTCCTATCCATCATGTCTACTTTCAACTACTTCCCAGTTAATTCTTCTTCTTCTACTAATACTATTAATAGTAGTATTGCTAATATTGTTTAATGATACCAGATTGCTTACATTGTTATGATTGAGAGTTCACCTCACTACCCTACTTCTCTCCTCAATATTCTAGCGTTAACACAAATGTCGTTATATGAACGGATATATTTCTTGCGTGGCATTTTACTTCTAGATTTCTTTCTAGGGCCTTCTAGACTGTTCTAAGTGCTTCAACAATGATGGGCAGGACAGTCACCTTTACGTTTCGCATAAATTCAGTTTTCTTTTGAGGCTAAAATATTCGTCCAAATTTAATTTTTTTTTGAAAATTATTGTCTAGTCTCACAGACTGAAAAGATCATTTCTCCTTGTTTCATAGAATTCATTTTTTCTGGACGTTCCAAAAGTTCAAGAGAATCTTAGGATTTTTATTTGCATTGGTTGTCATTTGCGCAATTCCTAGTGAGTCATATTCCTACCCAATCATTTATATCTTGTACGAATTTTAAGCTACCGTGCTGCTATCTCTATTTCATTACTAACATCCCTATCGCCGTCTACACGCAGTTTGCATTGTTTTAACAATTTTAAGTTATGAAATAATTCTGTGTGTCATTTTAAAACATTCCACTACTAATTATGCATCAGAAGTTTTGTTTTGCTTTCATTTCAATAACAGTCTTACTCGTAACTGATTATGTTGGAAATACAAAAAGTACTAAACACAAGAGAAGAATATAGGAAAATTATAAACGTTACTCGAGTCGAACGATATTTAAAAATTATTTTTGTAGTCTTCCTTTGATTTCGTTTCAAGCTTTAATGTTAAACGATTTCAGTTTTTTAATGAAGAAGATAATTCGAAAATACTAAACAAAAAAGACTTTCATTTGTTTTAAAAGAATATAGTTTCAATGCTTTGCAACAATATATATATATATATACATACATATATATGTGTGTGTGTGTGTGTGTATGTGTATGTATTAATTTAAACTATTACAAAGTTTCAAAGTACAAGTCTACCAAGGAACACATGTCAAATGAAAAAAAAATCTTGAAACGATAAAATATAGAAAAAAAGAAAGCAAGAAGAAATAAACAGAAAAAACTAAAAAAGAAAGAAAACAAAATGTAAAGCCAACACCTACCTAGACAATAACACAAAGTTCTTATTGCCTCTAGCAAATATAACATGACAGAGAAATAGTACTATCCAAGGAAACAGAATAAAGAGACGAGATCCAAATCGTTACTTTCAGTTTCTGGTAACGCGGTCGTCAGAGAACAAGGGTTCTCTTGCTGTTGTATTATTAATTGTGTTTCGTGAGTTTTCATATACAAAGGATGCCAAAAAATGCATACACACTTCAGAATAAGAAAAATTTGTCTTTCCTATATTTATGGATGCTGTGTGTCGCAGAAACTTAAGTACATTGGCTGCCCTTACACAGGAAATTGAAAATGCATGTGAAGCTTCCATACTAGTCACTTTTCCCAACGTTGCCGTACTAATAACTTCCTGGAAACTAAAATCCACCATTTTGGGCATCTCTTGTGATTTTAGAGTCCAAAGTTAACTCGTTTAATCTCGTGATCTCTAAATAAATTTAGCATTACAATATCTATACAAGTTTTTCCTTCAAGTATGAGAACTATCTCTCTCTTTCTCTGCGTGTGCGTGTGCATATATCCAGCATGAAACAGCCTGTCGCCTCTGAGTGTTGACTTCAATGTTCATTTTTATATTTATATTTACATACGCCCTATCTCTGATATTGAGCACTTTATCCCATAAATATATCACACCTTAAAACTATATTTCTTCATATATATATATATATATATATATATATATATATATATATATATATATATATATATATATATTTGTTTGGATAGATGTGAGCTTGTGACCCTGGGTTTCACGCTTTAGCGATCGTCAGACAAACATATATATATATTTATTTATATTTATATACACACACTTTTCACACACACACACACATATATATATATATATATATATATATATATATATATATATATATATATATATATATATATACAGATAGATAGATAGATAGGAACTGACTGAAATATATAGATAGAAATCATTTAGAATGCATCCCAAACAATAGATGGGTCTTCGCGCACTAGATGATGTAATGAAATTCGCAACCAAATATAAATTTGCATGTTTTCACTCTAAGATAAATCGATACGTATGAACAGATTGAAATGAAAACATACGAAGAAATTAGAGCGCACCAATCTGTTAGAATTAAAAAGATTTCTCGGTATATATTATTCGCAAATATCAGTAGAGATAATAAATCCAAGTGTAAATAAACATCACTATTTAGCCATCCCCCATTGTTATGTAAGTTGCGTTTTTCAAAGTAGGAAGTTATTACAAAACAGTTTTACCTGAGTGCATTTTTATGTACACTACAATATATTACACGGTATTTGGAATTGTTGATAGTATCACTAACATTTTTGAAGAGATATACAAACTGTACGCTCTGTTCAATTTCCCAAACCAATCGATGAAATTCAAATGAACTGATTTTTTTGAAAAATAATTTGACAAAATCCTTACATCGCGGATCAATAATTTCTTTAATTTAACTTTATTATTATAGGACTTCATCGTAAACAATTTCCCTTTCTTAACCACGAATAAATTCTTAGAATTTCTTACTCTTGAGCATGCAACATACAACTGGTCAAAAGTAAATATTTCGTTCTGGAGATAAATTCTAACTTTTGATGCTTTTGACCTTTTGATTTGCTTATAGTTCTCGAAAATCAGAGCGAACTGGAAATTGGATTCTTGTATAAAAACTTAATGAACAGATATGCAAAAAACAATATTTAATTTGTAGTAAATAAGTGTTTGTTTATGAATAAATTGTTTTTTAAGTTTAGGATTATTTTGTATGTTAAATAATAAAACTTTTAATTTTGCAAAAAAAAAAAAAATTATTCTACTGAGCTTCGCACCCTAGTAAAGCTAATTATACATTGTGCCCACTTACATGTTTGCATTTTCCCCCCTAAAAGTGTTTTCGATCAGTTAATGTATGGCCATGTTAGAGGATGTGATGGACGGACAGACTAACCGAAATCACAGAATTTTATATATAGACCAGCTGAATTATCCGCACTAAGAAAATGATGATTGATATTACGCAATGATCTTGTTGATGTGACCTCCATCTTCTGGCTTTCTCCTTCTATAATTTTGATAGGGGTCATTCACTTGTTCAAATTTTAATTTAATTTAAATCAAAGGGGAAAAATTAGTGGGGGGTTGTTCCCTCCGGGGACTTTAGGTGATCAATATAAAATATACTCATCTAAGTACCCTGGATAATGTAGCTTCAGGATATATATCGTTATGTGGTTCTATCTCCCAAACCCTAGCAGAAGTTCGATAACAAACAGACAGACATCGGCTACAACTTTATATAGATAGATAGATTTTGTAATACTAAAACGCTAGATATCGATAAACACTTGTACAAATAGATTCTAGTATTTAAAAATCAATGATGTACAAGTACATGCTTACTTGAAAGACTATATACGTATATATAATCTCAAGCAAACAGACACACTTTATCTTATAGGCCGATCAATAAATATGTAGCATAATTCTAAATATGTTGTTACCTGAGTCGCTAAATATTTTATATGAAGAGAAAGTTTTAATGAAAGGTACACATCATACACTGAATGTTATTTGTTTTAAATGAACATATGATCAGAGAAATGTCTGGTTCAACCATTCAACATCTGTTTCAAGCTAAGCACTTTTCCTGACTGCTTTAAAAATTGAAACCTGGATTCATTCATTTTTAGTATATTTATACAGTTTTTTTCATTCAGCCAAACGGAAGGGGCAGAAAATAACATAGAAACTATCTTAGTTCAACTATTCAACAATTTGATGGAAAAATATTTGGCAACAATTTTCCAATGTACTTAATACAACATTTCACATACATTCAATATTATTGCATTTTCACATTTTCGAATATGGTACTTGAATGTACAACATATCAAAATTTTTCATAAACTAACAAAATTTAATGTATTTGTCTGTTTGTGCTTCAATAGCTGGATAAAAATATGCTCATAACAGTTTACCCACAATTTTAATTTGAAAGAAAACAGCTTAGTGAAAAATACAATAAAAAAGTAAAACAGGTAAAACTTGTTTAAATCAATATATATATATATATATATATATATATATATATATATATATATATATATATATATACATTATAAATTAAATGATTTAAAATATAGTTTCTTCGCTACACAGTAATAACCATGTTTCAAAAACTGAAGCCAAAAATTTCAAATTTAATTATATAATTAAATTAAATGCATTAGTCCTGTTTCATCTTCAAGCCAATTTTGGAATAACTTATTTTTAAATTTACTGAGTTTTAAACGCACATATATGTATGTGTGTGTGTATATATATATATATAAAATAGATAGGTTGTTTAATAAAATAAGGACAAACGAAAGTCGGGGAGTAATCCCTGTTTCTCTGTTTCTTTCTCACGCCACCGATGAAGAACACAGGCGTGCCCGAAAATTCCGGACTTAAAACTTTATTTTCTATGCTTCATTTCTGCCATGTGGTTAATAATTAATATATAATAAATGTTTTTCGTACTGATTACATTGGTACCTCTTTGTTTGCACTTGTTTTATTAACCAACCTATCTATTTTCCATAGTTTAAGAAGCATACGTGAACTTTTTCTCCTAATTACACGAAAATACACACACTTACATACATACACACACACACACACACACATAAATAAATATAAAAGTGAACATAGAAGTCAATACTTAGAGGCAACAGTCTGTTTCATGCTTGATGCAATCATAAGGCCTGACGATTGCGTCTAGCATGAAACAGACTGTCGCCTCTAAGTGTTGACTTCTATGTTCACTTTTATATTTACAAACGCTGTATCTCTGATATTGAGCACTTTATCCCATAAATATAGCACACCTTAAGACTATATTTCTTCATATATATATATATATATATATATATATATATATATATATATATATGCTCTACTTTCGTATCGAGCACGATTTTTTAAAAATAATAACAAAAATACTAAGGAACTTTGGATTATTTACCAAACCAGTTTCTTTCCTATTTTCTATAATATTTTCACACATATATATATATATATATATATATATATATATATATATATAGTTTGATGCGCATATTTATATGATTGATTGATTTGTCTGTTTAACGGCATAACAATTCCTCATGGTTCATTTAATGTCGAAATTTAATTTTTTTGTGAACTTTAAAAACATGTCGATATATATCTTACTGTGAAGATGATTAATACAGGTGGTGATATGAGTGTGTTTTATGTTGTAGTTTTGATGAGGTTATATTTAATTAAGTTTGATTTCTTTAAGAAAATATACGAAATCATATGGATTAATGTAATGAAAGTGTTCTTTTATATTGTTCGATTTTATTAGCGGCATATTAGCCTCTATGAGTTATTTAATTTTATTTTTATCTAAATATTTCGAAAACAACGTTATGGCTTCAACTAAACATATTTGGAACGCAACTGTATGGTTTCAGAGACAGATAAAATGTATTGTTGATCATTTTGCTATAAAATGTTGGTAATTCTACAATAAAATGTATTTTTGGTAAATTTACTAAATGTTTTGGTAATTTTAGTATATGTACTGTTCGTATTTTTATATAAAAATATATTACTAGTATTTTTACGATAAAAAATATTTTTATACTTTGATAGTGTTTTTTTTTAACTACATATGGAAACTTAGCAGATGCTATCACCTGGGTCAGAGTGGATCTGCGAACAACAGCACTGAGAGGTTGTTACACGCTCTCAAAAGCTCCAATCACCCGATCAGAGACCTTGCTTCTGAATGTAGTTTATCGTCATCATGCCCAGAACCACATATATATATATATATATATATATATATATATATATATATATATATATATATATAGGGTGTAACAATCAAATTGTTCAAATCGTGTAACAGCGTAGGATAATTTTCCATCCCATAAAATGTTTACTATCTAAAAAAAAAAAACACTAAACTAATTGAGTTTCTTTTAGTCAAGATTTTCAGATAAGACGTTTCACCATATTGAATCTATTTATCGTACGAATTACTGAAAAACCCTTTGGGTCATTCAACTAGAAAGAGAAGAGTTTAAAAGTGTTTTGTGTTAGCCCTATCGTCTTCTCAAATGTGCAATGGTGAGAGGAAAAGGTCATTCAGGCCTTTAGTAAAGACACCAACATTCATATTCTGGCTTCAATCTCCAAAGTCCATTCAAGAACCATCAAGAGAATGGGGAATAAGTTTTAAAAAGAGGGAACAGTTTAGAGGAAAACTGGATCAGCATGTCACAACAGCAAGAGCGATCATCATTTCAGCTTAGAGTTAAATGCATTCTTACTGGTCAACTGTGCTACAAAACCTCGGAGAATTCCAGTAAGATATATTTAATCATTTCTAAGATACAACGTTTCAAACCTTAATCTAACAATTTCATATTTTTGGTGTTACACGATTTGAACGATTTGGCTGTGACATCGGTACACACACACACACACACACACACACACACACACACACACACACACACACACACATATATATATATATATATATATATATATATATATATATATATATATATATATTAAGGTGTATAATATATAGGCCTATACTCATATGTGTATGTATAGGGTGGTATTAAGCAATAGGCTTCGTGACCTACATCAAAATGTTTTAACCAGTAAGCTATTTTCTTTGATTTTAACTCTATAACAGCGTGCAAATTGTTTCACTCTTAATGATGTTTGAAACATTCACTGTTGAATGAAGTGAGAAAAGAAACAAAAATGCTGCAAATGGTTGAATTAATCAAAGTCATTGTGTAATTAATTCTCTTGACTTCTTTGCAGTTTCACCGCCATTTTGTTCACAGGGACATACTTTAAACGCGACGAAATGAACGTGACAGAAATGATAAAAGCACTTCCACACGCAACTGAGTTTTGTAATGTAATGTAATGACATGTAATAAAAAAAAAACAGATCGTACACGCCTTCGCCTTAACAGTATGAAAATCATTGATCGTAATAGCCTTATGTACACACGTTGGCGCCTATATATCGACAGCTTGACACACAGACAAGTTTCTTAATGATTAGAATATGATACAAGGTTATTCATTTACCCTCACTAACGTGACAAACTCGGAAAGAATATTATCAAATTTAAATCGAATAAAAAAAAATGAGTTTTATAACAATGTTTAAAATGTCCATTCGGGAGCTTTGAAAATTAACTTTCTTGTAAAAATGATAGAAAAAGATTATTGGGAAATAGAAAAGTAAATGATAAATAAATACTTGAATCTAAAAAGTTGATCATCTCGATGGCGCTTAGAAATTCAATAATATTGGCGTTGAGTCGAAAAAATGGCAACCCATGATTCTCTATCCATAACATTTGCAGGCTTCTTCCAGATTTCTTCAATCAACGTCTAACAGTTACCACTGTATCTGTGACTTTGGAGCATTTTCTACACGTGCACTATACATTCTCGGAGTAAGAGAATGCCTCAGAGCTCGGTTACATACATATACAGGCTGTCCATAAAGTTCGTGTAAAAATTACTGAAAAAGAAAACTTTAAAAAGTTATAACTTTATTTGTATTTGTGAAGTAAATCTATATTTTTTAAGGTTTTATTGAAATTTTATTTAAGTTTCCACATGTCCTGCATCATTAGCAATACAAAGGGTAATGCGATTTTGCAGTTCAAGGAAAATATTTGCCAACTGATTTATATCGAAACATGATTGCATTTGCGTAGCGTTTTTTACATGTTTCTGTTGTAATATCCTAAAACAAAGAATATTGCTCTATTTTTGTTTTGAGTTCTCTTTTAAATTGAATGTTACGAACGTCGGAATTGTAATGTATTTGGACTTCTTTCACACAGACACACACACAAACGTGTGTGTGTATGTATGCACACGCTCGGGTGCGTAGTTGTACAGGCGTTCAATAATTTTCGGAGAATATTAAGTTTCTGGAAATCCTTAAAATTACACAACCAAATCAAGGTATTCTATCTTCACTTGACGTAGAAAATATATTTAAACCATCGATATAATTCTTAACCTCAAATATAAAAATAATTCAAGCACACTTGCATCGATCAAACCCAATATTTTCAAAAACACTATTGCATGACTTCACAACTAAAGTCACATTCTACCATAATGACAAAATTTACACTTTGGCTAAATAAAATCTTAACTGCAGTAACTTGTCAGACATATTTAATGAAACTTGTATCAAAGAAGGATTGCTGCTCAAATACACAATTATATATATATATATATATATATATATATATATATATATATATAATGGACTCACTCCCGTCGGTTTCGACGTATGAGGATCTGACAGCTTAGTTGATTCAGTTATGAAATTTTGTGCGATAATCTTAAGTGGCACTATGGACCCGCTAGTGATTTACAAAGGAGGCTACATATGCAGCAAGAGTGAGTATTGTGAGATGGGATCACTATTAGATTGGCTGACCTTTTAGATCTTGCTCTCGCTTCTTGAAGATGATTCAGACAAGCAGATTAAAACTGGTGAGTCCACTAAAACACGTTGATCTCCATTCTACCCGTTCCAAGGCTAAGCGCTCAAGGGTGTTTTGGAGTATATTGACAGCTGACAAGTGGCTTTTCAGCTTGTCTTTGTATCTTAGCCATGAGCGTCCTACATTCCTATATATATATATATATATATATATATATATATATGAGGCGCGGCAGATTTATCTCCCCCATTATGGTAAGATATCAGTGGCAGTAGTGTCTTCATCTACCTAATATCTTACATGTTAGGTATTTCTAGGGAGTATTTCGGACAACGCACCCTGTGTATATATATATATATATATATATATATATATATATATATATATATATGTGTGTGTGTGTGTGTGTGTGTGTGTGATTGAGTGTCAGTGTGAGTATGTGTGTGTGCCTGATTCCCTATTCATCTGACATTCATCTGGAATCTGTTTAATTGCCGATCTCCATCTGCGTGAAAGTAAACATCGTTTGGAAGAACTCTGCAGATGACGTGTATAAAATTCACTAAGTGCACAGTCTATTCTAGGCCTGAACCTTGGTAAGGCACATAATACACTCGTATTTCCAATATCTGAATAGTGATTATCCATAATGAAATAAGAAATCTTATTGTTTCCTTTAACAACTGGCAAAATTGCTTTCTCTTATTAAACGTCTCATATCACTTTTCTATTTTTTTGGAGGAGGAGAAGGAGGAGAAGGAGAATTAGGATGTGCATTGTATTGCTGACAACTCATCTCTAATTATTTCTGGTATTCGATCGTAATATGCCTGCTTATAAAAATGAGAGTGATATTAACATCTTCTGATTGCATGATGGCATGATTGTGAGCAGTCAGTAAAAGTACATTTTCTTCTCTTTTACTTTACTTTAATGGATATTGTTAATCAAGAGACACTCAAGGAAGAGCGTTACTGAATGATGATGCTGTAAGCGTGTAAAATGGGAAGTAAAATGATGATTATGGAGATATATAAAATAGATATCGTTTAACGTTAACCTTGAAAAGGTTATCATAGAGATCGGTGAAGCATCCTTTTGGGAGTCTGTTCCACAATGTTTTGGGGGATGATGCTGAGTGGGACGTCTTCATTGACAATGGAGTACTGGGGAAATGAGAATGAGTTCAACCTGAAAACGTGGCATGGTGCCAGCCCTTATGGTTTGAGCAGGTTTATCTAAGGAATGTCGTTCGTCTGAAAATTTACCATGAAAATAGAGATAGTGTAGCGAGTGGCTTGCAACGTTTCGTCTATGGGGAAAGGGCTTGTAGGATGGAAAATAATTCATTACTCACATGGACGTGTGAACGATTTGAACTCTGTCAAGCCTGGAACGTGAGAATACGTCAGCTGCAGTTTAGATGGAGCAGCAAATAAATTTGCTGATGAAACTAAGGAGGGCGGATTTGGTGATTTTGTAAAGTGAATGAACGCTCATCCAAATTCTTGTAAACGGAGCTTAACGGTGAAATCTTGGAAAACATTTCTCCTTCAGGCAGAAGTTAAACACTTTTACCAAATGAAGATCACTGTTCGGCTTTTGAACCTAAACGCAATCTCAACTTTCGAATACTGGTTTTCCTCATTCGGAAAAGAATGCTGTATAATTCTTTTTTTTTTTTTAATTCCATGTTCTGTGTAAACTATTTTTAGTAACATCTAAACCCACTCCTTTATTCGATTGGATTAATATCCTCATAGGAAATTTTAATAATAATTCAGTTGACTTTCTGATGATACATGACAGTATAAGGCGTACGAAAATTAACTTATATTCTTGTTAGGTCAACTGATTTTAATTTTTTTTAAATATACACGTTCTGTTTTGCGTTAGTCAGGGATTCAGTTTCTATTTTTAAGTATCCTCTGGACAACCACACCTCTTTCATCCATCATCAATTCCTTTTTTTCCCTCTTAAAATCTGTATCGGTTTTATTCACATATATTAAACTAATTTTTGTTATTCTGGAATTATTAAATTGAAACCTGGTAATATTTCAATATATGAACGAGATTCAAACCTTAACGAACGTAACGTACACCTACAGAAGTCCGGTGAAATCATCAGACGAAATGTTGTATTAAAAACAGAAAAGCTTATATGCCTGCAGAAGATTTGAATAATGACAGAGCTCTTAGCTTCGAGAAAGGTGGGCGCTTACCGTAACATAATTATAAATTATACGAAATGCAGCCAATGAAAACAAGACAATGCAAGCGTTAATAAATCAGATAACAATGCAACATTTTGTTTTAGAAATGCAAAAAACATATATTCATACTTTCCGGCTTATTTAAAACCGACAAAGATTGCTGTTATATTTCTTTTCCATTAACAAAATTTGCTTTTCCATTTGAAGTGGCAATTTCATCTGCTTCTGTAACGTGAATATCTTTTCATTTCTATTTTTAACATTTCATTTTTGATACTCCGTTAAGTCTGGATTTCGAACTTTCCAGCGGTTATTTTTACTTGTCGCATATTTTTATACGACCACCTATGTCCTTTTTCACTTTTTTCGCTTTTTTTTTTTTTTTTTTTTTTTTGCTATTTCCGTTTAGGAGTCAAATCGTCACGCCTCTCATTAAATTACTTCTCTTTAAATATCTGTGAATTACTATGACATTTTGGAAAAGATAGTTGAATATTTCCCATTGCATTCTCTACTACTAGAATTTCAGAGTAGTCTGCCTCCTAGACTAGCTACCAGCAAGGATAGAGAGCCCTATCTAAACTACTATTTAACCTATAGCTGTGTGTCTGAGAAGATATAATTCTTGCCTAGTGGCTTTCGTACAAAAGTGAATGTAACATATTGACCGTAAAGAAATAAATGGACGTTTCCGAACGATATATATCATTGAAGATCACACGTAAGATATTGGTATCAGCCACGGATAGGAGTCTACTGAATATAGTGAAGGAAAGCAAGAAGAAAGGACTAAACATCAATTACAAGAAGACAAAATATATGATTGATAGCAAAAGGAACAGCCCCACATACAAGTTAGAAATTGAAGATACTAAAATCAAACAAGTACAGCTATTTAATTATGTTCTTAATCAATTCACCCCAAGCAAGGCGAAAATGCAACTAAGACGTAAGAGGCTAGTGGAAGTGAAAGATTATGAGTACTTTTGAAGGAAATGGAAACCCAATGCTAAACAGGAAACAAGGGACAAACCTCTACTCCTGTTCTAAAGACCTGGGAGGAGTGTGACCCAGTCGATAGGCGAGCTTATTTAGTCCTTCTCGGAAAGGTTTTAACAGAGGATGCAATGTGCGACACCAAAACCAGAACACGCCTTGGGATAGCGAAGGTTGATTTCCAAGAGCTAAGTAAAATATTAAGAAACAGGAAAACTTTGTTAAAAACAAAGAAAAAATTACTGAACTCTTAGTTAATACTAAGCCTTCTATGGCAGTGAATGCTGGACAGTCGCCGCAAAGAGACTTGAAGCAACAGAAATGTGGCTGCACAAATTGAAGCTGAGAATAACATGGTCCAAACATGTGAGCAATGAGGCAGTTTTAGAGAACAGGCAAACTAAAAGGACATATATATGTGACATTAGAAAATGAGAGATGAAATTTCTACGGCTAATCATGAAGAAACAGGGCTTGGAAAATTTGACACTCACAGGATATATTGAAAACAAGAGATACAAAGAGGCGGAAACTATGGAGAACCATGATCGCCAATGACCTGAAGAGAAACGGCACATAGAAAATGAAGTCAATATGCTTCACATTATATCTCTTTTATTTTTATTTTCTCCTTCCACTCTTTCATTTTTGTTTGCTTTCTTTTTCTTCTATTCTGTTTCTAAACACTCATTTTCTCTTTTATTTCATCTCCATTTCACTCTTATTTTAACACTTCTCGTCGCCTTTTTCCATTTTATTTTGTTTTTCTGTTGTTTTTCTCTCTTTTTCTTTTTTTATAATAACCTACTTATTCGTTCTTCTTTCAGTCTCCCAAACTGCACTTTTCCTATCTCTCTTCAAATGACTCTTTCTGAACCCTTAGGTCTCTCCGGGCGTATATAGCTCCGCCTACATTTGGCAGGCCAGTGTCAGACACATCCCATTGCAGTTTTTTATACTTTTATTTATTTATTGTTGTTCTCACGTCCTGGGCTTCTGGCTCGTCTGCAAAAATGTCATCTGAAGTCCGTTAAAATGCCAACCAAAATTTTCGACACAGCCTAAAGAAAAAAAAAATGGAAAAAAGGAATTGGTAAAAACAAATAAATCTTATAGTACTTATTGTTAAACATTAATTTCAAACTAAAAATGGTGTGACCTATTGGTAAAAGCAATATCATGTAGTTCACTTCTTTCAATGTAAATATATTCTTGAAATGGCTTAGTCCAGAATTATTCTGAGGCCATATTTCTTTTGTCAACCATGTTAAGAAAAGCATTAGTTTTGCAATAGTTTTTATTCACACAATTTAAACGGTATTAGATAGATAGATAGATAGATAGATAGATAGATAGATATGAACAGACTGAGATATATATGAACAGAATGAGATAAATAGATAGATATAAACAGACTGAGATAGATATGAACAGAATGAGATAGATAGATAGATAGATAGATAGATAGATAGATAGATAGATAGATAGATAGATAGATAGATATGAACAGACTGAGATAGATATGAACAGACTGAGATATATATGAATAGAATGAGATAAATAGATAGATATAAACAGACTGAGATAGATATGAACAGAATGAGATAGATAGATAGATAGATAGATAGATAGATAGATAGATAGATAGATAGATAGATAGATATGAACAGACTGAGATAGATATGAACAGACTGAGATATATATGAACAGAATGAGATAAATAGATAGATATAAACAGACTGAGATAGATATGAACAGAATGAGATAGATAGATAGATAGATAGATAGATAGATAGATAGATAGATAGATATGAACAGACTGAGATAGATATGAACAGACTGAGATATATATGAACAGAATGAGATAAATAGATAGATATAAACAGACTGAGATAGATATGAACAGAATGAGATAGATAGATAGATAGATATGAACAGACTGAGATAGATATGAACAGACTGAGATATATATGAACAGAATGAGATAAATAGATAGATATAAACAGACTGAGATAGATATGAACAGAATGAGATAGATAGATAGATAGATAGATAGATAGATAGATAGATATGAACAGACTGAGATAGATATGAACAGACTGAGATATATATGAACAGAATGAGATAAATAGATAGATATAAACAGACTGAGATAGATATGAACAGAATGAGATAGATAGATAGATAGATAGATAGATAGATAGATAGATAGATAGATAGATATGAACAGACTGAGATAGATATGAACAGACTGAGATATATATGAACAGAATGAGATAAATAGATAGATATAAACAGACTGAGATAGATATGAACAGAATGAGATAGATAGATAGATAGATAGATAGATAGATAGATAGATAGATAGATAGATAGATAGATATGAACAGACTGAGATAGATATGAACAGACTGAGATATATATGAACAGAATGAGATAAATAGATAGATATAAACAGACTGAGATAGATATGAACAGAATGAGATAGATAGATAGATAGATAGATAGATATGAACAGACTGAGATAGATATGAACAGACTGAGATATATATGAACAGAATGAGATAAATAGATAGATATAAACAGACTGAGATAGATATGAACAGAATGAGATAGATAGATAGATAGATAGATAGATAGATAGATAGATATGAAAAATGAGAGAACGTTTTCTGACTTAAAACTTTATATGCATGCTAACACCTTCAATCAATTAATATGAGAAACCACGAGAACAATGACTGTAACATCAGGACATTATTATTATTAGTAGTAGTAGTAGTAGTAGTAGTAGTAGTAGTAGTATTGGTATTATGATTATTATAACAGTTTCATTTTAGTTTTACAAATCATTATATTCTTTCAAACTGTTATGGTAAAGAACAAATAGAAAATGTTTATCAATCTAACATGTTTCACTTTTTTATTAAAGCATCGGCATATTTTGAATGTAGAATGGTGACTAAATTTCAAGACCCATACACCTGTGTTTATGACCCGCCTCTGGTTCTGTAGATCTGCTTGTGAAAAAGCATTCCACTTTTACTCACCGAGAAATTATCCAAATCCCTCATATAATCGCGAACCAGATATGCAGTATGTTTTTCTTCTACACACACACACATGATGTATATGATAAGGGACAATTCGACACAATAAGAAATAAGTCATTATAAAATAGAGAAATTATGTTTTCATTAAAGCAAATGTGATAGATAGAAAATTCGTACTGAATATTTTATTAAGCCCAATAAAATATTAATAACAATAAGTGATAATAAAACAGAATAATTATAACATTATACTGCAATTGAAATAATGTGATTATAAATAATAATAATAGCATATATCAAAAATATCAATATGTAATTGAAGCTATGTGACATTTGGATTATTAGTTCTTTCCAAATAGGTCATTTTTATATTTATTAAATCGATAAATTTTGCATTTATCGATTAAAGGGATCACTTTAAACTTCTATTTGTCATAATTCCAATATCTCTACTCATGTCGGATTTATCCCCTATGATATTATGAATCGTTTGTATCTGGGGTTGATCGTGGGTAAGTGAACCTTCCGAGAGCTGAACTGTGGTTTAAGGTGACCAATGTAATGCATGCGCAGCAGTATGGTCTATAACAACAATGATATCCCATATAAAATCGCTAAGAGCCAGGGTCTACGGTTCAGCTCATATTTTGTTCTGGGTTCAAGAACTAAGAAGGACCCCACAGCAACCATGCAACACTCACCCAACCTCGAGAACAAGCACTTTCTACTACTCCCAACCCGACATACACTTATATTCATATACTCAAACATCACTCTAGTTATCACACCACAATTCTTTTTATTAGTATTTATTAGTAAATATTGTAAGCCTAAATGTATAAATATATGATAACCCCAAGAGTATCTACCTACGGCCCGAGGTAGATGCACAGATGTGTCACTTAGCGTCATGATGGGACTAGCCCACACCAGAATTTTCGCATCGTCATTTGTCTGTATGTATGATTATTTTATTTCGCAAGGACTTTATGTATTGTAATTTGTATATTGAGCTCAAGATCTTATTATCATAAATGTTGAAAAATCATTTCTCTATGATAGAACCTAAAAGGCAATTGGTGAACGTTACCGTAAATAACTGGTTAGTGTTGCTGCATTTATTGAATGTTTCTTACATTATGTTATATCTGATCATACAAATAAAGCATTTAGGAGAGTTTACACATAGATTTACTAGACATCAAATCGTCAATTTTGAGAAAAATTTGTGCCGACCTCGGCGCCCCAAAGATGTATTGTATCTCCTTGTACCTATTTCTCTTGTGGAACCTGATACCAGCTAAATTAATAACAATACCCTCATTAATGTATTTTTATTCTAGTAGATATAAGATCCATAATAAAAAAAGCAAAAACAAGTTTATTGTTTATAAATACACTAACAACAATAATAGAAATAATGTAAAAAATAAATCTCTATATAAAAACAACAATCTTATATAAGATAATTTTTAATCAAAGCCTACTAAGAAGCAAAGTGTTACTGAGTGTGAAAGAATCCGAGAAAAAAACATTATTAAGGAAAGAAGCCAATAAGAGAAATGGATTCAGAAAGACAAAGATGGCGATGCACATTACTTTGAAATTTGTGAAGATAAAAGTTGATTAAAAATCAAGATGAGACTTCAACAATTGAGAAATGTGAAAGAATTAACTGTTAGTATAAAACAATAAGACCTTGCTGCCATTGTAGTACTGCGCTTAAAAATCGATGTATCAAAGAGGAAAGTTCATCAGAACACAAATATACACTTTTATGAATTTCGATAAATTATCTTATTATTTTGAAGAAGGTGTTGTGGATTTGGGCTTGCATATTGTCTATCTGTCTCCAAACATCTACTGTAGGATACTATAACGATTGCGACAATCATGATATTAAATTGCGTTACCAAATGCTAGATATGGCTCTATGTGTATGCAGTGTGGAACAAACATGCTGAAATACAGTGATTACATCTGCAAGGTCGTATAGCGACGTCTGAAAGCGTTCAAATTATTTTTCTTCATTTCCTCTTGGAGGGAATTATTCATTTCCGCTAAGTTTCATTGATGTTTGTCTCTTTTAGCAAAACAATTTTATCAGAAAGAGGCAAAAGAAAACACAAGATGGCTGAACATGTTTGATGCAGTAAGCATTTGCATCTAACTATCGCGGTAGATAAATAGATGAAATTAGCATTAGATAGATAGATAGATAGATAGATAGATAGATAGATAATTTGTCAATAGTAAATGACGTAAAACGCATTCTATTTTTCTTTTAATGATTCAGAATGTGTAGTAGACTTCAGTACAATCAGTTGATGCGATAATTCATAAATTGTCCTCTTACGACAGACAAACCTTAATTCAGTTAAAGCTTTTTAAATGAATTCAGTAAATTAAAAAAAAACACAGAAATGGACGTATGACAAGGATGCGTCATCTCACCGGATTTATTCAAACTTTACAATCCTGAGAGAGTTAGAAGTTGAACAAGATTCTTTATTGGCGACTACAATCTTAACGACATAAGCTATTCAGATGATACGGTTTTGATAGCAGACAGAGAAAGGCAACTACAATAACTTCTACAGAAAATGAAAAGAGAGAAAAAATGACGAAAAAATCAACTGTCAGAAGACGTAATGTGTGATTGTTAGCAAAAGAAACAGTCAAGCATGCGAATTACAAATTGGATCTATCAAAATTAAACAAACTTTAAATATCAAGCATATGTTCTGAGAACGGCAAATACAAAACCCTGTTTGTCATTGGGATAGCGAAAGATGCCTTCTAAAAGCAAAGGGAAGTATTATGAAACAGAAATATTTCTTTAGAAACAAAGAAAAGTGTACTAGATTTTTATGTAATATCGGCACTATAGAAGCGAATCCTGGAAAATCTCATAACAGATGAAAAAACAGGAGTCAACAGAAATTTAGTCCTACAGAAGGATGTTGAGAATGCCATGGACTGTAAACGCCTAAAAACTTTTATATACAAGGACGAAAGAATACTTATACGTAGCACCAGAAATATTTTGGGCGGATAATGAAGAAAGAGTGCTTGGAAAATTTGACAGTTACGGAACATATTGAAGTCTAGGAATGCTTTTCGTGTTTCAAGGTACTATATTTTATTTTTACACACAAGCATGAAATTGACTTCGCCTGGCTGTCTGATCCTTCGTGGCCAAGCGGTAAGATACGTCGAACTAAACGGGACACAGATCCAATTCCTTCCGAAGAGCACATGTTTGCCTTTAATAAGATTTCTCGAATATTCATTGGTAGGTGAATAAATAAATATACTATCTAATAAATAAACGGAGCGCCTGCATATATATATATATATATATATATATATATATATATATATATGTATGTGTGTGTGTGTGCATGCAATTATATATATATATATATATATATATATATATATATATATATTACTTATATGTGCGATATTTATTGGAAAGCGCTCAATATCAGTGATAGAGCTAACGTATTTAGTTATTCGCCCAGTTCCACACTATTCATATATGTTTATGTTTGTGTGAGCTGCAATGCGTGATCGTGTGTGTATCTATGTCTGCGTACGTATGAATACCGTTCCGACATCTTTTCTCCCACTACCACAAAAACACCCATATCCGCATCAACATATACATCCAATATATATATATATATATATATATATATATATATATATATATATATATATATATATATAACCAAGTATATGATTGGTGTATATGGAATGAATTCGAATAACGAACAATTACTATTCTTAAAAGAGTGCTCAATACAAAGTAGAGCAGATATAATTATTTATTTAAAAAAAAAATTATAACATAAATATGTTATAAAATCACTACAAAAATAGCCATTTTGTTTCAACACCCTCGGTGTCTTATCAAGTGATGACGTTTTTTTTTTTTTATTTTACATTCAACGTCACCACTTCATAAGACACCGAGGGTGTTGAAACAAAATGGCTATTTTTGTAGTGATTTTATAACATATTTATGTTATAATTTTTTTTTTTTAAATAAATAATTATATATATATATATATATATATATATATATATATATATAAGGTAGGATGTGTGTGTGCGTGTGTGTGTGTGTGTGTGTGTGTGTGTGTGTGTGCACCAAAATTTACATGCACATGCTCCAAGTTAGCGGAAAGGCAAGATCGACTTTGCATTTCCCAACTACCATCGATAGTGGAAATAATCGATTTTTTTCATGCTTCTATGCCAGTTTTAGTTTGCGACCATTTTCTACTGACCAGTGAGAGCCTATAGCTGGCTGTCACGAATAGGCAGGAAGATTCTATTGGCCAGCGTGAGAGCCAACAGCTGACTGACACGAATGTTAACTAGCAAAAAAAATCGATAGTTGCATTCGTCACAAGTGGGAAAAATTTAAATCTGCATGGCACTTTACTCGAATTGGCTCATTCGCTTGCTTAAACTCAACGTTGATTCTGATTCCGCAGAACTGGGTTCGGTGTGAAAAAGTATTTGTTGTTGACATTCTTTTTTCATTCGGTTTTTCCAGTTACGAGTCTTTTTTTAAAGCTGATTGTTTTGTGTTCATTTTGTTTAGTTCTTTTTTCGTAACAGATTTAGTATAGAGCTTAGAAAAAATTCGCAGTGTGAGATAGGCAAGAAGTAAGGCATGTAGCCACATCAGCACGGCCAAGCGCACTCCTTTAAAGGCAAGGAAGGGCAAAAATATTTTAAGTCAAGTGATAGCGATTGCTGTATGTGTCGTACGATTTTTGAATCAAGCAGGGGCAACGCCGGGCCATGCTGCTAGTATATATATATATATATATATATATATATATATATATATATATATATATATATGTATGTATGTATGAGCGTGGCTCTAACAGAGTGACGAGTATTAAGTAAGATTCACCTGACCAATCCAAGTAACATTTTGTCTCTCTCTAAATGTATAAATATTTTGACCTTTTACCAAACACGATTAGCGTTATAAAATATCCCCAGTCAATACACAGAAAGAAATCGACTCTAAAAATGTGTGAAGCGTCTGCTGTAGGGCAAGAATTAGAAAACGTTTCTCGAAGTAACATTGCACAGAATTTCGATACTTTACTCCAACACACGTAGCCTTAAGCTAGACGCAGCAAAATTCAGTGAATATCTGGAGTTATTGACACGAACTGAAGCTACTACCTGTTCATTGTTGAAGAAGAATTTGAAGCGTTCAAAGTTTCGCACTACATTTTAAAAGTTAAACCTCTATGAAACTAGACGCCTTTTGGCAATTTTTCTTTTTCTTTTACATTTTCTAGGTCAGTATACTTGCTATAAAGCCCATGTGTTGTCTTCCAAAGGCCATAAATAACAATTTCTGTCTTCACTGTATTTTTATGACCAACACAAGAACGTGTAATGCACTACACACAATAACAGAGAAATTGTTTTTATTTTTCCCCATTTGTTTCGTGACAATCTCTGCCATAAAATAAATTTTAGTTTTTCTTCGATTGTACCCGAGTCTTGATTTCTTAGACAACGGGTCGATACATATAGACAATTTGACTAATAAGTAATTGCCAATCAAAAGAGTAAATCTATCGATCAATCGATTGATAGATTAAAATAATTTTTCAGTAATTCACTTAATTCGATCTTTTCCACTCGTTATTTTCGATCATTCTATTAGCCAATCGATCGATGCCACAATAAATATATATATATATTTGTTATTTGGTTTATACATCTATACTCAAAGTGTGTATGTGCAGTAACTATGCATATTTATATAGAGCGAACAATACTCATATAAATACATACGCACACGTATATAACGTCGATAGGGAATATGTAGGTAAGTTGAAATCAAATAAGATTAAAATGAATTAGATAGATAGATAGATAGATAGATAGATAGATAGATAGATAGATAGATAGATATGAAGAAACTTAGACAGATATGTAGATGGATATGTAATAGACTGGGATAGATAGATAGATAGAGAGAGAGAGAGAGAGAGAGAGAGAGAGAGAGAAATATATGAAGAAACTGAGAGAGAACCCATTCTGTCTTACATCGGCAGGTCTAGCATTCGTCCATGCCATGAGTATTGCTGTCACATATGGTTTGGTGATCCTGCTATATATTTACAAATTCTCAATATAATCCATAGAATAATCTGCAATGTTGTTAGTCCTGACGTGGCATCTTGACTTCCGTCACTTTCTCACCGCTCAAATATAGTGCCACTATGCCTTTTTTTTTTATAAATACTTTCATGGTAATTGTTCTGGGAACTTTCCTCTATGGTACCTTGACTTTATGAATTTAAGCGCAGTACTAGATTGGCAGTCAGGTCTCATCATTTTACAGTTGAAATGATGAAACGTAAGCATAATTTTTATGCTACTAGCTTTTTTTTTCTCACACTTCTTGGTCGTGGATCTCTCTTCAGTTTTCTGACTTTCCAGTAACAATCAATATCTTCTATCTTCGTTGTTCTTGTTATTTTTTGTTGTTCTTTTAAAGTTCCGCCTATTCTTATATTCTTTCACATTAGCCGCCTCCCTCCCTGTGTCTTAGTGGCTTTATTGCCTTGCATCGGGTGGAATCATTTTTAAAAAGATAGATAGATAGGCAGTCGTCATGGAAATCCATAAATAACTAGCTAGTTTCCCAAGTATTACTTCTGTAATGAATCCATCCTTATATAAATAATCGAAAAAATTCTTCGGTTTATGTAAAAATGAATAAAAAAAAAACATTTCGACATTAACAAAATTCCGTTGGAAACAAAAGAATGAATCTGGAAAAGTCTTGGAGAATCTAATGCTCACAGGACGTATTGAAGGCAAGACGAAGATAGGAAAACAGCGAATAACCTACCCAGTAAGATTGTGCAAATGGATGGCAAAATTGGCAATGAGATTAGGAGAGATAAAGAAAAGACAAAACTTACTCAGAGTTACAAATGATAGGAAATTGTGGAGAGTCATGATCGCCGAGAACAAATATAGTGTACAAAAAATAATTTAACCGGTAACAAATTTTCCACTGTCTTCTACATTTTTTTCAGACAATTTTATACTAGGTGCTTTTGTAATCATCCAGGAATGTAATTATCTTTGCCTCACATGTTCTGAGGTATCGCTGAAATGTACTTGACACAACCCACTCTCCAATGACTGACCAAATAACAAAGTTTTGATTATGTAAACGGAAACTTGTTTGGGAACGCACTCTTAATATGGCAAAATATAATCTAAGCGATCATTTTAATGTAGTTAAAACTAAACATTTCAAATGCTATCGAACGAGACAAACAGCCCAAATGCGTGCGTGCGTATATATATATATATATATATATATATATATATATATATATATATATATATATATATATATATATATACATTATTTATATAGACACACATATTTAAGTGAATGCTCTGTTTATAATAAACAGTATTAACAACATTTACCGACCTGAATGTTAGAGAAATTTAAATGTTGTTAATACTGTTTATTATAAACAGAACAACAGAACATTTACTTAAACATTTGTATCTATAAAAATAACGCATAAATAGTAGTGGTAGGATCCACCTAATTTGCATAGTGGAGTACTGACCATATAAATATGGTTGGTACCGGGAAGAGAGGGGGAGGAATCAAGAGATTCAACCAGAGACTCTGCCCGACTGCGACTCAGTCAACACATTCTCCAGGAACGGTCTTCCCAGGAATATACAAAAGACTATATATAAATATTGTGTACACTTTCTTGTTTCAATACATTTTGTTCTAAGTACATTTTGTGTTGCATTATTATTCCATGCATTAGTCAAGTTTCAACAATAATAAATATATTAAAATAATTGTGGGACTTAGTACATTTCATATATATATATATATATATATATATATATATATATATATATATATATATATATATATATATATATATTATTAAGGTATGTATTACTGAATACTACAGAAAATTTTCGTTTAATAATCTTTTTCAATATCTTCTTGCCTTCTCAGAAGTTTCTAGTATCTGGGTCTAAGTTGTTGAAAAAAAACAGTCTTTCGTGTTTTGCCGAGCGCTTTCGGTCTCGTGAACCATAATCATGTTTGTATGTTTTGGTTTTAAGTAGATTGCTTTTTATTTATTTGTTTTTGGGAATTCAAAATGTCGTCATCCACAGACAGACTGTTTCGCTGTATCACAGCTCATGAGTGGGACTAGATATCTGAATGTTTCAAGCCGAGATCGAAACCCGACTGATTTGGCACCATTATGAGATTCATCGCAGCCAGAGAGAAAGGGAAATTATATATATGTGTGTGTGTGTGTGTGTTAGATGTAAAAGAAAATAGAAAAACAAAAACAAAAAAAACTATTTTGCGTTTCCTTTTCAGAAAGGAACTGCTTGCGGTTTATACATTTATCGGATATATATCTATAATGTGGAGAAATTTTGATCTGCTTAAAGTTTTCATTTAAACGGTAATGATACAGAGATGGTCAGCGTTTAATTTAAAATCGCCGCGCCTATCCTATTCAGGTTTTATTGCTTTTGTTTTGTTTTTATTGTTATAGATTTGAATTATACCGAACTACATTTAGCTGTTTTGAGAGTAAGTAAAATCTTATTTATAATACGGACAAAAAGAAAATAAAAAATTACAATTTAACTTCATTACGCTCGACACATTATATCACCACCCAGCGACATAACGAATACAACTGAAAATAATTTATCTAAACAGAAGTTAACTCACCTCTTTTAATAACATTAAACCTGAAGCAGAAATTCTCAAAATAGATTATTACAAAAATGTCTCATAAATACATCGAATAAACATCTAAGAATTTAAAAAAAAGACTATAGAAACACGGAAGTGAAAAGAGGAAATAATTTATTAAGGCGAAAATATATAATCTGATGTAATTTTGCAATATGCGTCCACTACCATGCAACTCTATCTATCTATCTATCTATCTATCTATCTATCTATCTATCTATCTATCTATCTATCTATCTATCTATCTATCTATCTATCTATCTATCTCTCTCTCTCTCTCTCTCTATATATATATATATATATATATATATATATTCCTTTCACCTACATTTATCAGGTTGAAAATAAAATTATCTCCGATTTTAATGTTTATATTGAAGATACTAATGTTTATAGAAGATACTAATGCTTATTGAGGATACTAATGCTTATAGAAGAATTAAATTATCAATGTAAGCTCCATTGATTCGTCGAACGTCATTCTATCTTTAAACAAGTTTATAGGTGCCATGTTTTAATTTTTTTTTTAGGTTTTGACGGAAAATACAAGGCTACCTCATGTTTTAACCTCTTCTCTTGATAGCAGTCTTAGACCCTCCAAATTGTTTCTGTAAACCTCAATGGTTCCTATTGATTAAAAATTCGAATTTATATAGATTTTGTTTTTAAACAAAAACTTTACACAGTATTTCGAGCAAAGAAGGGGGTTCGGTTCTATATCTATGGATATTAGGTGAGTATCCGTGAAACCATCATGACATTGTGTTGCAAAAACATGCTGTGCCATGAACACACTACTAAACAATGGAGATGCCATCCTTTTCGAGAATGAACCTGATGACTTTGTGTACGACAACGATATTAATGATGAGGAATATATCTACTAAGCTGACAACAGAGATGAAAGCTCTCATTACGTCTATCTTTGACCTGGGCATAAGATATATGTGAATGCTTAGTGATTAAAGCATTGTTTTATACATTAGTCCATTTGTACAAAAAGATATACCTACATATCATATTTTGAAGACTAAAATTTAATAAAGCGTATTAGGAGGGCCTGGAGAATCTGATATCCACAGGTTGATTAGAGGGAAAGGAAAGCAACGTATGAGTTACCTGGCATGCTTAAGCAAATGGATAACAGAACGTGGTCTGGGGGAGGTAGTGGAGAGATGAAACTTAATGAGATCTACTGAGATAGGAGGAAGGGGAGAGCCATGATCAACCTACGTTCTGGAGGGACACAGCACATAAATGTCAAATAGAGGTATATAGAGACAAAGGAAAGCAAAGTATGACATACCTGGCATGCTTAAGCAAGTGGATAAAAGAACGTGGTGCAGGGGAGGTGATGGAGGACGAAACTTATTGAGAGCTACAAGAGATAGGGGGAAGTGGAGAACCATGATCTCTTACGTCTTGAAATATACGGCATATAAAAAGAAAGAATTAGAAACCCCTGTTATAGCTTTAAAAATATTTAAGAGAAGTGTGTATGATGCCCGAATATTTAGAATAATTTGAATTTTTTTTCCCCCTGCGGTCTGCGGTTGTTGCAAGTGTGCGTCGTGGAGCATTATTGATATTATTGAAGTTTTATATTAAACGATCTCAAAAGTGTTCCCAATTGTCTACTCTCCTTCTCTCATCTGAATTTACCAATCAGTTCAAAATTTACAATGCAGTTCCAATATCTCCAAATTCACCAACACATTCTAGCATCACGATTGCTTTTTCTACCAGTCTGTTCCGTTCTCCACCGCCTCCTATCGAACATTTGCCACATGATACAGTTTGCTTCATTTTTGCTCCACACCACCATCTGTCTAAGGGTGGCAAACGGCGAAATTCAAGCGGGAACGTTTAACGTAATTCTATCGATAAACCTAATCAAGGGACATGTAAACGCTGTGTTCAATATAACGAGCAAGATCCGACACTTTGGTTTCTTTTGCAACCTTGGCAGACGATCGATAATCGATGACAAAGACTTCCTCTATTTTAAGAGAAATTGACATAACTCTACACTTATTTGGAAATCTTTATTTACTAGTTTTGCTGGCCCGACCTAATTCCTGAGCACGATCAAAAACTCCTAAAAAAATAGAAAAATTACATCCGGGTTTTTTCTTTGAATTAAAAAAATTTTTATGAAATTCATCGAACATTGCACAATGAAAACGTCAGGCTACAGATGATTTTTTATCAGTCCCTGAATATATCTTGGAATAAACATTATCACACATATACACATATACATACACATACACATATACATATACATACATATATATATATATATATACCATCATCACTTGGTAAGAGACCAAAGGTGTTGAAATCAAATGCCTTTTTTTGTAGTGATTTTATAACATAGTATGTTATAATTTTTAAATAAATAATAATATATATATATATATATATATATATATATATATATATATATATATATATATATATATATATATATATATATAAACATTTTATTAGTGGTACAAAACTTAATAACCGTCATAGATAGACAAATTTTATTTGTATTTTTAATACTAACACACATGAATATAAGTAAAAGAAAAAATGACGAACGAGCTAGCTAACTGGTTTCGAACCTCGGTACTAAATCGTGGTTAATAAATATGTATATATTATCAATAAAAGGGATGAAATCTGAGGGGGGGGGATTTAGATGGAAATCAATTGGAGAGCAAGGACAATACGCTGCTGTTTACAGAGCGAAATATATATATATATATATATATATATATATATATATATATATATATATATATATATATATATATATATATATATATATGGCCTGTAATATCTTAAGTTGGTAATTTGTGTGGGACCTACGCAAGATTGAAAACGAGTCCACACTGAAATTAGCAGCACAACTGCGGTTATTTATAAGGTGTTCCGCAATGGAAGACACATATGTATTGGTCAGCACATCTGATGGTGATTAAGTAGATTTTCAGATTTTGTAGGCATTTGTTTTTTAATCCCTAGCATTTAGACTTTAGGTCGTTTTTCCTATGTAGTGCCTACTGCAACTACATTTAAATAAATAAATCAGAGAACTATTATGGTGAGGTGGAAGAACGTCTTTGCGCATGGATGGAAGGACAGGTGTAGCAGAGAAAACCACACGTGTATTAGCAGCAAAGTAACATTGTCGAAGTGCTATGGAAACCTGCTTTGCAAACCTGTCACTAAAACTACCAACCAAGGAAGACCTAGGTACACGGGGCATTTCTGTACTGAGGCAGGTTTGACTATATTAAACTCCGAAATTTCTATATTTACTAATGGATTGGACAATATAATGATAGGCAGTGTTGCAGGCAGTAGTAGAAATAAACTTTATTTCATCATCAAGTTTGGTTTTTGAACAAATCTTTAAGGCCCTTATTGGTAAGAGTCTTAATTAAATTTTTGGGTGGAAAACGAGTCCCGACGGGTATACAAACCAGTAAACGTTGGTTTTCGATGAACTGAAGTGAGAAAAGGCTAAAAAGTACGATGAACCAAAACATCAAGAAAGTGAAGGGAAAAGTTAATTTACTTTTCTTGCGTAAATTTAAGAGCTGGGTTGATATTGTTAAGGGACATAAAAAGGTCCGCTTCCTTTTCGCTATCGAAGAGACAAAAAGAGGCATCGACGTCACGAAAGTAAACATCTAAGTCTATTAGGATCAGATAATAAACTCTTTTCATGGAAAGCTACAAAGATGTTAGCCAAAACGGGACCCAAAGAGGAACCCATTGAGATGCCATTAGATTGTCTGTGCATGACACCGTCGAAACTAAATTCAACCAACATTGTGGTAAAATATAGGAGAGAACAATTAAATCTGATATAAGGTGTCAATACATATACCAACAGTGTCTTTATAGGGACGCAGGTGAAAAGGTTAGAAATATGAAAGGAACCAATAAATTTGATAGTCGACGAGTAATTCTGTATGAAGTCAGAAAATTCAAAAGAAAATTTCATGCAGAACGAATTAAGCCGTTTCAAAACTGACTGTAATATGGTGGTAAGGCACTTTGCCACGCCATTTTGAGAAGACTATCATCGGCAGGTCTCAATGAGACCTCAACTTTATGCGTTTTAGGTAAACCATGAATACAGGGACGAATTGAACGAGAGGGGATAATCAAATTAGAAATATCAAATAGGCAAAACTCCACTTTTAAACCACTTGACCAGACGTTTTGGAAAACTTAGCGTCAATAGTTAATATGGAGTCAAACTTATCTGTTGAGACTAAATGAATATACCCAGACATATCCTTATGAATTTTCATCATTTTGTTTACAGAATTTTGATAATCCAGGATGACCACACCTGAGAGTCTATCAGTTTTGGTATTAACTAAAGATTTATTACGACAGAGTGATTGAATAAACCTTTTTTTTCCTTGTTCCACTTGAATTCACAAAAAGAAAAAGAAGCACCCCATATGAAGGCGTCATGTCATTCAACTTTGCATTAAAGTCACTAAAGTTTCTAATAGATTCAGGTTGAAGTTTGGCTGACTCAGAAAAAGGAACTTCAGTTTTGTGAATAAATGTCTTCTCGTTTAATAATAACCGAGGGAGGAATACAAAAATCCAGTTCAAGTGAAAGTATCGAATGCTTCAGAATGGTTCAACTCAGAAGAGGAAAAATTCAGAACATTCTGACCAACACTGGGATCAGCAGAAAACCCAAACCTTTTATAAATCAAATGCTGCAACTTATTCTGAGGTTTTGATGCATTTCGAGAACGACTGCATTCATGGATAAGTCCAGCACAACGGACAAACAGAAAGGATTTTATCCCTTGGCCTCCAACTGATTTCCATCTAAATCCCACACCGTATTTCATTTTTTTATTGATAATATATACATATTTATTAACCTCGATTTAGTTGCTTTGAGCGAGGTTCGAACCCGGTTAGCTAAATCGTTCTTCATTTCTTCTTTTACTTATAATCATGTGTGGTAGTATTAAAAATACAAATAAAATTTCTCTCTTTATTCTGGATATATATATATATATATATATATATATATATATATATATATATATATATATATATATATATATATATATATATATATATATATATATATATATATATGTGTGTATGTGTTTGCGTGCGTGTGTGTTGTGTGTGTGTACGATAATATATATATATATATATTTATTGAAAGATTCGAAAACTAAAGTCTCTTTGAATATGATTAAAATCTTTAATGAATACCATAGAAAATCTTTTTTAAAATGCATGTGGACATGTTTTTAATCATTTCAAAATCAAGGTGATAATGCCACTTGGACGCAAGAGGGTACTTGCAATGGGAGAGGATAACAAGAATTCTGAAGGGAATTCCATAAAGAAGTGTGAGGAAATGAACTATTAGAATAGAACTGGCAGTTGCATCGAGCTAGTTGAATAGTAAAATGGTGAGACCAAATTGACAATGTTAATAGCACATTTAAATTCATGCAAGCGAGGTATCAAGAAGGATAACTCCTCAGAGGAATTATCATGAACATATTTGCAGAAAATTAGAAAGAATCTATTTCATGTCGGTGGGACAATGACTGAATTCGATATTCCCGTCCACGAATGCTTACATTACAGACACTTCTTTGAATTTTGCCAAGAATCTCATGTTATACAGTAGGAACACCAAACTTGATATGGCAACAATATTCAATGCTACGGACGAATGGTATTAGTTTGGTGCAAAAATAATGACGTAATAATGTCGTTTTTTATGTTAAAAAATACGTCAAAAAACGACATTATTACGCTATTATTTTTGCACCAACCTAATAGTTTTATAAAAAAAAATTCAAAAATTCTCACTAACAATCTGTTCAATACATCAAATAGGTAAACAAGAGTCTATTTCAAAGAGAACATTTCATCTATGGAGTATGAGCGACTCAGTCAGTCGAAACGTTGTAAAAGAAAGAAAATAGTAATAAACTAAACAAATTTCAGTTTATTTTCTAAACTCAGTATTACTCTGCTACGAAGACATCTCTTAACTTACGAATATGTGAGTATATTCAAATACCGGCCAAGTCGACCATAGGTTTTTTGTCAACTCAGAATTTCATCTCTGCAAATTCGTCCTATATATACCCAACTAGCTTCGCACCCTCCTCCTTCTTGCATGGCTGTGAAATGTTGGTCATTTTTATGAGCTGAGAAACAATGAGAATTACATTTCCGGTTTGTTGCCGGAAGTTCTTCCATCAAGTCTCTTCGTCGACAATAATATTGTTTTTATGGTTGCAGAGCTTTAACTAGTCAATGAGGGAGAAGAGAATGAACGAAAGAAAATTAATTTTTCAAACACACGCAGATATGCTAAAAAAATTCTAAATTAAGGTTTCCTTCGAGTAACTTCATTATTATTATGGTTATTTATATATTTTTTTAAATGTTGACGCCAATGATATCAAGTGGCATTTACTAGATGCACGAGTAGTAGCAAGGCTCCAGAATTATCCCAAATAAGCCTCAGGATTCGTACTTATTTCAGTGACATTGTCTGAATGTTTTGAATGTTTCCATTTCTACTTGCAAGAGTCATCTTTTAAGATCGATATTTTCACAGCAGTTTCACTTTTGCCGACTATATTTCAGTGACTGAAGTCCTACAATGGTGACATTCGATAACGAGATCTCGATTTTGATATTTTGCTTCAATTTCAAAAACCGAGATATTTTAATTTGTCTCCTCTCCATAAAGGCGTATGGCATTTAGCCTCTATGATGTATATATTTCATTTTGCAAAATTTAATTCCTGAATAATTAAACACACACACACACACACACACACACATATATATATATGTATATATATATATATATATATATATATATACATATATTTCATGTTTCGATATATACCAACCCATCTCATCAGGAGTTAGATTATTTGTAGTTCATTTAATATCGCATGATAAGAGTGTTGAAGCATGATTGCAGTTATGTAGCGTTTATTTTCATGTTAATGTAATTATCCTAAAATAAACAATACAGCTCTACTTTTGTATTGAGCCCTTTTTTAAATTAATGTTATGAACGTTGAAATTTATTTTCGATTCGTTCTCATTTCATCTGAATATATATATATATATATATATATATATATATATATATATATATATATATAATTTTCGTTAAAAACGACTGATACAGTACTGCGATTAAGCTTTTTATTTAATTTTTCTTGTGTTCGTACGAGTGTTTTCTTTTCTGGACACAAAGTGTGTAAAACCTGTCCAAACTTTCTGCATATCCGAGCGCTTTCGGCTATTCTTTTAGCCATTATCAAGGATGATTTTTATTTTTTATTTTTAACTGAATGTGAGGGTTTTTTTTTACATATGTGTCTGAAGTTACAAGAATTTATTCTCCAAACACGGCCAGCACATTGTGGTCATATTCATAATTCATGTCATTGTGTGTCGACTCTTTCTTTTTTATTATTTTTTGCTTTTGGTCAGTTTGAACAGGGTGACATAGATATTAATTGAATTTCCATCCATAAATTTCTCTGTAAAATGTGGGATATTAAGGAGAGGACGTGAATTATGGAAAGGAGATAAAGAAATTGTGTTTTGCCTAGATTTGTCTGAAAGCCTTAAGAAATGTTCTCTTCTCCCCTAATCAGTAATACGCCCCCACACAACTTTACATATCTTCTTGAATAAAATCATAAAATCCTAGCGATTCAATACCTACCAAACCTGATAAATATATACATCTTATGACGAAACGTATCTAATTGGACTGTACTTTCAGTATAGGCTGTATTTAACGAGTTTAAAAAAAGCATTTCTACAATTTACCATCTATAAACATTTGATACATCCAGCTTTCTTTTGATGCAAATTCAACAATATGTGTGAAAAGCTTTAAAAATGAATTATATAAGGATATAGAGCAAATAAGGCAACTCAAAGATTATTTCCTATAGATGTTTTTATGAATCAATATGAATTTCTTTCTATCCCCGAACAAGCCTGATTGGAGGTCGTGTATGTGCGTTGTGACACTCACTTTTTTTTCTACCTTCATTTATATAATTTACAAATTTAAACACAAAAGATTTTGCGATTACTGATCTATTTTCTTTTCTTTTTTTCTTTTTTTGTTCGTCCAAATTTATCTTGCTCATGCTAAATCTCGAAAAAGCACGATATAGAATTCATTATTTTCATCATTAATATTGAATGTTTTAAATTATTCACTTTTTAACAAGAAAAATCTCATGCTGATGTTAAAAATTGCCCCAAATCAGTACTTATTTATTTCAAATGGAATGACATATTTGTAATTTTTATATAGATACATTGTATTTATTTTCAGTTTTTTCTAGTTGAATTGTTCACCTATATTGCATATGATTCATTATTGTTCATAATTAGGTTACAATAAAATTTCTTATTTCCTATGAAGAGTACCTGATGAAAATTGAGATCTAGAGGAGAGAGACATATACAGGACTCTTGCACCGGCCATGGTGCTTAATATAGAAAATAAGATTATATGATGCATTTTGACATGAATGACACCATTCTGGAAACGTAAGAATGGTACAGTGTTATCTGCAATTATTACTAAATTTATTTCTAATTTTTCTAGCTATGCTCGAACGCTTACATATAAGTTATTAATATGAATTGTCAAAAAAAGCTAATGACATTTGTTCTCGCTTACTTATATTAAATTACTTGTATTAAAATGTTTCACTAACGCTGATGGAGTAAATAATTCTGATCAAATCAAATTTGGAACGACTGATCGGAAAATAATCTTCAGGTCGAATAGTTTTTGCGTACAGCTGTATTTCGATTATTCTTTGGGGTTAACATCTTCAAAAGGTGTTAAAGAAAGATAAACATCTTTCTGATGAAGATTTGTAATCTCAGTGCAGTAAACCAATTCTAAGCAACTCGTCAAATTTGGTCCGTTAATTGAATTAGCGTAAGTGATTTAATTCTTTGTACAAAGAATTGATAAACAACAAATATAATCTAAACATGACGGAATTCTTCCTCGAAAGTGTATTTTCTCGATCTTTCTTTCTTCGATCTTTATGCAAATTTTTACTTTGCAAGAAATAAAATGAAATTCTTTCTGCGGGAAATCTGCTGCAAAATTGAAAAAAACAAACACTACTCATCACAATTTATAACACATATAAACGGTAGAATAAATCACTGATTCATCGATAATTTCCACTACATGATGTCTTAGCAGTTATGGAAGATTTATTCATTCTAAAGGAATGTCAAGATTGGTCGATAAGGAAGACAATGTTGTTCAAAATAAAATGTCAAGTGAAGTTGAAAAAAAAAAACTCACTCAATATTCAATCTGATTGCTTGTTCATAAGACAATTGCAAATATTTCCTTTTTATCATTTCATTGAAAATATCTACGATTGTCGTCATTCTGAAGAAGAAAAATGAACTCTTCTTCGGACACATTAATCTATAAAGAACTAATCAATATTAAAGAAACTAATCAGCAAACTAAGAAGCCGATAAACAAATATAATTATCCTTGACGAAATTTAGAAAACTAAGACAACGCATTGATGTAAATCAAAATAAACACACCATCAACTTATTCTATTGTAACCAGGTGCACCCTAATCATAAAGAGGGCGAAAAAGCAATTAAAAATATAATTTGTTGATATATATCTCTCAACGTCTCTAACAAACACTACGGACCCATCATCTAATATAAAATTTTAAAACACCGAATCGAATTATTACCAACAAATCAGGACCTCAAAAACACCCTTGTTTATGAATTCTTATGCACTCTAGGGGGATTTTGCATCTACAATATTAATAACTAAAAACAACTAAAATTCTTACACCGGGCACACATACACCACAGTCTATCGCATATATATATATATATATATATATATATATATATATATATATATATATATATATATATTCGCGATCAGCTTTTTTTTCTATCATTTGTTTGTTAATAAATGAATATTTTTTGAAGTGTTTATTTAAAAATATACATATTTTTTTAAGATTACTGGCTCACTTTTGTCTTACAAGACTTAAATTATGGCACTTTGTGAATAGCGAATGTTTTGATTGATCTTTACAACCACCTAATGAATATAAATGGATGTTTTCAAATTCAAAACCCTTGATAAACCAATGATATACTTGCTCTTGTATATAAACGTGGGCAACAAAATAAATCCTTACATTTGCCTTGAAAATGTCCCTCAGAGGACGAAACGCGTCGGCTGACATTGGTTTTTCCTCTTGGCTTTTTAGTTATTTTGTTCCTTCACAGATAGACTCTCTCGGAAAAGAATTTACACTCACACATATATTCATACACACAAGCAAACGCGGGCACACACACACCTACACACACACACACACATAAGTCTGTGCGTGTGTGCGTTAATATATTTTTCGTTTATACATTATTTTTATAGATACAAATGTTTAAGTAAATGGTCTGTTTAAATTGACATTTACCGGCCTGAATGTCCCAGAAATTTTATAGGGTATATGTGTCACATAATTTTATGAAATTTCTCGGATATTAAGGCTGGTAAATGTTGTTAATACTGTTTATCGTAAACAGAGCATTTACTTAAAATTTTATCTATAAAAATAACATATAAGCAAAAAATACATTAAAATAATGGTTGAAATTAGTCCATTTCATAATATGTATATATGTATGTATGTATATATATATATATATATATATATATATATTTATACACAAGTAAATGTGTATGTATTTATGAAATCTTATATTTACTCATGTTCAAATTGACTTGACGTACATTGCTTTACCTACACTCAAGTGTTATTTTATTCTCCGCAAATATCTCCAGACAGCCGGAAGTACACAGTAATTTCCAGTAATATCCGTTCCAAAATCATTTTATATTCCGTTTTTATATATGTGTGTACACACACAATATATATATATATATATATATATATATATATATATATATATATATATATGTTACTTCCTTATAGATGAACCCTTCTGCCAAATAGTGAACTTCCTCCTACACACCCGACAGACCTCGAAGTCTTTGGCCACTTGCCGTACTGACCTATTTCCAGGATTTTTATACTTGACCGATCTTTTTTTTTTTAAATTTACTATCAAAATATTAATTTCCCTGCAATATTTTGGCGTTTCCCAATCCAGAACCTGCAAGAATCGAACTTCGTAATCACATATTAAGTAACGTTTTTCTATATAAACAATATATTGTTTAATAAACTGGCATGAAAATAACTGAGATAGATAGATAGATAGATATGAACAGACTGAGATAGATAGATAGATAGATAGATAGATAGATAGATAGAAAGAAATTGAGAGAGATAGATATAAAAAACCCTGATAGATATTAATTGGGGCAAAAATAATGACGTAATAATGTCGTTTTTTGATTATTACGTCATTATTTTTGCACCAACCCAATAGATATTAGTTTGGTGCAAAAATAATGTCGTTTTCTCACATATTTTACTATATGAGAAAACGACATTATGTTTGCACCAACCTAATAGATATGAACAGATTAAATAACTAGCTAGCTACATAGATAGATATAAACAGACTGTCACAGATAGATAGATAGATAGATATAAACAAATTGAGATAGATATAAACAAATTGAGATAGATCTGAAAAAACGTGATAGATAAATAGATAAATATGAACACATTAAGATAGCTAGCTAGCTAGATAGATACATATAAAAACACTACGATAGATAGATATGAACAGATATAGATAGATAGATAGATATGAACAGACTAATATATAGATCGATAAATATTAAAAGACTGATATAGATTGATAGATATGAAAAGGCTGAGATAGATAGACGTGCCATCTTTATTTTTAAATGAAAACTATCATGAGGCTAGATGTAGATATTTTTCGCTTCCTTTCACTGGACATTTGCCTAAAATCATTCAAATATTCTCTGCACATTTTCAATAAATAATTTCTTTTTCAAAGAAGACGTATGGAAATACACTGGGGGATTTTTTTTCTCCTGCTTTTAACAATAATGTTGGTCTGTCTTCTTTTGAAGTGCTTACCCCCATGTGCAGCCGTGAAACGCACTCTAAACAACTCAACTTATCAGAATTAGCTCCGAGTGTGTCGTTCACTTTTCATTTATATTGCCTTATAGAATCATATCTAGGTTTCTACTTTACAATTCTGACGAGAGATCAAGTTGTCAAATAAAACCCTTGATTCTGTCTTCCACATATATCGTCTAAATTTCAAAGTCGATTTACTACAATTAATTAATGAATTTTTCTGACTCTCATATCTAGTTTTTTTAATGATTTTATCCCGATAAACAGAACAACACTGGATCATAGATCTGCAATGATATTTCAATAATCAGATCAGTAAATCGAGCGTACAAATGAGTGCTATATTTGAAACTAAAATATGATCTAAAATTATAAATGCGAGTATAAAATCTTGTAAAAAGCGTGGTTTAGGTTGATCTTCCCTGTAGTCTGTGGCAGTGAAATAAGTAATTCTGACAAAATACTAAAGACTGTAAAATTTAATTTCCGAGAAAATGATGTATCATAATAAGCCCTTAGCGTAGAGACGAAAGTGAAACCGACATGGCGATTTCAAATACCTGTCAAGGTCGTTACCCACAAATGCTTTAGATATGAATCGCTTACCCCGCCCAAGCAATGGGTAAAATAGCAAGGTATCCAGAGTTGATAACCTTGAGGGTATCCTGAATTGATAACATAGCTTTGGTTGATAAACTTATAGGAGTATAACTATGATTTCACATCTGTTTGGGCGTCCGTTTGGTAATTCCTTTCTACAATTGAAGTAAATGAGAAGTTAATCGTCAAAAGACAATCATGATATTTACATATTTTATGTAATGAATATGTGACGTCCCCCCGGTGTCGCTGCGCCAAATGTGACGTCTGCCTAGCCGCGTCCGTCGTGCTATCCTGTCCTGTGACGACCAACTCGCTTGGTATTGGTCACGGCACCAAATGTGACGTTCTAACCTGTGATTCGGATGGGAATCTGGTTAGATTCGGTATCAGCCTTGTCGTTCCCAGCTCGCCTCTAACGTCTGGTTACCGAAGTAACTGTTTTGATTTCCAGTCTAACCTACCCACGTTGTGAATTGATCTTAGGCAGACGAAATCAATCAGTCGCCGGGCCGTAATGTAAGCCGAGTTCGATCAAGGGTAACACCGCACAAGTATATGTAAAAGAAAAAAAATAAATCGAAAAGTTCAAATGTGTTAAAATAATGATAACAATATTTTATATCTGGTTGCTGAATACAGGACTGCGTCTTCTTCCCAACCCGCTATATGGATTTGTGACACTTTGTGTTTGTTAGGCGAGTCTTGACATCTTAAGTTGTTTGTTCTTTAAGAAACTGGTTCTTGGTGTATCTTCAGGCGATATTCGTAAAACTTCTTTTGGTGGTATGAGTCTAAGTCGTTCTTCAAAAATAAATTGTTCTTGGCTAGAAGTTGAGGTCGTGATTTGCGTGAATCTTTCGGTCAACTCTTTGTGAGGCGGGCCCAACTCAATTCAACTCAGCTGCGAACTTCACTGCGAATTTAACTGGAACTCGAACTCGAACTAGTACTGCTTTTCACTCGCTGCGACTCTGCTTATATGGACGCCGACCAAAACCGGGGTGGGCTTGTCGGGGTTTGAGGTTCCTTGATAATTCTAAACCCACAATCCACTTCTTTGTTTTCGGTCAGGAAAATTTTATTATTTTCCATTTTTGGAAGTCTTTCGTCTTCCCACCTTCTATTGTTCTCATATTGCTATTTCACCATGCCCTCAGAGGGTGTCAACGGATTTCCGTCTCTCTCAGTGGCATCTCACACCTATCCCTTCAGGGGGGCGCAACAGGCCTCCCCTCCTTCTTCACATGATTACCTCTGCCTAACGCCCATGCGACCATTCAGCCAATGGGCGCTCAGCAGCGTGGGTAGGCCAGACTAGCCTCTGTTAAAAAATTCTTGCTCAAACAAAAAAAAAAAATGATCTTCCTTTTTCTTTTTTTCTTTTTCTTTTTCTTTTCTTTCTCTTTCCTTCTGCCCGACCACAAACCCTTGGACATTTATCTTAGCCAAATGTCACTTGGACTTTATCACCCGGGGCCTTCGCCAAACTAGTGGGTGGTCAATTCGGCGTATTTGCATTCTTGGTGCCAATTACTGATCCGATAAAATAGTTTCGCTATCATTCGCTGATAATAACCAGATGCCCCTCTCAATGATATTCTGCATATAGACAAAGGCTTAATCTTTCCTTCATGGTGGTCAGCGGACATTTTTGTTTTTCTCGGACAGTGCATGCTTAATTAATTTTTATTTCTATCTCTTTAGAATTCTGCGGGAGGTCTCTTGTCCAACTTGAAAAAATCTTTTTTTATCATTGCCATGGGCAGATTGGATATATCTTACTCGCCGCCCCGTAACATAAATCAGATTAAATTCTGTGTTTTACCTTCTCGACAATGGAAATAAAAATCTTACCACTTTTCCTTGTCAGAAAAATAACACCGCTTAGTGTCCTTTCCGTGATGGCTTCTTATCACCTAAATTTAATTCTCTCCTTTCTTTTTTTTCTTCTTTCTTTCTAGCGTCGTAAGTAGTGTCACAAATAGAATAATATGCATTTATAATTATAACACAAATTCCAATTTGTATGACAATTTCACCCCATAAAAACAAGTTGTTATGAAAACTACAGCAGCAACATCTAGTGTGGACAGATTGTGGATCTTTTTTCGGCAGAAGAAGTTAATGGTACTAAAGATAGATGGAGGAGGTTGTGTTTAAACAGGCATAGCACAAGAACAAAATAGGAAATACTCATTCAAGATCGTAAACTTAAGGAATCAGCATATATGCTAGGCCACAAAAATCTCCTGAGCCGACCAAGCATAGAAATGAATACAATATGGGAACCAGTAATAAGGAGTGCCAGAGAAAAGCGATAACAACAAAAATTTGCAATATGAGCTCTGGTAAAAACATGAAATGATAACAGTAAACATTGCAATATGAACACTGGCAAAAAATGTTTGCTGAAGACATTAGGTTTATAATACACAGAAATTCATGCACAAGGACACATGACAAAGGGGATAAAGTTGTTAGTTAGATCCAATGACATGACCCAAAAGAGTGTGAGTTCAATACCCGTCAGTGGAGAACTTAACAGAAGATAACTGATAGCCATTAAACATGGCACGTGGAACTAGAACATTATACCCCAGTGAGAAAATTAAAGGGTTCAGTTCGACATTCCAAACCCCTGAAGAAGGCCGGAGCGTACAACGGCGAAAACGTTGTAATAAATATGGCGACAAAGATGAGGACAATAGTGCGAATAATTTAAATAGTGCCATTCAAGATACTTTGGCGTGATACAGTTGGAGCTAATCAGAGATGACTGGAAAAATTAATGGAAAGAAGACAAGCGCCATAATGTTTATATATTTCCGTTTCTCTGATTTCTTAACTATTGACGCTATTATGTCTTCCTCCTTCCTCTTGTCCTCCTGCCATATTTTTTCAGGTGTAATTTCCACAGAATTCTTGTTATTAATTTCCACGTCGTTTACGTACACATCGTAATTGGCAATCGGTCTGCTATTGACACCTTACCGATTAGACTCCCGATTGCAATACCAAAGTGCAAAAATCATGTGGAAAGAAAATTAATAATAAAAATGAACCATATTTGAAATTTCAGATAACTTAAGTATTATACATTACCTGCAACCAGATGCCCCGCCCATATCTCTCTTTAATGGGCAAAGAGTCAGATTAACGTCGTTGGCTGTTCTTTGTGTATTATATATTGCCAAAGCTGATATCACTAAGGACAACATATGAACAAAGGAGTAATGTTAAATAGTTAGAAATAATAATAATAATAAAAATAATAATAATAATAATAATAATGACAGTTACAAGCAGAACGAAAAGACAGAAAATGCTCCGCAAGAAAACCAGGGTAATAAATATGCCAGCTGATATATAAAAGTGCGCACATACACACACACACACACACACATATATATATATATATATATATATACATGCATACGTACACACTCATATATATGCGTGTGTATATATATATATATATATGTGTGTATGTGTGTACGTGTATATATATATATATATATATATATATATATGTATATATATATGTGTATGTGTGTGTGTTTGTGTGTATACATATATATGTGTGTGTGTGTGTGTGCAATACAATGCACAGTTAGACCATGTCAGTTCTGTTTGATGAAAAATTTGGGGAATATATATATATATATATATATATATATATATATATATATATATATATATGATTGTATCTAGCATGAAGCATTCACTATTATTATTCACTTTTATATTTACATAAGTTCTATCTTTGATATTGAGCGGTTTATCCCATATATATAGCACAACATAAAACTATATATATATATATATATATATATATATATATATATATCAATTCGCAGGATCTTCTTTTAGACAAGCAATATGATTTTTGGTTTCTCTAGTTTGACTTCTGATGTATTAGCAATTGCTGAAAGAGTCTACCAAGCTTTAGATAAGAATGGTGAAGTTCGGTCTGTTGCTTTGGTTATCTCGAAGGCATTTGACTAGGGTTTGGCATAGACTATTTTCTCTAGTTGAAAAGGTTAATCGTATTTCGACACGAATTTTGGAACTGATTCAATTTTTATTTTATTTTTTACTTTTTTTTAAAGTTTCTGCAACGTCCATTCATCTGAATATCTTTTTTATTCATGAAAGCGTCTCTTACATTATTCCTAATTTTCGCCAGCTCTCTAATAATCGACATAGAAGCATTTGTGCCTTCCATTAACATGGCTGATGCTAACCTCCAGGTGAGAGACTCGTTGGGGATTCTCGGGCTAACTTTTTTCTGCTGGTATAAAGTGGAAAGCTTATACAACTGATAGGTCTACTGCGAGGAAGGATTGTTCCCTGCGTCGTCCCAGATAATTTTTTCTCACCCAAATCTACCATTCAGGCCTGCTAAAGCATGAAGCAGACTGTGGCCGTTTGGTATTGACCTTAGTGTCCACTTTTCTATTTATATAGACTCTATCCCTGATATTGAATAATTTTACCCATAAATCTAGCATACCCGAATAATATATATATATATATATATATATATATATATATATATATATATATATATATATTCCCAAGAGGATAGAATCCAGATAGAACTTAATGTCCAGGACAGAGTAATAATACAATAAAAATGGCTCAAACACTAATATTCCATGGTTATAATTTATTACATTGGAAGCGTAATCACGATCCAATTCAGAAGATCTACCAATTCGAAAGATCTTCTAATTCAGAAGATCTACCAATTCAGAAGATAGCTCCGGGTATAAAAAAAAAAAAAATTAGTGAGAGTGTATGTGTGGGAGAGGGAAACAAGTGTGAGGGGGAAATGTATGAAAGTTGTAACAGAAGAAAGAAGAACAGGAAGACCTAAAGGTGAAGGTGGGGATTAGAATTTAACAGATAGAAGCTTTAAAGGGAGGAGTTAAATAGCGGTTTAAATGAATGAGATACAGATATATATGAATTATTTTCTGATGCATAATTACCAAATATTCGCTGACCTACATTAAAATTTAAAAAACAGACACCGGAAACGTGTGCATACATTTGTATTTGATTACGATTCCAATGTAATAAATTATAACCATGGAATATTAGTGCTCGAACAGTTTTATTATTATTGTCATTATTATTATTATTATTATTATTATTATTATTATTATTATTATTATTATTATTATATATAATATTTATTTATACATTTATTATTTTTTTAGGAAAAGAAACATTCATATAACTTCAGATATACAGATAAAAAGATGCCACATATTCAGTTAAAAATAAAAAGAAATATACGCAGAAATGTGGAACAGTTTTTACACACTTCGTGTCCAGAAAAGAAAACACTTGTACGAACACAAGAAAAAATGAAATAAAAAGTTTAATCGTAGTACCTTGTCAGTCGTTTTTAATGAACCGTGCACAAATGAAGGATCGCTGCCTAAATAGAATATACAGGGTATTCCAAATGTCTGTGTCACATTAAGACTCTTCAGGATATCAAAACACAATTGATATTTCCTGAAAGCTAATATTTCCATGTTTCTATACAGGTTTCTACAGGTGTTCAATTTGAGAGCTGCGGGTTACACGACACACATTCGAACGATAATCCAGTTTTAAACAAACGCGACCAAGCATAGCGTTTCGATGGTTGCCAAGGCTTCAGTTATTCGCGTCTTCGTGTCATCCACGTCCCTGGGAAGGTACAGGGGTTACGTACCCGACGCCTTTGACATAACCCTAGAGTAAGAAATCACATAGAGTGAGGTCTGGAGACTTCGGTGGCCATCGCAGGAACACGAATGTCCATCCGATCTGTCAGGCAGTTTAAAATACAAGTAAATGGTTTATCCTTTAACTGATTGTTTTTGGCTTCATCATCCCAACTCAAGGCTTTTGTAGAGGGACCATTCTGGGAATCACTACATTTACTCGTCAGTGAGGATCAGCAATTTAATCAATATATATATATATATATATATATATATATATATATACACAAATACGCACGAGAAATGCTTTAATAATAAATCCAACTAAATATTTTTCACTCAATGTATGTAACTGTTTATATCTCACCCATAATCGTCAACATGAAAACCTATTCTTGTGGCCTGCGACTAATTTTCTGACTGTAGTCCATCACACTTTATAATTGTGCAGGTGTGATTTCTATGAAAGTCTTCACACTTTGCTATGCATTTCAGCAGTAACTTATAGTTTTAAGGTATGCTATATTTATGACTTAAAGTGCTAAATATCAGTGATAGAGCGTATGTAAATATAAAATAAGATTTCAACACCGAGCGGTGATGGCCTGTCGCCGCTGTATGTGTATATTTACCACTAACATTATCAAGTATATATATATATATATATATATATATAAATAGACATTGATATATATATATATATATATATATATATATATATATATATATATATATATATATATATATATATATATATATATTGTTCGCTTACGTTTTACCAGAATTTGAATTACGACACTTATCCTCCACATGTTTTGACTGATTTTTCAGCAACCTGGTAAACATTCATGAACGTTCTAAAAATTTAAAAGCCTTAATAAACCAATGACACCCTTGATTTTTCAACAAAATATACCTTACATTGCCTTGATAAAGTCAATCAGAAGATGAAACGCGTCGGCTAAAATTAATTTTTCCTCTTGTTCTTTTATTCATTTTTGTTCCATTACAGATACACTCTATCTGATAATATATATATATATATATATATATATATATATATATATATATATATATATATATATATATATATATATATATGCAAACATTTGTTCTTGTTTTGTTTGTTGCTGTCATTCCAATTTTTCGGTCGTTGCCTCGTCGATCCGGGTAACACCTACAAGGAATTTCAAGCTGAACCCTTTATTTAATATACGGGGTTAGATAGTTTCTGTTCTGCTCATCTACGTGTATCTCATCTGTAGAGTCCAATTCGAACCGAGTACAAATACATAATTTAAATCCAAGGGGTTGAACTCACAATTTCTATATCATCCATTTTGCGAATCAACGCTTAAATTAACTCAGTTATTATCCATGCATATGTATGCTTCTATCTTTCTTAAATGATTGACTTTATTTTTGTTTCCAAGGAAATGTTCGAAGCAGGACATTATACAATGAAAGCAAAGGAAATGTTCGAAGCATGACATTATACAATGAAACCAAACGAACCGTTTCAATGCTTGAATCTTTTGAGTAATCTTTCCATTTTATTTCCTTAAACGTAATATTTTTTTCTTTTTCTTTTCTAACGGAACGTGCCAATGACTTCATTATTTTTATTACCAGACAAAATATCTTTCCAAATCAAGAATCGATAGCAAGTAAAAGAGAGTGAGTCGAATTCCATTCGTCTTTGATTCTGATTTTCTTTTTAAAAAAATAATTCCTCTCGATTGTTCTTGAAGTTTTAAAATTGTTTTTACGAAATATCTTTTCTGTCTTCTCTTCTAATAACACGAGCTTCATTTAAATGTCTCGCTCGTATGTATAAATGTAAACAATTTCAATGTGGAAGTGCCATTGATATATAATTATATATATATATATATATATATATATATATATATATATATATATATATATATATATATATATATAATAAAAAGGCTTGAATATATATATATATATATATATATATATATATATATATATATATATATACACACAACAAAAAGGCTTAAACACTAATATTCCATTAAACATTTTTATTATATCCTTACTCTGTTCTGGACATTGAGTTCTACCTGGATTCTATCCTCTTGGAATTATTTTTTATACAAATATATATGTACATATGTATATATATTTATATATTTTAGATATATGATTGCATATGTATGTGTATATTTACCACTAATATTATCAAGTATATATATATATATATATATAATTATTTATTTAAAAATATGATTCCAACACGCTACATAAGAGCTCTCATGTTTCAAAACAAGAGCCGAAAACTTCAATACAATTATTTGAATTAAATTGAATTAAAGTAAGCTCTGTTCCATCTTCAAGCGAAATTTTTTGGGGAATAACTTATTTCTGAAATTTACGTGTTTTAATAGCATATTCATAATTGAAATAAAAATTTCCATGGTAACAGCCAGGGCGATTGTTTAAATAGGGAGGGATGTTCGGTTTTAATATTTTGTATCGGTATAGAGTTACATTCATAGATGTCAAGTCAGGGTAAGGTGGGGGTGTCTGAATTTAAAACGGAAGATGTTTTCGCCTAGTCTGGTTTAGGTGTCTATGGAGATTTATTTTTTTTTTTTTTATTTCTTTATGAAAGGGTTTTGTGTATATAAAAACTGCCGTAACATTTCTTTTTGACGACTTTATAAAGGGTTATCCGTTTTTGTAGGGTATTTAAACTATTTATTGTGGCTATGGATTATAAAAGTTATTTTATTGTATGTTTGTTTTTAAGCTAATTATTCAATGCATAAATTTGATGATTTCGGCAAAAAACCGTTAACTCATGTCTATTGTTTAATAGATTTTTATTATTTAGAAACTTAATAGTGTGCAGTTTCTCATGGAGTCACAAAGGGCATGGGTCATCCCAAGTTTTAATCCTGTTTATAATTTTCCATTTTACTTTAGGTGTCCTATTTATTTCCTTCAGATGCCAAAAATATTTAGATAGAGAAGTCTGATTTCTTTTATTTATATTGTTGAAAGAGCACTTATGCTGCCTCCATTTGGCTTTAAATTCATTCTTCGTGGACCCAATGTATATCATATTAGTATTAGAACTCTCAGTGGATTAGATAGTACATTGGTATACCACAGATTTGATGCAGCATTTATTTTCTAATGGGCAGTCTTCTGGGTTTCTACAATCACACAATTTTTCACTGTTATTGTCTAATTTAAGTGTAGGGTTTTTATTAATACTATTCAGGCATGGGGGTTTGTTCAGGATTTTATTATTGTGTTTTTTTTTTTATTATACTTTCTAGATTTTCAGTGCAGCTGTAACTCAGTTTTAGGGTGTTCATATTAAATATATTACTAAGCCTACTATTGGTGGGGAAGTGTTTATCAATTAAAGCTAAGAATTTCTGTCCTAGCTTAATACTAACCATTTGGTTGAACGGAGGGGCATACCAAATGATTTTTCTTTTCCTGTTTTTTTTCCTGGCCAGTGCAATTGTTTCTATAGTTAATGTTTGCATTACTGTAACCACTATTTTTTAGGGCAGCATTATAGAAGCTATTGTGTTGTTGGAATATTTCTTTGTTAGCTGAGTTAATGCTAATTCTATTTTCTATTGATGAGGGTATATGTTTAATTATGGATGGAGGGTGGTTTAACTTCGGGTGTATATATAAGGGGTTAGTATGTTGTTGATAATGTTGAGTAGGTCTTTTGAAAATTCGTATAGCTGTTTATTGAATGGTGCAACTTTTTTACTTTTAAAGCCGTAAACTTCGCGTTCTTTATCGGTTGAGTTATTCCCACGAAAGTATAAGTATGCTTTCCATCTCATTCTTCTAATTAATTCCTCTGTTTTTTGTAAAAGTTTAACAAAATAATTCCGTTTGTTTGTTTGTGGAATGTTTTTCAGAGAAATTCCGAAATTTACTTTTTCGATATTCTTAAAGAAGTTGTTTTAAAAATAAAGGTTCAGAGTGCTCGACCTTAATTCGGTAGCCAATATATGTAAAAATATATAGAAAATAGGAAAGAACTGGTTAGGTAAATAATCCAAAGTTCTTTAGTATTTTTGTTATTAAAAAAATAGTGCTCGATACAAAAGTAGAGCATATATATAATTATTTATTTAAAAATATGATTCCAACACACTACATAAGAGGTCTCATGTTTCAAAACAAGAGCCGAAAACTTCAATATAATTATTTGATTATTTATATATACATATATATATATATATATATATATATATATATATATATATATATATATATATATATATATATTGATTATTTATATATATATATATATATATATATATATGTGTGTGTGTCTGTGAAAATATATAGAAAATAGGAAAGAACTGGTTAGGTAAATAATCCAAAGTTCTTTAGTATTTTTGTTATTATTTTTAAAAAATAGTGCTCGATACAAAAGTAGAGCATAAATATAATTATTTATTTGTTGGAATCATATTTTTAAATAAATAATCATATATATATATATATATATATATATATATATATATATATATATATATAAATAATAATAAATAATTATATATATATATAAATAATTATATATATATATTTAAATAAATAATTATATATATATATATATATATATATATATATATATATATATATATATATCTTATAAAGCACATATGAATATATATAATGACAAATAAGATATATCAATATAAATGTTATTCAATAAATTAAGAAGAGTTCAACTAACATATGAACATATCTTAAAAGAATATTATCATAGTTATCAATTGAGCGGTTTTTGACAGAAATATAATGTGTGTATGTGAGTGTGTGTGAGTTTCTGGGCAATTATTTTTGAGAGCATTCAAATTTTTTTTTGTCACTTGCCAGTTTCTTTCATTTGAAATCGAAATTTCATGTTTTTTTTATGTTGTTTTTTCCTTCTATCTCTTCCTTTCCTTTCTCTATTAACAGTGCGTCCTTTCGTTCTTTTTTTTTCCGTCTCTCAACTTGCATAATCTTCTAGCCTTGTTAGACACACTCACTTTCTTACTTCGATTCATACTCCCTTTAAATTCACTCGCGCTTACGCCTCATAAAACTTATTGGCCAGAAAGTGTAAGACTGGAGGAGATGACAAAAACTTGAATTTTTAAACGAATCTAGTGTTTACGGAAGCGTTTGTTGTAACCTTATCCTATAAAACTATCAAATCATGTCTGACTCATACATACATTCCTCTCTCTCTGTGTCTGTCTGTCTGTCTGTCTGTCTGTATGTCTATCTGTCTGTCTCTCCCGCCCTCTCTCTCTCTCTCTCTCTCTCTCTCTCTCTATATATATATATATATATATATATATATATATATATATAGTTTGACATTTACTATATTTATCAGCTGAAAAAAGGGCTGAATATCGATGAGAAAATGTTTTATGTATAAACAGTGTGGACATGATGTACACTGCATGAAGATCATCACTTAAATGAA
>OZ010579.1:131136516-131139016 GCA_963932145.1 Acanthosepion lycidas | reverse complement strand
TTAGTGTCCTAGCTATGAAAATATAAATACGATGTAAGTATAAACATTCTTATAGTAAAAAAAAACAGCAATACATTCTTATAGTAAAAAAAAAACAGCAATACATTCTTATAGTAAAAAAAAACAGCAATACATTCTTATAGTAAAAAAAAACAGCAATACATTCTTATAGTAAAAAAAAAATACGAGCAATCCATTTTTGTGTAAAAAAATATATTACCATTAATAAATTTTTCTAAAGTAAATTACCAACGCTTCCAAAAACATGAAATTTCGGCATTAAATAACTCGTAAGGAGTTGATATGCCGCTAAACAAACACTTAACTATTATTTAATATAGATACTTTTCTCACCTTGTAGATCACATATTTTAGTGATGAGTTGTTCCGGTAGATCTGACCTGGGAGGGAGATCACAAACTTGCGAAGCACCTAATATACTTTCATGCATAAAAATGAAAAATGCCAGGCATTTTTGTTTGGGGGGGGGGGCTTATAACTTAGAAATTAAGGCTATATGATAGTTAAATCTCTTGTATCGAATGCTATTAACGCACACTCATGTTAAAGATATGGCGCAATAGATTAATACCAAATTGTCAGTAGATGAGGAAAGTGTTGGGTTTTCCTATCTGAATTTTCAGATAAATCATGATTATTATTCAAAGACAGAATAAGTCCATTGCGAGTTCTACGACTAGAAAATATCCGTAACCATTTTTTCATTCCATCGTTACATATGTGGGCTTAACATGTTTAACAAAATATTGCAATGGCAATGATAAGTAGGAAAACAGGTCATTATTTGAACAAGAGAATATAAATGATTCCAAATTGACAAGGTTTTCCATTAGACGGAAGCAGATGTTAAACGCATGAAAGAGTTATCGACTCTTGGATTCATCCTTTCTTTTTCTTTCTCTCTTTCCTTCACTCTCTCTCTCTCTCTCTCTCTCTCTCTCTCTCTCTCTTCTTATCTTTCTTTCTTTCTCTTTCTTTTTATCTCTCTCTTTTTCTTTCTCTCTTTCTTTCTTTCTCTCTCTCTTTCTTTCTATCTCTTTCTTTCTCTCTCTTTTTCTTTCTCTCACTCTTTCTTTCTTTATCAGTCTCTTTTTTCTTTCTATCTATCTCTATATCTTTCTTTCTTTCACTCTCTCTTTTTTCTCTTTCTTTCTTACTTTCTTTCTTTCCCTCTCTCAAGCTTTCTTTCTTTATATCTTTCTTTCCTTCTTTCTTTCTTTCTTTCTTTCTTTCTTTCTATCTCTGTTTCTTTCCTTCTTTCTATTATTATTATGATTATTATTATCATCGTTATTATTAATGTTTTCCTTTTTACTACTAAAACTAAACCTCGTCTCTGATATATGTTTTGTTTCTGTATTTCCTCGCAATCAATACAGAATGGTACATTATTTATCTGTGGTAATGGCAACCGTAACAATGCATGTACTAACCTAACTAAATAACGCTGGAACAAACGGAATTATAATACAACTCTTAGCGCCTTCATTTCTTCCATAATGGTAATCAATGAATCTGTCTTCTGCAAAAATTGAGAAACAATGAATCCCCATGTCCTTGTGGATATTGTGATTGTGACAGATATTCCTGTCTGTTTGATTTCGTTGTGCAAAACTCAAATCTCGATCGGATTTCATGTCTAGTGTGTGATGAAAACAAATATTATTTCAAAGAATTTTTGTCAAACGTCTCTTGTTAGATCTGGTAGAATGGCAAAGTGCATTATCCTGTTGGTATAGAACATTTCTATCAGAATAAGTTTATAGCGGACAGTAGGAAACCATCTCCAACGCAAAATATATTGCCATTCTACAGTATTTTATCTTATATTCTACTCACCTATTTAACTTTGGAATCCCTTTAACCGAAAGAAAGTGCGTCATGCCCTCCTCAACCATTTTTATCAGTCGTAAAGAAATCAATATTTTCGTAGGATTTACTTTCATCGATGTTTTTATTACTAAAGACCACTTTGAAATCCAGTTTTGTAAGCCTGGGCAAAGAGGCATCCTTACGACTCAACATGTGTTTTTGGCTCCACCTCTTGAAATAAAATCTCTGTTCAGAAAGTTATCTAGACACCGCTCACTTAGACATACGACTATTTTTGAAAATAATCAATTAACTTTTTAAGTTATATATATATATATAACTATATAAGGTATATATCTAACTTCCGAGACGATAATAAAATAACAGTTGGATATAACATTTACTTATCTGAGAAGAGATCTTAATAATATTAATTCGTCCATATTTTCCATATGAATATTTATTCTCTGTCATAGCAGTAGTTGTGGTGTTTAATTACTTCAACCTCAGAATATCTGAAGACTCTCGGACGCTTCAAAAAGCAGAAAGAAGACACAAACGTTTGGTTCAATCAATTCATAATCGAAGTCATAGAATTAAAATTTATGGTCAAAGTTTGTTGGTAATGCAATGTCCAGTTCTGGAGATATAGGATTATATAAATTTT
>OZ010579.1:131094016-131131516 GCA_963932145.1 Acanthosepion lycidas | reverse complement strand
CTGATACTTAGTTACTGTGTAAAATTTGATCTGAAATAGTTGTTTATTAAGATCTGATTTATGTTATTTTAAAACTATATTTTTATCATATCTTTAAATATATATATATATATATATATATATGTGTGTGTGTGTGTGTGTAAAATTGACATATGAAATCGTGGCTTTTAATATGAGAAAGAAATGATAATTTTCCATCCTGTTGTATTTCCCTAAGTTTAACTAAATTAGCAACTATGAACATTTTGAAATCCCTAGACTGAGACGAGAACTTTTCAGCACCCCTCAAGTTATATTAACTAATTTTATCTTGAAACTAATTTGTAGTAAGTATTTACTCTGTCCCCTCCACTAGGAGGAGATGAGACACGAGGTCTATTTTTAAGTGGGGACCCGAGCGCGTACGCCCGGGACAGGAACAAAATTTCCCCTCAGACCCTGCAACCGTCGGTTGCGCTGGCCTCGGTGCGATCACCGATCCCTCCCTCTGGTGCAATGGGAGGGTGCAGCCTCGGGCAGCTGTTCACCAGGGCTGGGCACATCTCAGTATTATTTTCTCAGTTGACCCTCTGTTCTTTGAAAGAGAAGCCCATGAGCGCACTCTGTCCAAGGACAGAGACGCAACTGAAAGATAATAAGTAGATGCGACCTTACTCAAAAAGAGTAAGTTACACATAATTTGTATTTCACCCACTTACAGTAAGGTTCACCATTTACATGTCCCGGAGGTCACTCGAGATAGATGGTTACGTTAGGAGGTAATTTGTGCGCATAGGAGTGGAAAATAACGGTAAACCCTAGCCTTGAACAAAGATTGTAGTGACTGGGGAAAACATCCTCTTGGGAGTCGGTTCCACGGAGCAATGATTCGCAGGAAGAAGCTGTGCAACTTACTTCACACCGATGCAATATGGAGGGAAATGTGGATGATTTGCTATTATGTAAGTGGCATGGCGGGTGCTTGCTGTGAAAGCTTGAATTGGTGGGATCAAGAAATATAGTTCGTCCGAGCACATTCCGTGGAAGTAGCGAAAGAGCATCGAGATTCTTGCCACATCCCGGCTTGAAGGTTGGTGAATAATTATCACCCACAAATGATCGGAGATATTATTGAACTCTATCGAGGCTGGAGGGTGAGGTCTGGGCAACTGTTGCCCAAATATGGCAACAGTACTCCATTTTTCGCGTGATCTGGCTCTTGTAAAGAGAGAGGATTGCAAAGGGAGTTATGTACAAGGATCCGACCATCGTGAAGGGTGCACATTAACCAGGTACTGCCGTGATACCTACCACCTTTCAGTTTTTATTCTTCTAAGATTTTATTTACATCTTAGCTATTTTTGTCTCATTCTTTCAGTCTAATCTTCGTTCATTTGTTCTTTTTCGTGATTTATTTCATTATTTCCTTCTTTTTCATCTTAATTTTCTCCTTTTCTTTTTCATCATGTTTATTTCACTCTTTCTGTCTCTCATTCTTATCTCCTATTTCTTTGTCTTTCATTTTCTTTACTTCTTTTTTTCCTTTCATCATTCATTCACATTCATTCTTTATTTCATTTTTCTTTCCTTGTTTCTATCATTTTCTTTCTTTCCTTTTTCATCTTTCTTCACATCTTTCTTTCTTTCTCTCTCATCTTTTCTTCTTTCTTTCGCTTTCAACTTCATTTCCTTCTTTCGTTCTCTTAGGTTTTCTTTCTTTCTCTTTCATATTTCTTTCACTCTCATCTTTCTTTCCCTCTTTCTTTCTCTTTCATCGTTGCTTCTTTTTCTGCCTTTCATCTTTCTTTCTCTTTCATCTTTTTCCTTCTTTTCTTTATTTCCCAGATTCTTTCTCTTTCATCTTTCTTTCTCTCTTTCTTTCTCTTTCATTTTTCTTTCTGTCGATTTCATCTTCTCACGTTTCACTAAAGAAAGGCATTTCCGGTCACTCGAATAAATTTCAAATAACTGTATTTTTCTCTTTCTCATAATTAGTTTTTTTTTTTTTTTTTTCCTAAGACCTTTGTTAGCATTGATTGTGACCAATTTGCTTACTCTGAAAAAAGAAACAAAATGGACAAAAAGTTGTGGCAAACAAAGCAACACATTCATGACGGACACATGTATTGTCCTCACCATTCACATTTAGTTTCCAAGTATTCACAACTCTTTACTCCTAAATCACATTACTAAAAGTCTAGGCTACATTTTTTCAGTGATGTTCCCTACTCTCTCTCAAACGCCCTCTCTCTCACCTTCTCCCCCCTCTCTCTCTCTCTATATATATATATATTATTTTTATTATAAGAAGTTATTATAAAAACATGATTTATCTTAACATCTTTTCAACATGCTTTTATTATAATCCCTTATAATAAAAATAATAATGATATAATTTTTCTACTGTATTGAGCACTTTTTTAAAGTAAATGCTACCAACAGTGGAATTTTATTCCATTTGTTCATTCTCTCATTTGTATATATATATATATATATATATATATATATATATATATATATATATATATATATATATTTAAGTTATAAGGAACTTGGTAAACCGAATTGGTAAATCCAAAGAGGATGAAATCCTGAGAGCTCAATGTTAGGACAGAGCTAATATGTAATGAAAAACAAATCACTTTAATGTACCATTACGATAATTTATTTCACCTAAATCCTTTTTTAAGGATTCAGGATCATCAGGTAAATTCTCATTTCGTTGTTGGAAGGTTTACCTGATGATCCTGAATCCTTAAAAAAGGATTTAGGTGAAATAAATTATCGTAATGGTACATTAAAGTGATTTGTTTTTCATTACTTATACATTTATATATATATATATATATATATATATATATATATATATATATATATGAAGAAATATAGTCTTAAGATGTCCTATATTTATGGGATAAAGTGCTCAATATCAGAGATAGAGCGTGTGTAAATATAAAAGTGAACATATAAGTCAACATTTAGAGGCAACGGTCTGTTTCATGCTAGACGTAATCGTGTCCTGACGATTGCGTCTAGCATGAAACAGACCGTCGCTTCTAAGTGTTGACTTATATGTTCACTTTTATAGTTATATATATGTGTGTGTGTGTGTGTTTGTGTGTGTAAAGTAGATAGGTTAGTTAATAAAACAAGGACAATAGAATCAGTACGTGAAACATTTATTAAATATTAATTATTAACCATAAGGCAAAAATTAAGTTGGGAATGAAAGTTCTTAAGTCCAGAATTTTCGGACACGCCTGAGTCCTTCAGCAACAGAACAAGAAACAAACAAACAAATGGGAATTATTCACCAGCAGATGTTTTTTGTGGACGGTGTATTTTACGGTGGAGATCATATTATTGATACTCTAGCATTATACAAATATATATATATATATATATGAAATACGCTGTACTTACTGAAACACACACATACACATACATACACACATATTTGTATATTAAATATATAATAATAAATTCCGGGTTTTTTAATGATTTAGTCGTCGAACGTCTACAATAAGCAAGTTTTCTGCACGTAAATTGTACCGTGACCATTACATTTGAGTATCTTTACCATTCACTGCGAAAACGTATTAAAATCCTGAAGAAGAATGCATTCAAAAGAAGTCATCAGTTTGGTCCAAAAGAAGAGAGAAGTTGGGTTCAGCATCCGAAAGATCGCCGCTGAGATGAAGCTACCGAAGCCAACAGTTGAATACATGCTAAGTACAGACTATGAGCGGAAGAAGAAGAAGAGAGGACGAAAAAAAAAACAATTTCCAAGAGAACAGAAAGAAGAATGAAGAGGAGTGTTACGAGGTTGTTATCATCTGGAGAAAAGGTGAAAGCGAAGAAAGTAAAGGAGAAGTGTGAACTTGATGTCAGTATTCAAACTGTACAAAAAAAGCTACACAAAATTGGACTTAAGTATGCTAAAATCAAGAAAAGAATTACACTAACGAGAAAACACAAGGAGGCAAGGCTGGGAAGCGCCAAAAGATGGATAACAAACCATGTCGACTTCAAGAAAATGATATTTACTGATGAAAAACGTTTTAAGTTCGATGGACCTGATGGGTGTTGTACATGATCGAGAAAATGTGAACATGTTATTCTCACCAAGAGACAGATGGGAGGAGAAGGAGTCATGGTTTGGGATATGGTATTTCCGAATGGAAACTTGTGGCTCGAGTAGTTAAAAGGACGTCCAAATTGCTTGAGCTACAGAGAACGTTTGGAAAAGAGAGCCCTACCACTCATAGAAAAAGAATTGAGAAGTAATTCTATTTTGCAGCAAGATAACTGCAGCATCCATGTGGCCAAATCAGTGAAAAATTGGATGTGTGAAGCAAATATAACTATTCTGGAATGGCCTGCAAGAAGTCCAGACTTAAATTTAATTGAAAACATATGGGAAATGCTTGCAGAGCTTGTTTACGACGGGCCAGAAATAACCAGAGAGGCTGAAGTGCAGCAGCGCATACAAGATGCTAAAAATAGACTGCTAGAAACACGAAGAGACGTTATTATCAATATGTACGAATATTAATAGACTGATAGAAGTCATTGGAAAAAAGAATGCTGCCATAAACTATTAGCATTGTTTCTGCAATGTCCGAAAAATACTGTCGCCTGTGTAATGTGAAAATTTGTAAAAAAAATAAAAATACTTCTAATTTGAATTCTGTTTTTCCATTTGTAGTATTGAAACAGTTTTTAAATGTTATTGGCATTACTCTAAAACAGTACAGACTGCCTGTGCTACCTAAAACTTGAAAAAATAAAGTGCCTGACAAATAGTGTCGGCCCCCTGTATGCATATATTTATGTGTATATATGTATGTATAGACACACACACACATATATATATATTTATATGTGTGTGTATGTTCAAAAATATATATATGTATATAGATATATGTTCAAAAAGTGTGGTTGGCTCTGCACAAAACCTTCGTCACTATAATCAAATGTGGAGGTTATCTGGCAGTCGGTTTCTAAGAACTGAATGGCCTGCACCTCATACATCGAAGGGTGAGCTATCGTGGCGAAAGCTGTTGAGCGGGGAGTTCTCGCTTCCTTCCGCCACCTAGCCGTGCTTAGAATTCCTGGTAGGCGCGAATCAACTGAAGGTGTGTATTGAAGCATGAAACAATCGTTCGCAACAATGTTTACTCATTTATTTACACACGCTCTATCCTGAGTATTTAGGAATTTTAGCCTTTAAATTAAGCCTTCTTTTATCTTATATATATATTTTTAAATAGTTTACCCTTACTTTTACTGCGTTTTTAGATTTAACATTTAGTAAACTTAACGATAATCGTTCCACAACTATACTTATTTTTTATAAATTCATGTTACAAAATAAAATTCTATCTTTTACTTTGATAATGTACCTGGGAGGACGGAACATGTCTCTAAAGAAATGATTTCCTTTTGTCTTTATTCATATATATATATATATATATATATATATATATATATATATATATATATAAGACATGCTAGATAAGGCCCAGAAACAAATAAAAGTAAAGAAAGGAAATCGATATCATTAAAAACTCCCGTAAATTACATGCATGGATAAAAAAGAAGGGATCTTTGACACTACAATGGGAAGCTTTGATGGTGCCACACCTACAGGGACGACATTCGCATAAGCTTAAAAAATATAAAAAAAAACAAAAACAGACAGAACGAGAAAAGCAATAATAAAATTTTCAAAAAACGGATTCGACATAGATATAAGAACTAACCAAAACGAAGTAGTTTTCTAGATGTTACCTTCGACCTAAGAAAAGGTACAAAAATATCAAAAAACGAACAGAGTAAATAAAAATATAAAAAATAAAAAATAAGCTAATAAATAAGAAAAAATAAGTAAAACTGAATCCAAATAAATAAATTAATTAATAAATTAACAAATCGCTCTCTCTAAAATAACGGTTAGAACTAATTAAAATCAATATGCAAAAACAGTCAAAAATAAACAATACAAATAAATAAAATAATAAACAAAAGAAAAACGTTTCCCCGCCAAAATTGCAGAACGGACTACAGCAAATAATCCAAGAATTGGACGAGTAGCTATATCTTCCCAGACCAAAACAAACTTTTAAATAAACGACCTAAATAAATCTCCGACCAAGTCGGAAAGAATAAACATCATAATATTTGATGATCGGGCGTCCTTTAAAAGGGCTCAGGTGAAATAAATTATTATAATGATACCTTAAAGTGGTCTGTTTTCCTTATATATATATATATATATATATATATATATATATATATATATATATATATATATATATAAATTATTTCTTGGGGAGAAAAATGAATTTATAAATTCAACATTATCCCTGCCGTGCGCCAATAGCTTAGGGGTACAATCTCCAACTGATACTAAATCAGTAGTCATTCCATCCCGGCTTGAGGCAATCGGATGTCTAGCCACACTGATGAGCTGTGAAACAGCGAAATAATCTGTCTGTGGATGACTATATATATATATATATATATATATATGTGTGTGTGTGTGTGTGTGTGTATTTCTATGTGCGTGTATACACACACACTCACCAACACCCACACAAACATATATATATATATATATATATATATATATATATATATATATATATATAGAGAGAGAGAGAGAGAGAGGCAAAGAGATTAAAATAGAGAAAGAGACATCTGTTAAGCTTCAAGACTTTTGGAGGAGTCTCAAATACACTGCATGTTCGTTCTGTTTCAACATAATTCAACTCAATATTGCAACTTAAATACCATGTTTAACAATAAAAGCGTACACATACATAGAAACACACAGACTCATATATATATATATATATATATATATATATTAAATTCAGAAGAGTTCACGTGACTCATCTTGTTATGGGACTCATGGTGTGGAAACGCCCGTCAGGGACAGAAGTTTGATTTGATCCTGACCTGGCTTCTTGGCTTCTTGGCTTCAATCAATTTCCCATCATCGTAACGTAGATCCTCTGTGCCTTTACTGTAAATACTTTCATAGTAATTGATCTGATGAACTTTCCTCTGTGGTAACTAGATTTTATGAATTTAAGTCTGGTACTAGATTAGCGCCCATGTCTCATTTTACAGTAGAAATGGCTAAATTTAACCTCCAGCGACATGCTAAAAGTTTCTTCACTAGCAATTCTCTCTTGTTCAGTATTAATATCATAAAATGACGCGTCCCAATAAGAAATATTCAAATAAAAAGGCATTATCTAAATTCTTCTGTGAAATCAAGATAGATAACTACAAACCTGTAGTAACAAAAAAGTAACAAAATCTTTTAACCTCGAAAAGGATAAATGTACTCTGTGCCTCTTACAAAAACGAACTATTCTCAAGCATGAAAAGGTGAACAAATGAAGTGAGCTTATGATTACTTTCAGCCTTAGAAGGAAATCACTTCTCAAATATTTTGATGATGGCTAGAGCGATTATCCTATTATCTTTGCAATACCCAAAATGTCCTGCCTCTAATATTTATTTAATTAATTCATTTTTTTTATTTTTTCAATATCCAGTTGCCTCCCTTACACTATTCAAGCGTTTAACAGTTTTTAACCAAGTTTTTCTTTTTCATTTCATTTTATCATTTTATTATTTTATTTACTTTATATTCTTTTTTGTCTACAGACGCTTTTTATTTGGTAATTGCCAACTTATTTTAGTTCGTATTGCAATAATCTCATCCGTTGACTCAATACACATTAACGGATCAATATCCTTATTAAACTTACTATTAATAATCTTTTTTGTTATCCACCTACCAAAACACACTATTTTGAATTTATACCCCAATACGATATTATATTTTTAATAATCTTGAACTTTGAGGCTACACACAATTTAGCATTGCTCCCATGAGACCCAGAAATTGAAAAACAACCGTATTTAACAGTTTTAACGTTTTGTACCTGATAATAGGCAAAACTATGAAACTCTGTGTCGTGCTGTAAATATAGGTATATGTGTAATTATTAATATATACTTTATAGCTCTGTTTTAATACATTCAGCACTGTCTACACCATTGATTAAAAAATAATAATTTGCTCAAATGTATGTGCACATAATCAATCATATTTGTGGTTGATCTTATCTCTTTATTTAAATAATTTCTACACACACACACAGATATATATATATATATATATATATATATATATATATATATATATATATATATATATATATTAGTTCAGTGAAAGACCACTGAAAGAATTTTGTGGATGTTTTCAATAAAGTTTATATATCTCAAACAGTTTTATTGGTTTCCTTGATCTGAGTATATTCTTAGGTAGGTGATTTCTGTAGATCAAAAAGATGGTTGGTGCGAGGAGTGAACCCATGGGGGATGCCTGCATGAACGGCTAGGGCTCCATAGGTCTAGCCATTAATAATTACTTTCAGAGACCTACATGGTAAGAAGGATTTTATGATCGAGAAGTGATTCCATAACTGGAGAGAATTTATAGTAAACCTTTGTAGAAATCTTTGTTGAAGCAGATCAGATATGTAATTCTATGGTCCTCGAGGTGTGTTTGTAGTCAAGAGTCTCACTGATTCTATGGGTGACGGTAGTTAAGTTGCCGGCAGTGGATCAGGCCGAGCGAAACCCAGGAATCATATATATATATAGATGTGTGTGTGTGTGTGTGTGAAAATATATCGAAAATATATATATATATGTATGTATGTGTGTGTGTTATTTAAGCCAGAAGTAAACGTGGATTAATTCTTGTGTAAAACTATTCATATCGATTAAACAGTCTAGAAGCTAAAGTGTTTAATCTGCCTGCCATTGAAGAAATAAACTGAAAAATATATCAAGACATAATGCAAATATTAAATCAGAAACGAAAAACGTTCCTGGATTCTATGCAAGACGAAACCTGATTTACTTCTTGACCTCAATGGATATCCTGACTCCAGAATTTGAAAACTATTTCTGCCTATTTGTTTCTAAGATATTAGGCGTGCACATTTGGAAGAGTAAATAAATATGTTTCTTTTATAATAAAGAGAAAAAGATTAATAGCTTGCAATAGAAAGAAAGAAAGAAAGAAAGTATGGAATGTACTTGGGATCTACTGAAATAGATCTATATAGACAGCTACGAATGTGGGTAGATATTTACCAATCAACTTTTACTTAGGGACAAGATATAAAACGCGCTGCACCAAATTTGATACAAAACAGTGCATAGACGGTTTCAAATTCAGCGCACTAGAATCGAAACTTCTAAGATCCGAACGCTGAAGTTGCATGGGAGGAAATGACGAAACTATTTCATCTGTCAAGTAGAGGATAGATAGATAGATAGATAGATAGATAGATAGTGAACAAACTGAGATAGATAGATAGATAGATAGATAGATAGATAGATAGTGAACAAACTGAGATAGATAGATAGATAGATAGATAGTGAACAAACTGAGATAGATAGATAGATAGATAGATAGTGAACAAACTGAGATAGATAGATAGATAGATAGTGAACAAACTGAGATAGATAGATAGATAGTGAACAAACTGAGATAGATAGATAGATAGATAGTGAACAAACTGAGATAGATAGATAGATAGATAGTGAACAAACTGAGATAGATAGATAGATAGATAGATAGATAGATAGATAGATAGTGAACAAACTGAGATAGATAGATAGATAGATAGATAGATAGATAGATAGATAGTGAACAAACTGAGATAGATAGATAGATAGATAATGAACAAACTGAGATAGATAGATAGATAGATAGATAGATAGATAGATAGATAGATAGATAGATATAGCAAATCAATCATTGTGAAACCCATGAAATAATACTGAATCAATTTTTTCAAAAGAAGAAATATAAATTTCTAACTGCAAAGACATCCCCCCATTCCAGAGACGATATCAATAAACCAAAGGTTAAATTTGAAACAAAAGTTGCATGGAAATAATAAAAAAAAATATGAGTAAATAAAGAGAATCTAGTATAGCAACAGAAAACATGTTAACAATGACGAATCGCAATTCCACCTCCTCCTCCTCCTCTTCCTCCTCCAAGACAAACAATTAGTAATACGGCCAATTCTGACGTCAAGTCGTCATTAAAAGAGGCGAAGAAAAGAAAGAAAAAAACACCTAAAAAAATGAATCTTTAAAGAAGTTTTACAAAGTGTTTACTCTATATGTAGAAGTTTTGCAAATTAATTCCATGAAGATTAATTTAGAGGAAACGTAGAAAGAAAGTGTCGACGACGACCTTTCAAATCAACCAAGTAAATTTCGCTCTATTTTCTTCCTATGTTTCTTTACGCTCAAATATCTTAATAAAAGAAAACATATTTTGAACACAAGATCTAAAATAAATATTTGAAGTATTTAAATCGTTTCATCATACTGAGAAACTTATAAAAAAAAATAGAACGCAGGAAAATCATGATCGGATGTTATTTAAGCTAATGCAATCCATCCATGTTTCGGTATTAATCTTTTTTTCAACACGCCTCAAGCAGGTCTTTTCCGTGCATCGATTTCAAAACGAGGCTATTGATAGATATGAAAGGTATTTGTCGAAATATTCAACGGAATATACTTTAAGTCACTCTCCATTCAGACATAAATCGATTTTTAATGAAGTTCTCGGAAAGCATTAACACTTTCACCTCCATTCAGTCCCAGATAATTGCTTGCTAATGTGAAGGATTTTAAAACGTTCTCTTTTTCTTTTTCCGAAATTCACTTCAACATAATAGCAGTCAATGTTAGTTTTTGATACTGGTTCTTAATGCGATTTTGGAAAGTTAACCTTTCGCATTCTTTGTTTGACTTTCAGAAATTCTTGTAAACTAAGTGAATAACGTTTGTGCCGTGGGCTTGTTTGTGCAGTAAAATATCTATAGGCATTTTTCTTTCTTTCCAATTCAATAATGATGGCGGAAACAAAATGTTTCTTAGAAGAATCCATTTGAATTTAGATTTAAATTCTTTATGTCAATGTTAAAACAACTTGCCGATCCATATAACCCAACAAAAATCTGCTATCATATTGTTGATAACGAATATATGTTTGACAAAATTCTAGAGCTCTAAACAACTCTGAATTTTCTGAAGTATCTCACCTCGGAGGGTTGTCTTTCACATAAGCAATATGACTTTCGCTTCTCTAGGTCAATTGCCGATGTGTTATCGGTTATTGCTGAAAGGCTCTATCAAGCTTTAGATAATAATGGTGAAACTCTTGTTTTGGATATCTCTAAGGCATTTGATAGGGTTTAACATACTGGCCTTCTTCACAAACTGAAATGTTATGTTATTCGTGGACGAATATTTTAACTGACTCCGTCTTTTTTATCGAATGAAAAATAAAAGTCGATTAGATGGCTACTCTTCTAGATCAGTTTGCAGTAATACTGGCGATACCAAGGACTCATGCATGGACCCAAGTTGTTCCTAATTTTCATTAACAATCTTCCTGATTGCAACAGTTCTCAACTAAGTATCTAGGCTGATGACATAACTATTTACTCCTGTCTTAATAGTAAATCTGGTAGGTTCAATGAGGTCATCTTGTCAGGTGATCTCATAAATCTTCAATTTTCTACTGTTAATCGGAACAAAATGAAAAGCCCCTCTTTTAATCGCCTGAGATAAAGACTTTTCTTCCATCAGTATGGCTGATGCTAACCACCAAGAGAGTGATGCATTGCCCCTTCTTGGTCAATACTCTTCTGCTGACATGAAGTGGAAAGATTATATTGAATCAATTGCTATGTCAGCTGCTAGGAAAATTGCTTCGCTAGGTGGGAAAAGACAATTTTTCCCGCTAGAATATATCTTACATATTTATAAGTCAACGATTATTTCTTGCTGTCGCATCTAGCCTGATGTTCCTGCTATATATTTCAAGACAATTGATAAAATACAAAGAAGACTCTGCAAAATTATTGCTTCTGATCTGGCATCTCAAATTTATACAATTTGTCATTGCCTTAATATATCTTCCCTGTGTCTTTTCTATAAATAATTTCATGGTAATTGTTATGATGAATTTTCCTCTATGATATTCTATGATACTTAATATTTAATAATTTAAGGTCAGTACTAGATTGGCAGCTCGGTTTCATCTTTTTACAGTTGAAATAGCTAGTTGTAACCTTAAATTCTATGCTAACGGATTTTTTGTATCGCTATCAAAAGTCTTAATAAACAGAATTGACATTCACAAAACTATCTATCTATCTATCTATCTATCTATCTATCTATATATATATATATATATATATATATATATATATATATATATATATGTCCCGAGTAATTTCGACATAGGACAATGTCATCATCAGGGTATTGTTTTTTTCCAAGACAATGGCAGAGTATATAACCATAGCGTTATTGCCTTCACAAGTATAAAAAATTAACTTTCAGATGAGCAAAACAATTTTGTTTCAGAAAAATGATGGATAGAACAATTTTTGTCTGAGAAAAACCAACATCTTGATGATGACATTGTGCTAATGTCGAAAATACTCGAAATAAATGAATATGTATCAAGAAAGTAATTTTCTCTCTTCCTTTAATAAGAATAATAAGAAACCTGTCAGTGAATATGACAGGATCCTATTGAAAATAAGTAGACAAACCCTGTCTGAACTATTCGATGAAACATGACTTAATGAAAACATGCTGCCAAAATATATGCAATATAAATATATATATATGTGTGTGTGTGTGTGCGTGTGAGTATGTGTGTATATATATATATATATATATATATATATATGAAGAGAGAGAGAGAGAGTAAATCAATAAATACCTTAAAAATCCATATATATATATATATATATATATATATATATATATATATATATATATATAGATATCCATTTTGGTCATAATTGATTTCATGAATAGTTTAATATTCATCTTTTAAGACCGATAGCCTTTTAGAAATGGAATTATTCAGATTATTATTATTATTATTATTATTATTATTATTATTATTATTGGTCTGTAATTTTTGGATTAATGGCCTCCTTGGAATTATCCTTACCAATTGCAAATTGGTATTATGCATATATATATATATATATATATATATATATATATATATATATATATATATATATATTCTCCATTTTGTATAATTTTGTTTTATTTGAGAAAGTTTTCTTGGTGGTGACAAGAACTTTTCAGAACTGTAGATGTATCCCTTCGCTATGTATGCATTTTTCTGTCGCACTTCTCGCTTGTAGGCGCATGACATTGCGTGCGAATAGTCATCTCCACTCTGCTGCATAAATGGTCGATTGTCAGACGTTGTGACCACACACTTTGTCGAAATTCTTCAAAATGTTTCCCAAACAATTTACTGGAAATATATTCCCAATGACACGGAGAATTATCCCTCTTTGTTGTGGTATCTGAATTCCATGAATGAAGCAGTGCTACACAGAGGTTACCAGTAAACGACGTGTTTAGATGTCGATGCGGGGCCTACCTATGCCACAGAAACATAACCAACACCATTATGGAATCTGAAGCAACCTGTACAATGACCTTTTGACAACTATGACCACATTAAGTTTGTGTCACACGCGTATCCTACCATCTGACCGCTGAAAATGGAATCCTATAGAGTCTTTATTAGAATTTACTTTTGAAATAAAGTTTCCCTATTCTAGCTTATTTGCTGTTATTTAGCGGTCAGTCACCTCTGAATCTATCTATGTATGGAAAAGTACAGCACACTGACTTGCGGCCAATTCTCGTGTGTATTTAAGCTAAGACTGAAATCCGACAGTTTTCCGTGTTTCTTGCGTATTGTAGATATATATATATAGACATCAAATCAATACTGTTTATCAGTTTATGTATCGTAATATTTTTGTTCTTTTCAATCTATTTCTCTCTCTCTCTCTCTCTCTCTCTCTCTCTCTCTCTCTCTCTCTCTCTCTTCACGTACCAACATAAATATATATTTAAATATGTGTGTGTCTATCTCGCTGTGTTATTCTTGTTCCAACTGTTTGTCGATCAGTTTATATATCGGTCACAATTTATTTAATTCCCTTCAACATGTGCAATCTCCCCGTCTGCCAAAAAAAAGGAGCCTGCCTCTTTCAGATTGTACGAATGTTGGTCTGATATTTTTCCAACTTTCTCACAAATGTTTCCGACAGATTCAAGTATTGAATTTGTTTTTTTTGTTGTTTTTTTTTTCCTTCTTTTGTTATTAATCGATCAAATTGCTGCTACGCTCCAATTAACGATTTGTTTGTACGAAAAGTCCCAGGGGATTCTCTATTCTATAATTGCTAGTAATACTGAAGAGTGGAAATCGAACATTTTTCACTATCATGATCATGATCATCATCACCACCACAACAGCAACAACAACACTGCCATCAGCATTAATATTATTAGACATTTCTGAAACAGGGGTGATGGTGTAATCTTAGCAAAAATAGCTATCGAAAGCAGAATTTTAACAATTTCCAAATATGTTGCCGACAAGGTGAGTTACGACAATGGGCGCCTATTTATCATTTTACTCCAAGGAAAGCGATAAAGCCACTATGATACAAGCAGTTACCGTGAGTAACATAGAGAAAATAAAGAGAAAGTAAAGTAGGATAAAAATACGATTCGATAAGACAGAATAAGACGATTGACATTGTATATAAACCTCTGACGACCATATTTGACAGAAAAACAAGTAGCCGGAAAAGAGTTCCAAAAGCAGGAAGTTCAAGGTATGAAACTATTAGAAAAGTGCTTCCGGTTACATTGAGCAGTAAAAAGATTAGACCTAGTTGCCATTCTAGTACTGCCCTTAAATTCGTGATATCGTGGTAGAAAAACGAAAGCTCATCAAAGCAATTACTATGAAAATATATAAAATAAAGACATAGGCAAATATGCTTTTATTTGTTGGCAAAGGGACGTATGAGCTGTACATGTTTAAAAACAGGAAGAGAGGGATTTAACCGTTTTTTTGTTTGTTTGTTTGTTTGTTTGTTTGTTTTTTATTTTTCGACATATTTGTGATCGTGTATGTTGGAAAGTAGTAATTCTTTCAGGAAAGGTGAGAGTGGGGAAAAACCAAGGCGTAGATATATCTATTTTCATAAGATTCGATGGCAGCACTATTGAGAATTTTCCTTATGAGTAAATTGCTTTCTATTATGATGAGTTTTACATTTTTTAGATCAAAATTGTGGTCAAATTTATTTTTGTATATGACCAGTACATTTCATAAAATGTTATGTATAAGGTTTCTTTTGTTTTTATAGATAAGTTTTTTTTTAATTTCTACGTTTTCCCAATACACACACACAGACATATATATATATATATATATATATATATATATATATATATAAGTGAACACAGACGTCAACACTTAGAGGTCTCTAAGTGTTGAATTCTATGTTCACTTATACTTATATTTACACACGCTCTATTTTTTGATATTGAGCACTTTATCCCATAAATATAGCACATCTTAGGACTATATTTCTTCATTATATATATATATATATATATATATATATATATATATATATATATATATATAATGGACTCTCCCGTCGTTTTTACGTATAAGTGTCTTTCCGTTCAGTTTCTTTATGTAAATATGTCGTATGAGGCAACTATCCTGAACACAGAAATGAACTATAGACTACCACTACTTAGAGTGGTGAAGGCTTGTGTAGAACTAGTTACACTTTTTTGAAGAGCCGTATACAGAGACAGGCTTTGAATTCAGCGTTGTTCTTCTCCTAGACCAGTTGCCATCTAAGGCTATAGAACCCAGTCTGTCCTGCTATTTACCCAGAGCTGATGGGATGAAGGTGAATTTAAGCGTATTTATTATTAGATAAAACACAGTGACTAATAGAACTTGATTCGTTTTACCTATGAATATTGCATCAAGCACACTGAAATACACAGAACCACACACACACACAAACACGAGCACACACACACACAGAGAGAAACACACACACAGATATATATATGTGTGTGTGTGTGTGTGTGTGTGTGTGTGTGTGTGTGTGTGTGTGTGTGTGTGCAAGATTACCGGGCGTTTTAACTAAGAACTTCACTCCGATACAATCCTGTGTACCAGCACATTTTATTGCTTGCATTTCAACTTACATCCATCTTGTTTTCTTCCTCATTTCTTTTCTTCTTGTGCTTCTCTTCCTTTACCTGATTTTAAACTCTTTCTTTTTCTACTCTTCATTCCTCTCCTTCCTTTACTAGCCACTCTTTCTTTAAAGTTAATTCTGTCCTCTCTCTCTCTCCCTCTCTCTCTCCCTTTCTCTCTCCCTTTATCTCTCTCTTTGACACTCACCCACTCACTTGTTCCAGAACACCCCCCTTTACTTTTTTTTTCTTTGTTCCGCTTCAGTCATGGCCTCTTTCTTGATGACCATTGCACGCCTTTTGATGACAACTAATTAATGCACCCTTAAATCATTGAAATCATCAAGTCGGCACATGCTCTTCTACTGAAGTGCCTACTTTTTTGTTTAGCTTTTCTTTTCTCTTCTTCTTCTTTCCCTTGTTATTTTGCTTAAATTTCTTGACTGATTCGAAAGCTTTGACAACTAGCGACAATTATGTGCCTTTGCGACATGTCCAGACAGTCTTTGAGAAAAGGACACTCAAGTCACAATGACTAGTTTGTTGTTAGTAACCTGATTTTATTTTCTTCTTTCTTGTGCAATTCCTATTTACAATTTTCTTTACTATTCTTTCTTTCTCTTTTTTTTCTTTCTTTCATTTTTATTTTTTATTTCTCGCTTTTTTATTTCTTTCATTTTTTTTCTTGCTTTACGTTTCTTTCATTCTTCTTTGCTTTTTCTTTTTCTTTCTTTCTTTTTTCTTTCTCTCATTTTTTCTTTCTTTTTTATTTCCTTCTTTTCTTTCTTTCTTTCATTTTCTTTCTCTTTCTTTTTTCTTTCTTTTTTCTTTCTTTTTCTTCCATTTTTCTTTCTTTTTTCTTTTTTCCATCATTCATTCCCTTGTTTTTACTTTTTTTTTTTCACCATTTGTGATTTTTATTCTTTCCTGCTTTCTTTCATAGCTTTCTGTAACCATTTTTGTCTTGCTTTTGATTTTCATTCTTTCTTTCTTTTTTCTCCTTCTCTTCCTTTCTCTTTTCTTTCTTTACTTATCATTCCCTTCAAATATTTATTCGTTCTCTTTTGCGCTTCTACAGTTTTATTGCTGTAAATATAACTCTAAGTAAAAATTTGAAGCTTAAAATGTCTCTCCAAATCTAGAAATGGATACAGCGACAGTAAATTATGAATCATTACTATGAATTATTGAAGAAAATTAAATTATACTCTACATCACATTCAATTTTCTAAGTAAATCGCAAGTCAATATGAGATACAGAATATAAATAAAGTCCACCAATGCCTAGTAATACTACTAATAGACTAGTATTTAATAATAGTCGTATACTGCAAATAAAAATACAATGACAACCAGGCAATACTATCATGACAGTGTAATGATGCGTAAACAATTAATAGAACATATTTTATTGGAAATCTGCCATCTTGTTTACAGTCACTTTCTCACAGACGTGATGTTGCTTCCCTCTGTCTTTTCTCCAAATATTTTCATGGCAACTCTCCTCTGACGAGCTACTTTCACTGGTACCAAAAACTGCATGAATTTAAATGTACCTTTAGGTTGGCATCTCAGTCCCATCCTTTCTCCGTCGAAACGGTTAAATGTAACTGCCTCTTCTACTCCAACAGCTTCTTTTCTCGCACTTCTCAACAGTGGAACTGTCTTCCGCCTACTTGCTTCCCTGATATCTATAATCTTCAAATATTCAAATGTAATGTCAATCGACATCTTCTGATGCCTTGATCCTGATCCTCATCCTTCTCTATGCTCTTTCCTCAAACACCCCTCTTTTCTCTTGCTCTTACTCTCTGTAACCCCTTAGCGTGCTAGTGGGTGAAATGTTCAAAAAATATTAAAGTAAAAGTGTCTTATATCTAATTTATAAAATAAACTCATCTGTCAAGATGGCTAAACGTCTAATCTTAAAACATGGAAAAAAGTAACACAGTTAGTTTAATGGTCTTTGTGGATATTATACATTTTGTGCAATAGATAATTATGCATTTACACGATTTAGACAATTTAACTATTAAGCCCGGTGTATATATATATATATATATATATATATATATATATATATATATATATATATATATATATATATATTAGAGAATGGTTGGGGTATAATTAAGCTGATTACGATAGATAGATAGATAGATAGATAGATAGATAGATAGATAGATAGATAGATAGATATGAACACATTCAGATAGATATAAACGAACTAAAGGACATTAAATCAAGAAGGAAATGTTTATAAAGTGAAAAAAAATGTTATTGTTCTAAAATCAAATGATCCTATTTCAGTTCTTACTTTCCTTTATTTCATTTATCAAATTTTGGCTTCCCTGACATATGACCACCAACCGTTTCTAGTCTATAGTTTTCCTAATCGTTTACCCCAGTTAAGTAATGACAAGATTCAATGCTACTTAATTAATGCATTCACACAAGAACTGGTGCTTATTGGGTGTGACTATTCTTTCTTTACTAAAGTGATGACAGGGTTATATTTGTAGCGGCAGGTATAGAGGATATTTTTTCTGTTTTCTCTGTTTATATCGAATGTCTTTACAACACGAGATTTCTAAGCGCCATAATTGAAGTTCAAATTGTACGTCATTTTATTTAATAATTCTAGCAAAAGACCACAAGATACTTTACGTTCCACATCGTTTTACCTAATAATTATTGATTCCGTACAGCGTTGCTTAACTTTGGAAATCGGATAAAACCAACCTTTTCAGCTCATCTCCTGTTGTTTCATACTTTATTCTTTCTTTCGCCGGTTTCAATTATCTTATTCTTTTTGTTTTTCACTTTTTCTCTCTTCCTTTTTCTTTCACTCCCTCCCTCTCTCACTCTGTCTTTCTCTTTCTTACATACACACGCACAAATACATACACACATACTGATTTTTATTTTACAATATCATTTATTATCTCTTGCTCTAAGAAAATTGCATATTTCTTATATATATATATATGTAAATTAAAGAGGCTTAAACACTAATATTCCATGGTCATAATTTATTCCATTGGAATCGTAAATACGATCCAATTCATCAGACCTACAAATTCAAAAAGAAAACAGAAAAAACAACTCCGGAAATAAAAAATAAAAATTAAAGAGAGTGTAAGTATGAGAGTGTGGGACGAAAGTTTGAGCTAAAGAGAGGGGTAACAGGTAAAGGTGGGAGGTTAAAACTTAACAGAGAGAGGTTTTAGAGAGGGGAGTCAAAGACGGTTTAAGTTTGAGAAATATGAATGTTGTCGGATGTCTAATACATTATAGATGTAACCGGAAAGGATACATTTTGTGGTGACATACACACACAATAGACGATCGTCTTTACGATTCCAATGGAATAAATTATGACCATGGAATATTAGTGTTTAAGCCTTTTTATTATATCCTTACTCTGTCCTGGACATTGACTTCTACCTGGATTCTATCCTCTTGGAATTTTTTTTATATACAAATATATATTTATGTGCATGTATGTATATATATTTATATATTTTGCATATGTATGTGTATATTTACCACTAATATATATATATATATATATATATATATATATATATATATATATATATATATATATATATATATAATAAGTAGCCCAGCGTATGATAGAGAAACAGGAAGTAACTTGTTTCGTGCATTTTCCCAGGGTGACGAACACTTAAAAATACTTCCGCTTTCCTGATGTGTTGCTTTTGAACATCAATTAAATGCAGAGTGCTATAACGTAGACAAAACTGGTTTGTGCTTGAAGAGTTATTTCCTGAGCAAGGAAAGTTAGTGTCAATGTAACACACTTACACTGAAATTGTGATAATGGTGACAGTTTGTTAAATGCAAATATGAGGAAGCAATAGAAACGATTGGTATAAGTTAGGAAATCTCTATATTTGTTGCAATTTAAGAAAAATGTTTTATTAAAAAGACCGAATCAAACTTATAAACAACATCGACATTACGAGATTTTCTATATAAAACCATAAAATAAAGCATGTCAGATCTAGTATGAGAGAAACTGAATCGCATCTGTAGAATTAATCGAAAATAATACTCAGTGTAGATTATTCAATAATATAAATTGACGCTAAGAAAGAAAGGTTTATCATGGCTGCCAAAATGAAGAAGCAGAATATAAAGCAAGCTGAGGTCAATCATTCTATTAATTTTTTTAATATAGTTATAGTTTTCTGAATTGGTGTAATTTCCATTAAAAGGCAGTTTGTCTGCCGTAATAAAAGCGTTTTCTTTCTTGTTCGTGCTGTGTCTGTCTGCTTGGATAAAGTTCGGTTAAACACTATAACAAGAAGGTCGCTTTGTATCTAATGAAAGAATCGTGACTTGTTTAGTATCTGTTGTTTTCATTTACAATTGTTTTAATCAGAAACGCGCACAAAGCCTACGAAATTGAAAAGAAAAAAAAAACTCAAGATTCTAAATTTATTTCACAACATTATTTCCTTCCTTTTCAATCATGGTATTCCCTCTTTAAATGAAAGACAGTTAAACATGACTCATAGAAGATTTGGGGGCGCATTGTAATCATGTAGTCGTTAGTTCTTTCATCTGATCATGGAAGCAGATCCGTTGTCACCTGAGTCCCTCATCTATAGGTCAAAACAGATGAAAGCTGACAGGATTTTCCCAGAATCATTTAAGCTCTAGAATTATATATTTGCTGGGTTTTTTTCACATTTTATATGAGAAATATGTTGGCTAATGGCTGCTAGAAAATTCGAATATCTTTTCCAGAATATTTTGCCGAAGTTTTACTTCGAAAAGCATGAGTAATTAACCCAAAATGATTTTATTGAAGACGTACTGGCTATGATTTATTTCAATCTAAACACTTGCGAGATTAATATACACGGGAAGAAAGTCGTATATCATATCGGCCTAAACAAAATAATATAAATATTATAAGGTAAACAATTAAATAAATCACAATAATTAATCACAGGTGCAGTCTTAAATACTTTTATATTAGAATTCTCTCAATCTTCACGAGAAGTTTATTCTTAAAATGGTGATGATGAATGATGTGAATGATATGATTAAGAGACGGTGGTAAGAAATGAAGATTATGAGAATTATGAAGATTATGAGGATATATAACGATTAATCCTTGTTTTGAAAAAATAAGATTCTAATTTTAAAAAAAATCATCTATTCGCGGGCAAATGTTCCCAACAGGAAATCGGCTTTTAACTGTATATTCAGTTATTAGATTTCGTTGAACATTTGCAAACATCTAATACGTGAATTTATGTATGTGAAAGGAAAAATATTTATTGTATCGTCTTCTTGAAATCTCACAGGAATTCTTTTTTTCTTGTTCTTGTAACGGGAATTACCATTTGTTTTATGTTTCAAATTACATAACTCTAAATAGAAAATTATCCTGATAGAGAAGTATCCATTTAAACAACGATACGCGTCTGTTTGTTCATATTAAATAACATATGTTTTGCTCTAGAGTGATGGTTAATAACTACTTCCCACAAACATTTTCTGAACTCTGAATTATGTATTTTTGAATCATTATTGGTTAAGCTGTTCAAATGACGAATACCTGATAGAAAACGTTAATCAGCTAATCTCAGAATGCTTTAATGTGACAAATCTTCAGTGGATGCACCACAAGAGTTATATTGTAGTAGACGGGGGTGGACAAATCGCAGCTTGCAACCCACATGCTGATCTTTCACCTCTATTTTGCGACTAGTGGAATTATGTTTGGCTGACTTCCTTTTTTCATCACAGGTAAATAAGAAAAAAATTCAGGCTTTATAATTATTTTACTGGATATGAATTAAAACCCCATTAGATTAAAACGAAAGTTTAATGTTCATGGTTAGTAAAAAATATTTAACAACTTAAATCCTTATGTTATCTGAGTGAGGTAACTTGTTGGCGGAAGGAATGATAGGAGACAGAGGGATTAAAGAAGTTTCCAGTCAGCAAAGGTTACAGGCGAATTTCAGAAGACTGAGGTCATGGGTAAAGAAGCCACACCCATGTCATGTACATTAATATAGTGCAATACAAGACGTTAAACAGTTCAGACCTAGTTACTACGCAATCGGATAAAAGTTTTGATAAAAGGTATCTGTGAAAATTTTGTGAAGGAATATGATCGCCCCAAATAGTAAGAATTTTGTGAAAGAAGATGGCCACATCAAATTGTAAGAATTTTGAGAAAGAAGATGGCCACATCAAATTGTAAGAATTTTGAGAAAGAAGATGGCCACATCAAATTGTAAGAATTTTGAGAAAGAAGATGGCCACATCAAATTGTAAGAATTTTGAGAAAAAAGATGGCCACATGAAATTAAGAATTTTGAGAAAAAAGATGGCCACATCAAATTGTTAGAATTTTGAGAAAGAAGATGGCCACATCAAATTGTAAGAATTTTGTAAAGGAATATGGACTTCAAAGATTGTAAGAAATTTGTAAAAGAGGATAGCCTCCACAAATTTTAGGAATTTCGTGAATGAAGATGGCCTCCTCAAATTTTAAGAAACGAAAATGTGAAGATGAAAGCAGAAATTTTAATCCAGAATGGGAGAAAGATTTTGCATTCACCGTTAAAGCAGGTAAATCTTTGATCTTACCTGCCACGTGTCATATGTTTAAATTTTCTTCATGCCTTGCATCTCTCAAACATCTGAAATTTATCGTATGTCGTTCTTAGATTAAGCAAATTCAGCCACCCCTGTACTAGACTATGTTATATTAAGTGAATATCGAAATCGAGTGGTGCCTGACATATAGGGATACCTATAGAGATAATCAGGTAGATCCTTTCTAGTAAATTCAGGTTTCATGAAGCGACCGACAAAACACAAATTACGCTAAACTTAAATATTAGGTTGGTGCAAAAATAATGTCGTTTTCTCACATATGTTACTATGCGAGAAAACGACATTCTTTTTGCACCAACCTAATATGTAATTTTATATCGAAACTCGTTAATTCGCCTCTCTTTTTCTTGTCCATGGCATCCAACCATTGAGCTTTAACTTAGAAGGATTATATTTTAAGCCTATTTCTCGATATTCCTATGCTCCTACACTTAATCGGGGAAATTAATCAAGATTAATGAAGCGTGCCAGCATCATTATTATCCCGGATTATCTCATTGTCATTGTCTTACATTGCCCAATTGAGCTGAAATAATGATGTTTGTGTCATTGAAAAAGAAAGAAGAAAGAGACAGACGCAATGAAATTAGCTTAAAATTAACTTTGTTTCTAATAGACACACAGTCACACATTTGTTACGTTTTCTACCAATATCTTCATTTTAACTGCAAAATAAATATCTATTAGTACACTGGTTGTAATCTATCTATCTATCTATCTATGTATCTATCTTTCTATCTATGTATCTATGTATCTATCTATCTATCTATCTATCTATCTATATATATATATATATATATATATATATATATATATATACACACACACACATATATATATATATATATATACATAACATAAGAAGTAATAACTTTCAATATCTATTGACAGACAATTCGGAGTTTTAATACTTTTAATCAATCAGCAGGACATTTGACAACTTCAATAAGTGTTGAACGTTTTTACTTCTATCTTTGCTAATAAATATCAGTCTCGTCTGAAACGGATCACTTTCTTAGCAGAAATATTTTCAAATCCTGAGATAACTTTAGAGAAACGAAGGTCATATTTCGTCATTATGACTGAATCTCGCCGGGATATGTTATATGTGTGGGTGAATTGTTAATATGTCCTTAGATCCATTTTGAAACTCCCTCCTCAATGTCAAATTAGAAGGTCAAGTTGATAAATATTTTGCACTCTACTGCGTGATTAATTGACCTTCAAGAATCGATGTAATCAGAGATTTGTTAGCTTACATGATATTTCGACTTAAAGCGGCCATTATAATTACAATCCGACCATAAAACAAGTGGACCAACTGCAATACTTTATTTGTTATTATTATTATTATTATTATTATTATTATTATTATTATTATTATTATTTTCATTATTATCATCATTACTATTATTATCATTAATATTATTATCATTATTATAATCATCATTATTATCATTATTATTATTATTATCGTTATTATTATTATCATTATTATTATTATCATTATTATTATCATTATTATTATTATCATCATTATTATCATTATTATTATTATCATGATCATTATTATTATTATTATTATTATTATCATTATTATTATTATTATTACATTATTATTGAATAAAAGATCAGTAGGCCGACAAAATGGGGCTGTGTTAATAAGATATATGAATCGGAATATAGCCATCATTGCATCGACTTTTCTAAGGATATACAAATATACATAGGCAAGTGTAGGTAACATGTTGACAGCTTACAATGAAAGTAGACGGGGTGCCAGTGAGAAAAACCCTTAGATTGCGTCACGCAGTCAGCTAAGAGTGGGCGTGGGCTCCTATGGAGAAATTCCCAGAGTATTCATAAGTAAATCTTCAGTTACCTTCATTCTTCAACTTTAAAAAAAACACCCGATACCCGGCCATGTTGTCATCTCACTACGGTCTCTTATGAACAGAAATACACAAAAGGAGACACAGCCAACGTGTTAGTGTCCCCCACAGCCGACAGGCAAATTGAAACGCCAGTTCCCGCAAAATCATCGAAGTTAAGTAACGACGAGCCTGATCAGTACTTAGATGGGTAATGCCAAACAGAAACTTCACCACAGTATGATATTTTAATATAATTTCTCTTTGCTGCTATGGTTTACGGCCACATCACGTACGATCACCGAAGTTAAAAAACGCCGAGCTTGTCTGTGCCTAGATAGGAATACCAGGCGCTGCAAGTTTGGATGTGCGAGTGGAGTAAAGGATACTGGCTCGGAGTTGCTGATTGGGGAGAGCCGAGTTCCAATTCCAGTTGGGTTCGTTATATCCACTTACGCGAAAAGACACTTGTGTAGCGTATGAATCCACCTTTCTCATCCGGCTATGGTTTAATTACTAAAACTTATATCGCTAAAATCGTTATTACCTCCAACCCGTAAATATTCTTACAATCTTACAATCTAAAACTATTGTCTAGCTTTAAATAACCTGCAAAGTGTTGCTAAACCGTAAAAAACGAATCAAACAAACCCACCAAATATCTTATCGCCCTCAATCAATTAAAATCGAAAAACATGATAGCCATGCCTGGTGTAATATTCTATTATTGAATAATATATTTTCTACTTCTGCTTTCTGTTCAATACTATTCCTTATCAGGTGTATTGAAAGGTAGTGAATAAAAATATGCATTCTATTTGGTTCGTTTTACGGCATATCAACCTCAATGGGTTATTTAATCCCGACAATTTTTTTTATTACTCTTCCAAAAATATATTGCTGGTAATATTTTTTTCAAACATGTATTGCTGATAATATTTTTCCCAAAAATGTATTACAGGTAATATTTTTTTCAAAAATATACTGCTGATAATAATTTTTCCAAAAAAGTATTGCTGGGATTAAAACCTATTTTTATACTTTCATAGTGTTTTGACTTCTTTAGTGGTATTAACAATTCTCCCATAGCTAGGATCCTAACAGATGCTACCACCCCGGGACCAGCAATTAAGAGGTGGTTCAAGCTAATCAAAACCTCCTGATACGCAATACCTTGCTGTCGGATGTAGTTTATCGTCTTACCCTGGATGTGGATGTAGTTCATCGTCTCACCCAGGACACGGATGTAGTTTATCGTCTCACCCAGGACACGGATGTAGTTTATCGTCTCACCCAGGACACGGATGTAGTTCATCGTCTCACCCAGGACACGGATGTAGTTCATCGTCATATTCAGGTTAAATTAATAATATGTCCCTGAGTAGGTGAGCCGTTACACACAGTACAATTTCTTTTAATTTTTTATAAACAGAATTACCAGCACTATTGTTAAAATTCTTGCATATAACTAGTTTTAATGGCGCTTCCACTGTTACAGCTTTATAAATCGATCTGTGATGTCACATGTTTTTCACTTTCAATTTCAACATTTTTAGATTTACTTATTTTTTCATATTCTTTAAAATATTTGTATCTTAAAATCCTGGCATATATACGAGAAGGCTTTTCAGAGTAGTCTTTCACCATACTATTTGGTCTGTTAACTTTTATATGTGTGTCAGTATGAATGGTCAAGTTCCAACGAATAAGGACTTCATGTCATAATATGATTAAGGATAAGCTTCAAACAATTTTTCAGCTTGTAGTTTACGGTAAAACTGATATATCTTCTAACGAATTTATTATTCAATCCTATCATATCGATCTTTCTATTCCTTCGGTGTCAGGATTGCACAATCAGACATAAAGTAGTCAATAGTCTCAACATGATATTGCTTTAATCTACATATTGAATCTACCTAGTAATTGCTAATGAATAGGCTTTTGTCCTGTGCAGCCATTATAAATTCTTCTGTCTCTACTTTTAGCAATGTACTATTCATCCACATATGTCATTTTTGTTTACTACGTCTGCATCTGAGTGCATATTGGACATATAAAGATTTTTGTTCTTTTCTAAAAATTCTTTAAACCCTGGATGTTAACACCCTTACGATTTTACATGCATTTTTTGGATTGAGGATTTTTGTCTATTTTATTTTACACGCTTATCTTTCAAAATTTCCCAAATAATCTAATTCTTGTTTCTTTCTTCCTTTTTAGGTGAGTATTACATTCCCACCAAAATGGATCTGGTAAGAAATTGATTTTATGTTCATTTATCTATTCTCATTCTCCCCTTTAATTTTTTTTTTTTCGCCATTTTGTCTTTTCTTTCATTGTTTTCATACTTCATTATTTCATGATTTTCCTGAACATATTTTCTAATTTTACATCTTTCTTCCTCTCATTGGAATTTGAAACACCTCATCGTAATATATGATCATTGTAAACATAAATAGAAACTCAGTAAGCACCGAATTAGAATTATACCAATTATGAATAGTTAAAAAAATGACTTATTTCTAATGACTTATTTTTCACAACATAATCCCGACGCAGCCTCCGGCGTATATATATATATACGTCATCGATATTTGTCGACTGTGGCCGAGTTTTCTCGATAATTCTCAATTACTAACAAATCATTATTACTCCCAATAATCTTTCGAGTACAGGAAATTTATACAGTATAAAAGCGAGCAGTTATAGAATTATTCTTATAAAGTGTGAAAACAGAAGCGGAAGTTATACATGACAGCCATGAAACAGAAATGGCTTCCACAATTCCTCCTAGAAGGCGAAATTCCAATGTGGAAGTGCCATTGATACACACACACACACACACACACACACACACACACACACACATATATATATATATATATATATAGAGAGAGAGAGAGAGATAGAAAGAGAGACAGAGAAAGACTGATAGACAGAGAAAGCGAGGAAGAAATATGCAACAGCTCGGACTGAGGAAACGAAAAGCCAATTTTGAATTCCATTCAATTTCATTATACACGATAGCCTTGGGAAAAGGCATGAATCCACCTCTCCTCCGAGCTGTGGGTAAATATCAAAACAGACTGGGTCCTATAGATTTGGGTGGCAACCGATCTAGAGAAATACAACTATGAATTCAAACCCTGACGATGGTCGCTCTGCATGTATTCTGTGTTTTCGGCATATTAAAAAAAACTGGTGTCATTGCTACAAAAGCCTTCACCCTTATAATCAATCCATGTGCCGTCAGGCTGTCCGATTCTAAGAACTCAGCTGCCCGACCTTGACACCTCGGAAAACGACGGGAAACTCCGCCATATATACATGTACTTAGCAAAAATGAATTTCAAATTACTTTACCATATAACTGAAGAATTTTTATCTGATGAGGAATTATCATTAATTGCTATATTTACACACGGAGTATTGTCCTCATTTTTGGTATTATATCCTGATCGACAATTCTCTGATGAATACCAGATCAGAGGACATAAGCACCGAAACGTTGAGATAACAAAAACAAAAACGAATACATTAGTCTGAATATAAATACCAAATGAAGATTTTTGTCTGCTAATTTTCTTTTGATGACTTCTTTGTGTCTGGTTTGATAAAAAAAGTTCCTTCCAGTTTATGAAGAAACTGCCTAAAGGTTAAAATTCTTTTACTTCTAATACTTTCTAGTTTCGCGAGACATTATCGAGAACATTATTGTTATCTGCTTATGTTTATCCTTCCCCCTCCATTAGTGAGTGTGCTTCTTGATTCCGTCTATCGCCAGAATATACCCCGGCCATTTTTATTTTTTGAGGGGTGGACGAGGTCCCTACTTGCATTTGTTATCCATATTTTTCCTTTTCTTACATTTTCAATATGTTTTCTGGATTCATCCCCTCCCCATCATTTCATAATCCATCGCATTTTTAAGGACATTTTCAATTTTATCATTTGTTTTCATTTTGTGTGGGTCCCTTGTGAAGATGGGGTATTGTGGTATATGCAGGATTGAGTGGTGATGGAAGAGTTCTTGTCGCGAATAAGTAAATTGTAATCATGAATGGGTCGTGATTCAAATTAACTAGGATCAAGATAGCTAATGAAGGCCGGACATTCTTCACTCCCTATTCGGCCTTGTGCTAAAATTTTATAATTTTAGAAAAATAAATAAACGAAAATAAATAAACAAAAAATAATTAGCTGCCGGAATTTTTCAGAGTCGTTATAATTTCATTTTTAAATTCTTAATGTATTATATGAAACTGGCGTCACTATAAAACGGTCTATATATTATAGGATTGTTTTTTCATATTATTAAATATGAAAAAAGAATACTTCTTCTGGCTTCATCTAATGGGACAAAGCCTAATGTGCTTAGTACTATTAATGCACATCACAAGAGACCACAAAATGACTATAAACAATAGTTTATGTTCTAATAGAAAAGGAAAAACCCGATATATACAATATACGATCATATTGAAATATTAAAAAAATCATACCAAAACATTTATTTTAATTCCACCAAAAAGGTATGTATGTTTACTTTTTTCTTGGATTTTTCCAGATTCGATAAAAGTTGTAGACATGGGGATCGAAAATGTGGATAAAATTGCCGAAGTTTATGTTCGTTTTTGTTCAATTAACTCATACCATCCTTCTCAATGCCAAAAGAGAACATCCGCTTTGTTTATCCACAATTTCCAGCAAATAGCTTATTTAAAAGCTGGATAAATGCAATTAAAATTAAACATATAAAACTCGTTAGTTTAATTCAGTAAAACGTGTATGGATGAAAACATTCTACCTAAATATACCTTACAATTAAAATGTTTACATATAATCACTGTGCTACGACGATATGCATATAAAAAGAATCATTTTACAAATATTCTGACATGAAATTAATCGAATCTTTTCCATATTGTAAACATTTACATTCTTGATAAGAATTGTCGATAATAGAATGCATCAAAATCCAAAACAGTATTAAACCTGAATATTTTCTCCGTAAATTTGAACAACAGCATGTTTTATATCGACTATAGAACTCTTTAGTCTAATGTAAAAGAAAGGTTTCAATATATATGTATGCATGTATGGTAAACCTGTCGATATACATATAATGACGTAATAATGTCGTTTTTTGACGTATTTTTTAACCTCAAAAAACGACATTATTACGGCATTATTTTTGCACCAACCTAATATATTTGTGTGTGTGTTAGTAATTCACAAATACAAAGAGTTGAATATTTACGATAAAATAGATTGCTTCCCTATCTTTTACTGGATAATATATGGATGCACTCTCATACATACAAACACACATGCACACACACACAAACATACATATATATATATATATATATATATATATATATATATATAGCAGTATAGGAAAAATTATAAAGGATGAAGAAAAGAGCGAAACATTTAACAGATATTGGATCGCTATAGAATTTGTTTTTATGAAAAAGAAATAAATATTTTTGTTGGCCTTCAAAGCCCTTTTAATGATTTTTGAAAGGAAAAAACAATAACAAACGGAAAGTAGAGAATTGAAAAAAAAAAGATTATTTTTCTTCAGTCGGGTTATCTGCATACATTATATTAAAAGTAAGTCTATAAGGAAAAACATTGTGCAAAGAGAGAGTGTTGAAAACTTAAATGGAAAATGTTAAAAACAGTACAAAAACTGCCGAAGGAAGACAATGAAAATCCATTAAACACACAACAACATTTCTATTCATTTCATTTAATAAAGGAGCTAAAAAATAAGGCAACGTAAAAAAGTAATACAGAGTATATCCGTCTTCTCTACGTCGATTTTTATCATAATTGACGATTGATTTTTAGATAAGGAATAGCGTACGTTTGCAAGTGTTTTTTTTTTTTTGCAGGAAAATTCATTTATAAGCTAAAGTTAATCCTTACTTTGAATCTTACTTCACTAAAATATTATTATAGTTCTCTCTTTAAGGCTACAATGATGCTTTCCAGAACCATTATACCTCAGCGATACGATACATAAAAGATCATTAGAAGAGGTACCCCTCCATTGCACTTTGATGCTAATGATCAGCTTAACCTTCTTGATTCCTGTCATATGCTAAAGGTGAAATCGGGATAATTGGAAAATTTCAGTTTTATTTTTCACTTAGGCTTCGGATGCAAAATTCAAGAAAATCCTGCATCGTATAGCGGCGACGAGATTGATTCATTGACTGATTCGTTTTTCACGGTTTATCACCCCTTTGCTGTCATAATATATTTTTAGAATGTAATATTTTTTGAGAAAATAATGGTTTAGGGATACAAGTCTTACTAATTAACCCATATGTGGGGAGGAGAGAATGGGTAGATTCATACCTTTTCCAATGTTATTTGCGCGTAATTGAATATAACGAACACAAGTGGAATTAGAACTCGGCTCTCTGATTGACAATTCCGAGCTAGTATCTAGTACACCACCCGAACATCCACACTTGCAGAACCTGGGATTCCCAAGTCGTTAACCATCTAAGTTCTGATTAGGCTCGACTTAGCAGCAAAGAGAAACGATATTAAAATATCATATCTTGGTCATGTCTATGCTTAGCATTTGTTTGATAAATAATTTGTGAATCACTGTCAAGAAAAGTCTAGAATTCGCTTGCTACAGATCAGATGCAACTATCCAAAATTTAACACGACCATCTTCGATCGACGTGTCAGTCTAAAGAAGGGAGAACACTCTGGAATAAGGAGGAATCCTACAACTTGCTTTTACCATTCGTACTGATAATCAGTGAGCCTGTAAAGTTTTTGCCAGCAATGTCGATCGAAATTTAAGTAGAATACTGAGGTTCTTATTAAATTTAATCTTCCACAACTACTTCGTATAATATTTATATTTATCATTTCACCTAAAGTAAGGTAATAAAGTTACTAAGATGCAAAGACTTACTGAGAATGAAAGATTCTAGAGTGAAGGAAACTGACCAAACATTACTGAGGAGGAAGGACAATAAAAAGAACAGGATTCAATGAGACACAAGATGTCGATTGACGTTTCATTTAAATTCTAGCACAATTAGTGTATTATTGAGTCAATAACAATAAAAAAATATCATTTACTTTAAATAAATCTTCTATCGGTGATCTTATCGGTAGATAAAATTCTCAAATTGACTTGACTGGAAGGAAACTACATCAGGAAATCTACGGTCCGTCGACTCAACTACAATATCTGTCATATATAGGACGATAGAAGTAACCCCACACGCACACTCTTTCTTCAAAATTAATCTCAAAGCGCATGGCTGTGGGCTTTTCACGATTATAATCGACAGAAAATATACGATACCTCAACACCGGAGCCTCGTTCCGTTAACAAACAAACATACTGCAATTACCATCGAGGAATTTGATTCTTCTTTTTTGGAGGAACCGGTTAAAAGCAAACTTAAAATAGACAGAAAATCTCGGAGTGATTATCGAATTAGCGAGACTAACTTGCTAATCTTTTGTTCACCTCAAAGTATTGAACGGTTCTATAAATGTATTAACTAAGCTTGTCACTTCTGTTTAAATCATAGTAAGGATCAAACTCACAAATGCTCTACAAAGACTAATTTGTTGACTCCAAGGTAAGTTGAATAATGGTTGTGTAAATACACTACATAAGTCTAGCTTAGATTGACTCAGTCATACATGCAGTGGTGCTTTCCAGGCTGTTGTTAATTTGGCTAGAAAAAATAAAACGGTATCTAATTGGCTCGATAGGTAGATTGACATGTTTACTTTCAATAAATCTTAATGGGGTAATTAGTGCGACGAAGTCATGACCATGATTCCGGTGCAATACCAAGTTCTTAGGAATATATCCAAAATCAAAATGCGTCGAATCTCTAAAAATGTCTCATGACATCAGGAACTTGTTTCCCAAAGGAACTCATATGTTTTTCCTGTTATGCAATTATTCGTAACTCCAACAGGGACTATAATTTTTGTGTGCATTTGACTTATTTTGTAAGAGAGAAAAAACTTGTCAACCTATAAGATGGAATATCTTCCTTTCTAGGACAGAAGCCACGTGTGGTAATTTAAGTCGTGTCCATTGGACGAAAGTTTGAAATCCTCTCCTTAGGCAATAATCAACCTCATAAAATATTGACTAGTTTAGTCCTGAAGCAGGATAACTTTGGAGGTAATCTAATTTTAAAAAGAAGAAAACCTGTCGTGTATTTTTAAAACAGTGTTAAATACGTCTACTGGGTTTTGTTTATTTGAGTGTCTTAATAAAAATGTCCTTTTAGAAAGGATAGGGTTTGAACTTACACCCCTTTTTGTAAGAGAAACCGTCGCCTGATGCGCCGTACTTTAGATAAATCTGCTTCATAGAGCCTCCCAAGTAATCACTATTCAAATATCCATCGAAAATGCGTATCCTCTTGTTCAGATCATCTCGAAAACCCATATGTGCTTATTTTTTGTATCCGTAAGTAATTTCTAAGAAAACATTGGACTTTTTAATCCGACATCATATAAACTATTTGTGAGTAAATGAGTTTTACATATGTCTATATTACATATGTCTATATTACATATGTCTATATTACATTCTCCTGTGGATATACTTATGAATACAATGTTAACTAACAAACCAGTAAATATATTCAAATGCAAGTCGGCATAGTGACCTAATTTGTCATCGCAGATCTGCTTTGTAATTTTTGCAGATTAATTAACTGATATAGATAAGAAAGGAACATACATTTTTTTAATTACTGGAGATGGATTTGTCTCATGTGAATACAGATTAAATATAGAAACTTAAGCTAACGAAACATGAAATGCTAAGACTATAAATACAGTAAAAATGAAATTAGAAATCTGATTTTATTTGAAAGGAGGACGACTTCTATATTACGTGTACCCATAAAAGTACATATATCTGCAGCCTATTTTTAGTTGCATAATATTTTAAGCATAAGGTTAGTATTCACGACTAAATGAAATGCGTGGAACAGGAAAGTGATTAGTTTAAAAAGTATATACTTTTTAATTCTAAACATTGCTTTGCATAGCGCCGGGATTTGTTAGGCTTATTAAACTGAAAGTAGCGTCAATTATTTCGTATGAGTAACACCAAAAGATGTATATACCATGTCAACATATATTTGATTTCAACGTTATACAATACACTGGACTAAGTTACTAATTTATTATTTTACCCGTTACAAATTGGCTTTTGAGATATAAATATTATCAATTCTTCGGCAAAAGAATTTCTAAACATTTTTAATGTTTGGATATTAACATTACTTGCAGTATCTTTTATTTCTTCCTAGTGATGTTCTTAGCTTTAATATTGCCTTCCATTTTCATAGACATCTCTTTTAATTTAATGAACGACTACAATTATTCTTATAAATTTATATATTAAGGGACTTCATTAATTTGGTGTTTTTGTAAATTTTTATTTATTTTTGGCAAGCTGAACAATAATCATGTTACAGAATGTGATGGTGCATGACTGTGCAATTCAGATATAAGGTCTGGGTCATGACCTTAAACAGTAAAAATTTTGGCCATGAATAGATAAACATTTACAGCATTTAAGTCGGAAGGGACCTAGAATTTTACCAATTCCTCAAAACGGTATTCTGATGTTTAGTCATAGAAATACTAATGTCTGGGAAGTGAAACAAACCGCTACACATATATCAAGCACGCAGATAGATAGTGTTGTGGCTTTGTTAGGGCCAGGAATAAAGAGACAAAGAGAAGAATTGAGTTAAACAAATATATTAACAGAGACAGTAATACAAACATATACAAACGAGAGTGTTACAGCAAGAAAGTTCGGTTCGACTGTCAGAGCTGACTGCTGGAAACTTCCCTCTCAAAAAAGGCAGTACCTGCTCCTATTTATAGCTGGTAAATTCCATGCGTGAGTGGGGAAATTACCATAATAGAGAGATAGAGAGATAGATAGGCATGAGCAAACTATGATAGATGGATATGAGAAAACTGTGATAGATAGATATGAAACAAACATCTATCTTTGATCCATATAGTCTGAAACAATAGAATACTGTTTCATGCATAAAGGTTTGACTGCGTTTAAGCATGAAACAGACTTCTGCCGCTATGTGTTGACTTTAATGTTCACTTTTATATTTACATACGCTCTGTCCCTGATATTGAGCAATTTAACCCATAAATATAGCAGGCCTTAAAACTATATTTTTGTCATATATGAGAAATTATTTGATTGTAATGTTGATATTTTAAAATATATATTATGCTATATTTTCCATAATATTCCAGTTCAAGAAAAACATTTGTGTCAGTACTTCAGAAAAAAAAGAGAATGTTTAACATCGAGAAAAAAATAAGAAAATTAATTCATTTTGGTAACATTTGAAAATATCCACTTTTTGCCTGAAAAAAATCCCAAGACCCAAAACACGTGTTGCAAAATTAAGGAAAATAAAGCATAATATATATATTTTTTTTAAAATCCACACTACAACCAAAAACGTGTGCATTTTCTCTCTTCTTCTTTTTAATATATACACTTTTCTCTCGTTGGAACAACTATAACCTCATCCCTTATATATGTGTGTGTGTGTAATAATGAAATCGGAGATTTTAGAAACCCATGGTAATATTTTTTTCGCAAAAACGATTTTTCGGTTTTGTCAGATCAGACCAAGTGGTTTCCACAATCACACACACACACACAAATATATATATATATATATATATATATATGCTGGTGTAACTATTATGAGACGATTCACGATAGGAAAATCTAACTGGTTTCAATAACTTCAAGATAGTTTCTGCTTGTAATATGAATTTAAAGTACTTTATAAGGCTTCATCTGCTGAAATCATTACATAAAACATTTTCAATTACTAATTCGATTATATTTTAGGTTTCAAGAATTTATTGATGAATATTATTACGACTGAATCTATAAGCTACCTACATCATTTGCCATATTGTATAGTTTACAAATTAAACTAATAATTACCTACGTATAGGCCTAATCATGTTTCTCTTTAAACATACATCTTAAAATTTCGTCTTATACACATGTAATTGCAATATTCTTCATTTGCTGAAATTTGCTTTTATTTTTAAACTTATTACACTTTTTTCTCCTATTTTTTTCTTCTTTTAGTCATATTATATTCCATTCTCTTGTTCTCACTCTTTAGTTTCTTTTCCTGTCTTTTTAAAGTAAATGCTTCGGGAATTTATGAAAAATAGGAAGCCAGATTAAAACCAAAAGGCAGGGATTTTCACAAAACAATTCAGGAGAGAACGCGTCGAATGGAAAAGCTAACTATTACGAATTTAGAATTGCCTTGAAGTCTTTTAAACTAGAAACCAAATGGACAATTAGATTCTGTTCAATATTTTCAGTTAATTTTTCAGATTAAGATTAGATTTTCATTTTTTTAGTATCTCAAGACTGGACGCTATAGAAGTCTGGCATGAAATAAAATACTTCATGAAAATTTCAACAATAGAAATTAATTAATAGATTATGAATTCGCAGTCGGAATTTTAAAGTCATACTAAACTTCATGATACTTTTGTTAGTAACATATAATGTTCTTTGCCAAAGCTACATACGGTTTTGAATTCAGAATTTTCATTCTCCTAGATTGGTTACCAAATCAAGACTTAAAAATCTAGTCTTTCCAACAATTCAACCCATGGCTGGGGAAAAGTGCTACATTTCTCACGGCTATTTGTGCAAAAATGAATATAACGAAATTAAAAATTCATCTCTCTAATTTTCCATTCGGAGCCATGTTCGTTACACCTACACGCACATGAATAATAAATAAATGGATTTTAGCAAAAATTCAGTAACCGAAGATGTTTACTTAGACTACTTCCTAGTTTCCACTGTTTTCTTTGAAGTATTGATTATAAAAAGAGGATAAATCCTAACTGTTAGGATAGTATTTCTAAAGGACTCCCAACTTTATGCGTAGATGCTTCAGCCAATAAATAGAATCTGAGATTCAGCGTCCTTTTATGCATTTAATTCGTTTCGATTTCTGCCTTCAGAAAATGACAAGTTTGTCTAAGACATTTCTAAACGAATGCAAGAAGTTTTTCTCACGACCACAACTTTTATTTATTTTAAACAAGCAAATAGTTTTGAAAGCGACACTAGTTTGTATCCTGTACCAATTGAGCATGCTGTGTCACGTAGGCATACGTGTATCAATTGGCCTATCAAAACTGATAACAAACACATGCTCTTGTAGCATAATCCTATATTTCTCCAATCACTAGTTTTATTGATTTCATCGATTGCAAGACTCTGAGAGTGAACATTTCCATTAATCGGTACATTATGAATTAGGACCTAATCTTTTTTTTTAATGTTGGTGATTTAACATAAGGTTTTCGTTTACTTTCTTCGATTTTCGAGTTCAGATTTTTAGGCCCCCATCGGTCAGATCTGACGATGGGTAGCATCCAAGTTGTCTTCTTGGCTGGAGCATCGACGTCTGCGACTGTAGAGGCCGATGCTAGAGTGACAATCTCTGTTGCAGAGGTCGCATGTGTTTTCTGTCTCTGGTCTGTTGGAGTTGTCACTTTGCTTTCTGTGGGCCCGCCTTTCCGTGGCGACTTGTGTCAGATTCTCTTCCCCTAAATTGAGTTACGAACAAATTAAAACCATTGTTTACAAAGAATCATAAAATAGCCATCTTGGGAAGTTTGGACACAAAAAATGCATGATTTCCTCGTTATAAAG